>CM046295.1:23360715-23960715 GCA_025267735.1 Mactra quadrangularis | reverse complement strand
GATTAAATGTGTGAATTGTTCATTCAAATAGTCGAATGTGAAGCAAAATTATTGAGATTTCAAAGTATTTCCTTTCTTACCCTACATAGGCCCATAGTTGTATGTACAAAATAATACTAAATGTTACCAAGGACTGTATAATATAAATCATAAATATTATATGACCGAGTATATAAATCAATCTACCCCATGGAAAATATTATCACGAGACGTCAGCCGAGGGATACCGTGCGCAATAAAGCGGAATATGGGCTCATATATATATGTTCAAATTTTTGAAGCCGAAGCGCGACGCCCCTTCTGGAATGAAATCAGATTTTGTGAAAGGCTAACTGCAAAATTTTGGACCTTTTCGTCAGGCATAAAAGCCGATAATTCCGATTATTAAGATCCTCCTAAAACACTGACCGCTTAACTGACGAGTTAAATATAGAGCGATTATGTTCTTATCTGACGAGTTAAATAATGAAGGGAAGAAGGGATTAAAATTGACTGTATTGCTTGCGTGTTTTGTTGATATTGTTGGGTTTTACAACGTTTAAGGTGATATTGTGATATATTATCTAATCATAATGTCATTTTAAGTCATTATGATTATGTCTAGATAAAAAACATTTTTTAAGAAATTGCAAAAACAAGATACTAAAAGTAGAAAATTGAGTTTGCGATGTTTATAATTTACATAAATAATAGTTTTTACCAATTTATTAATTATAGTGTAGTTAACAATTAAGCAAGACTTATTTCACATTCAAATGATGATGTTTTTAAGTAAGAGTTACATTTTAGGAACTTGTATGTTCTTATGATAAATCTCAAATAGCATAGGAATAGTTTTTATTAGAGCCATAATTGTAAAAGCCTTTTAGAAAAATGGTAATTTGTTCTACTTTGGTTATGGTATTTAACCCGATTTTCTTCTAAAGCATACGAAAATTAGACTGAAAGCATTGCAAAATGATCGTTTGTACGTAATACATTTTCTTAGATGATCTATCAGTTTGCATAATAAAAAAACACTTTATAGTTCTTACACGAAATTGATAACAAAAATACTGTTGCGTAAATTACAGCGTACATTTTCTATAGAATGAAACAAAATTGCACTCATTACATGCATTTTTGATTTTGGTAGTCAAAATAATTCATTTGAGATCGATTTTTATCAACAGAACAATTTATGTCACATAGCATGAAAATGATAAAATTCGGTTGTGGAAGATTACATGCTATAACTTTAAGACACCTTGAATAATAGATGCAAAAACCATAAAAAAAGATTACATTGATATTATGTATTCAAAAACATGGTTACTAGTTCTATTTGTCATAGTTGTAAGCACTTATAAAAAAGTTTCAACACCAATTTCATACATTTTGTACTGTAACGTAAATGAAAGCTGGTATATCATCGGTATAGGCACTAGATTTCACATGATTCGTGCAAATATGTTGTATATGCATTCTAAATAAAATATAATTCCTCTGAGAAACGTACATTAGAATCACTCATCAAACCTTTTGGGCGCGATACAATAAAAACCATGTGAGCTCTCGGACTATACCGGTCTCTGCGGGAAGATTCAATTATAATTTGGGTTTGAACTCAATCAAAAAACGTAATGGCCGTCATTTTTTGCGACAATCTTAATTGATATTGACCCTGTTTTGTCAACCAATCAGAGCGCAGAAATTTGTTATTTCCCCTAGGGTCAATAAGTGTCATCGGCCCTATAACAGATTTCTGCCCGGTTTTCATTTTTTACACAGATTTTGAAGTATTGTGCAGTAAATTGCCTCCTTACAGGGCAAATAACACATTATTTAACAATTACAACTAATAAAGCATTGCTATAGACATAATGACAATGAATTACATGCACTAGAAATAGTCATTAAATTAATTAGCCCGGCTGGCTCAGTTGGTTACTATGGTAGCGCGCAAGACTACAGATCGAGGAATCGTGGATTTGATTCCCGGGTGGGACATACTTTCTTGGTGTTTAGTCATTAACTACGGCTATCCTCACTCCAACCACTGATTCCTAATCATGTTAGGCAGTTACCAATCACTGGAGGAAGTATATGTGCAGCAACTGGTTTAAATTGCAAAATCACCTAAATGATATCTTAGAACAACAATTGACAACAATTAATTGTTTTATAGAAAGTAGGTCAATGTTTTATTTCCTTGAAGTAATATACTTAAACTCATCGTCATCGCGCATGCGCCCTACACCGGACTATTAAAATATCCTTTAAGTTTATCTCCTTACTTGAGCCTGCTTTGGAACGGGGACATTCAAAATTGATTTTAATATTAACTAAATTCAACAACCAGAGTTGTTTAAGATTCATCTTTGTTTTCAACTTCGTATTTGCTGTACAGGATTTGTGTGATCAAAAATGGTGAGTTTATGTCTTCTTTTGTTTCAATTAGGTATTTTACTATTTATAATCTTTGGGGTATTTTTTGTTGAATTACTGTGTAAATGTGAAATAAACTTCTACAGTATGCGGTGTTATTGATATTTTTAATCTTGTAAATTCAAATCACGGCCATCGAAACTCTTTTTTTCAATATTAATTAAATCAGTGACAACAAATAGTTGATACATTTTAATAAATTCAAAATATCATAATAATGGCTGACAATGAATAGAAGTAACCAACAAGTAATTGGTTACAAGTGCACGTTAGCAGATTCTCAGTTAACAGAACTGTCAGTTAGAAAGAAAATGTAAATTTTGCAATTTCAATGTGATTGAAGATAAATATCATTATATTCTTGTTTGTCTGTTTATTTAAATATTCGAAAATATTATTTGATAGATAAATAATTTTATTAACGTATACAAATGTGTACATAGCCATTTACAACATGAAACATATTCAATACATAAAATACATTTTTATTAATACTCAACCCATCATTATCAAATTTATACAATTATTTTAATCTGGCGATAAAAAATGCTTTGGTATATTTATGTTTATTCATTAAGAATGCGCTAAATTACAGAAAGAATTTTAATATGCAGAATAAGCTGCGACATCGATAACGGTCTGTAAGGTTGATAGACTGGTTAGATTTCAGTAGTTTTAGATTTAGCCCGTCCGGCTTGGTAATAAAATAAATTTCAGTCTCCTACCACTGATTCTAAATCATGAAAGGCAGTAGTCAGACACAGACGAAAGTATGTGCTTAGAAGTTGGTTAACAAGATACATGTATTTAGCCTTTCCAGGAACAGTGAGTAGATGGACTGACCGCCGTTATATGACATAAACAATGTGTTGCTTAGGCGTTAAACTCAACAAAAATACTTTTAATACAAATATCGATGATTTACTTGTATTGTTTTAATTTATTGAACAAATTAATATATTTTAATTCAATATTATATTTAACATTTACATGCACATATTTGTATTTCCTGTCTTTGTTTCCTGTTTCTTGATTTATTTACTGATCTTGGTCCTACAAGCTAAACTTATCTGTATTTTATCACCTTGATTATTGAAGTTATTTCTTTTTTTTAAATTGATGATGTATAAGCGATTTTTGTTAACTTGGCGCGTCGATTTAACAAAAGAATAGTCTGTCAAAAATAGGAATGAATAAATATTTTCAGAAATACAATGTATTCTTTTTAATTATGTATAGAAAAACAAGTGAGTAATATCTAACTCTTATTCACTGAGCCACACGTACTGAATAATTAATTTTGTTTTCCCAAGAATAAATGCATGAACTTAGAAACTGCTACACAATATTGTGGACTCAATATATTTCCTCAGTAAATGGATAAATACAAAATTAAAAGTACAATAACATGCCGTGTTTTAAGAATTTAAGAATCCAAACCTATGCCAAGACAACATAATACTAGATATCTACACTTCTCTTGCCGGACAGACTCATACCGTAACAGCTTCTTCCCTAGATGTGTACCAACTTGGAATAATTTACCAGCCTCGTTGGCTGAGACCCACTTTGTGGCACCATTTAAGACTGGGCTCAGAGACCTAACCTTTTAAGGGGATACTCTCCTAGTTATTCAAATGATTGGGTGTAAATAACTGGGTGAATCTTTTTCTTCTTCTTACTTCATTTCTCTTATAAGCTTTTTATATTTTGTCCGTTCTATTTTCTTTATTTTTCTATATTTTTCTCTTTGTACTTTTTATCTCGCGCACCGTCAAAGAATTGTCAACTTTCTGACAACTTGACGTCTTGATGTAGATGTACATAGATGTATTAAAGATTGATTCATGCTATGTACAATTAGAAACTTTCAAGGTTATGCGCAACCGTTTTCATTGAAAATTAAATGAAGAAAAAGTCAAATCACTAAGTCAAAGAGTTCTTGATGCTAAAGGTGATAGAAAAAAATTATATAAATTTGTTGCTGAAATGACAGGGGTTAGATCTGAGAATCCGATGCCTAAAGGCGATTCTGATCACTCCATAGCAGAAAATATTGCTGATTATTCTTAAATACAATTTCAAAAATTAGAGAATCCTTGCTTCAGTTTCCAACTTACTCACCCCAACAATAGGATGTACCAAGTCTTGGCCATTTTAAGGATTTTAAAATATAAGAGGTCAGAGATCTTATATGTGACTTAAATACCAAATCATCGGAGTTAGACGTATAGCCAACAAAATTGCAACAAAAATGTTATCTGCAAGAATTATTACCTCTAATTATTCATTTAATAAATATCTCATTGAAACATGGGTATTTCCTTCCAAGTGGAAAGAGGCAATTGTTACGCTTCTCCTTAAGAAGGTTGGTCTGGATCTTAATTATGCTAACTATAGGCCGGTTATCAGTCTGTCCTTCTTATCTAAGGTAATTGAAAAGGCTGTATTGAATAGATTGAATACTAATGTTGAAAAGAATAATCTTCTTCCAAAATATCAGTCTGCATATAGACGTTTTCACTCATGTGAGTCAGTCCTCCTTAGATAAGCTAATGACGTACTGTGTGGTATGGAGAAATTAGAAGTTACTGCGTTAATAGCTATTGATCTGAGTGCTGCATTTGACACTGTTGATCATGACATTTTATTAGAAGTACTTAATAATCAATATGGACTACAGAATAGTACACTTTGCTGGATTGACTCATATCTTCGCCCACGTGCATGTCGAGTCAACGTCAATACTAGTTTATCATCTGTACGTTCATTAGATTGCAGTGTTCCACAAGGTAGTTGTTTGGGTCCGTGGCTATATCTTACTTATGCAGGAACCTTATTCGATGTCATTCCCTCTGATATATCAGTGCAAGGTTTTGCTGATGACCACACTGCTAATAAAAGATTCTGTCCTAACAATCAGAATAAAGAAGCAAATGCCATTTCTGATCTTGAAGATTGTGCCCTAACAATAAATTCATGGATGAGTGAAAATAAATTAAAATGAACAACTAAAAGACAGTTTATCATGTTTGGAAGCAAAGCATAGTTGAAAAAATGTTTAACCCAGTCAATAAATATTGTTGGTGAAACTATAAAATCTCCGAAGACAATTCGCTATTTAGGGGCCTTACTTGATGAAAACTTAAGCTTTAAAGATCACATCAAAACAAAAAGTAGAACTGTACAATTATTTACGTATCAAAAGTATAAGAAAATATTTGGATAAAGATGCAACGGAAACACTAGTCCTATCTTTGGTCATGTCCCACATCGATTACTGCAATTTTGAAATATTTTCTTTCAAGTTTCACAATTATTTCGTTTAAACGTAATATTATTTCGATTAAACGAAATCACATTTCGTAAAAACGAAATAATATTTTATGAGCACGAAAAAGTATTTCGTAAAATGGAATAATATTTCTATTAAACGAAAGCATTTCGAAAAAAGGAAACGATATCATTTTGAGTACGATACAATATTTCGTAAAAACCAAATAAATCTTCGTAAACACGAATCAAAATCGAAAAAAATGTAATTCAACAATCCTTGCTCCATTTGTGCTAAACTTCCTTTTTACATTTGCTGCATTTTTATTAACGATATATAGTGCCAACCAAAAGGTTTTGGACAGATGAAATTTTGAGAAAAAAGATCATCCATAACACAAGTAAATTAACTATCATTAGACCTTATTCATGTAGCAATGTTTGCTGCCTTTACAATTTGCTCAGATTGCTCTTTCTTCCTTATATTCATGAATAAAGATGAATCAGTTTATCTTAAAACCCATGATTTTGTTCAAGAATTTTTGGAGGGCGCTGTATAAAGAGGGGTTCGAAAATACACTCCACAATTTTTGACATAGGGTAAATTTGAACCATATTTCTGTACAAACATAAATTAATTCGATTAATAGTTTTCATAATTAAAAGTTAATTGTTTAATCAAGCGTTTGAAAAATATTTCCGTTTCAGTATGATATGTTGCTAGAATACATGTACATGAATAAAATCTTGACTATTGTTTATTGTTACTAATTGATAGTTGAAAAAATTACTTAAACAATGCTATTCAAATACATTGTATACTGTTTAACATATTTTTCTATAAATTCATATTTTCATTCAACAATATGTTATAGAACTAGAAAATATATATACACTACACTGGCGAATCAAATATTTTTTTCTAGGGGGGGGGGAGGTCCAAACTTTCAAACCACAACCTTATTTAGCACATTATGCAACATACTAATAATAAAAACTACATAACTATTAAATATATGTATTTATCCATTTAAAAATTGCTTCATGCTACTTAAAATTGACTTACAGTCCATAAAAACACTTATGGACAGGTACATTTTGAAAAATTCAACGGGGATCCGGACCCAATGACCCCCTTCGCCCGCTAGATCCGCCTATGCACTATGCCACTTCATGTAGTAGTTTTATTTATTTTTTGCTGTGTAAGTACGCTTCCATAGTTAAATATATTTGATTTATTAAGATACATCACCGGGCGGGGCATACTTACGTGGATTTTCGTCATGAAATCATTTACACGATTTTTCTTTTTCTTACCAATGATTCTAAATCATGTAGGACATTCGTCAATCACTGACGGAAGTGTGTGCCTAGTAGTTGGATAACAGCAAACTCCAGTTATTTTGCCTTTCCAGAAACAATGAGTAGGTTTTCTGACTGCTATGATATGACCTATACAATATGTTACCACGGGTTTAATCCAACCTAAAAAGATTATGAACAATACATTATCTTAAAACCTTGAATTCAATAAATGAATCAACATTAGGTTTATTCCACTGAATAACAGTAACTTGTTAAGTGTGTAATAGTTTAGGCTGCCAAATGTTTAGTCTTTAAAAAATTATCATGGGGGTAACGCCGTAGCAACATATTGTAAAGGTTAAATCATAGATGTCAGTCCACCTACTCACTGTTCCCGAAAAGGCTAAATCTCTGGATGTAACTGACAACCAACTACTGACGCATACTTCCGTCAGTGACTGACTATTGTCCTATGTGGTAAAGAATCGGTGATAAGAGGGAGAATGGTTGTAGAAATTATTTCATGACCAAGCTCCACTCCTAGCCCGGGAATTAAACCCACGACCCATCGATCAGTAGACTTGCATGCTACCGATTGCGCTGACCGGGCGGGCTATTTAAACAAGAATAATGCATCATTATTTCTGTTTAGTTAGGTTATGGGACAAGCGTTGGCATCTTAAATGTATCAATGTAATGTAGGATTCCTTGATGTCTAAGAAGGAGATAGATAGGCGGATTTAGCGGGGGGGGTCAGTGGGGTCCGGACCGCCCTTGAATTTCCTAAATGGACCTGTTCATTAGTGTAGTTCTTCACTGTAAGTCATTTTTAAGTAGCATGAAGCAATTTTTCTTGGTGCTTAACATATCTATAACGGTTGTGTTGTTTTTATTATTAATATGTTGCATTATTCTGCAAAATGTGTATAATGTCGTTATGGTTCGAAAGTTTGAACCCCTGCTAGAAAAAGTTCGCACCCCCTAAAAAAAATCCTGGGTCCGCTCCTGAGAGGATTAATGTCCTGGTTATAAAGACACTATTGAATATAAACTCTGATGATAATGTTGTCTTCGTTTTATATTGTAAACCGATAAAAATCAATGGTCTGAACTAGGATTCCAACCCACGACCTCTCGAGTCGTAAGCGGACATTCTACCACGTCGCCAAAAAAAGCTAGCTTCAAGGTAAGGAAGTACAAGTGCCGCATTATACCTCTGCTACACCCCCCCCCTTAACAGAATTTGTCCTCGAATTCTTGGAGCTTGATTGTCTGTGGGACTATCTAAGGGTGCAATCACACAATTCCTAATGGATAATTTACGTTGGGCGCCAAATGTAACCCGATAAAAATCCATGGTCCGAACTTGAATTCGAACCCACGACCTCTCGAGTCGTGAGCGGACACTCGCCATAAAAGCTAGCTTAAAGGCAAGGGAGTACAAGTGCCGTATTATAC
Source organism: Mactra quadrangularis (assembly GCA_025267735.1). Taxonomy (NCBI): domain Eukaryota; kingdom Metazoa; phylum Mollusca; class Bivalvia; order Venerida; family Mactridae; genus Mactra; species Mactra quadrangularis. Next base: position 23,952,252 of record CM046295.1, on the reverse strand, counting down.
CTCTGCTACAATATGATTTTCCCATTGCATCAAAGTGGTAATTAAAGTTTATGCAAATTTCTTAAAAAGAAAATGTTTTCATCAGAGCACATTATATTCAATATTTTGCAAATAAACAATATTAAGATATAAATATATATTATGTAATTTGGTGAAAGTCGTTTCGTTTAACAAGTCTTCTTTGTAAATATATTATGAATAAATCTATTGTTTAAGGTATTGGCAACCAAATGTTACTTTCGGCTTATATAAATAACATGACAGCATTTAAATGGAAACTTCATTAGTTGAAAATATGTTTCAAAGAAGACTCTATTGTAATAAATACATTATTAGATATTCGACGATTTCGCTGAAAAGCTTAAGTTATATCACAAATCGAAAACTATCGACAAAGATGCCTGACCATTTTAACCTGCGGAGTGATTCTTTGATAGGATGTATACTATGTGCACACACTTGAAACAAGGAAATTTTATTACACGTTGTTTTTTTAAATATTTTTAATTTCCTGTTTGAGACTTGAGAAGTGTTTAAAAAAGTTGTTATATACAGTAAAAACCCTCTAAACCGGAATTGCTTCGGACAAGAAAAAAATCCGGTTTGGAGAGATTTCCGGAATAGAGGGATTTTACATCTGATTTTAAGATTTAACATATTTGTTTGATGGTACACCTTCAATGATCTTGTAGTAAGTGTGTGTGATATTTTACAAGTAGTACAAGTACAACGTTCATGTATTTCAAGATGTAGTTTTGTGTTGTGAATACATTTGTACCTCATGTATCCTGTTTGCATATAATATCTGACATGCATCCTGATATTTCATGCTGGAAATCTTTCAGGGCATTGTCGAATCATTTGACTTTTTATCATTGAAATGCCGTTTACGTTGTTAATTACATCCTTTCTATATTACATGTATAGATAATTGTTTGTATCAGCAACTACCGAACATTTTTATTGCTTAGTACTGAGAGACAACGACGTTGACACCAAAGTTGAAAGTTGTAACAACTTTTTTTACAAATAAACAAACAAATCTTGCCATTATTGTATGCTATGGAACCAATTCAGACACATTAATTATTTTCATTTAATCATACAATGACAATTCAAAAGGTCGACAATTAGACTGTGGCTGAGACATTTTACCGAAATTACAATCATTTTGCAATGAAAATTCCAACAGTATGATGATCTATTGAAAAAAAATGTAACCAATTAATTTACTCAAACAAGTAAACAAACTCGTTAACAAATATGATTCAATGGTCATTGTTAAGACTCAAAATAGAACAATATTTTTTACTAAGTATTGGTTAATCGTTTATCAATTAAACACCGCCGAAAATCAATTGATCAAATATTTTTTAAATCATCGGCAATGCATGTTTGCCAGGGGTTGATTCAATTCAAGTCAAGACGCAATCCACGATTAAATGAGATCCTTGTTTATCAATTACAATGAAAATGTTCAATCATTTACCGTTTCCTCTCAAATACGATATTTTACAAGTTTCAATGTCCATTGTCACGTGATCTACAACAATAATTAATGTAGTAAACAAATATTTTAACTTTTGTCTTCAAGGCAAATGGTTAAATGACTGGAAACAGCGAATAAAACTATCTACTAAGATAATTTCTCCTGCCTCTGTAAATCCCTAATGATCTCGAGATAAATATCGTTAGCTCCAAATCCTCACCACTAAAATTGAATCGACTAGTAAATTAGGTAATGTGTAAACAAAATTATTTCGCTTAAATACATGTAAAAGTTATTGTATGCTCTATTTGTTTCATTCCGTTTTGGCTGATAAAATAATTTGACTAAAGAGTTTGTTTTCAGCATGAATATCACGTAACTTTAAACGTTGAGCATGAGGAGTCCTCCTTCCTACACGAACAAACCTTTTTACAGTAGATTTTTTAATTTTTCACTTAAGAAAAATTGCACATAACTGACTTTCCAATCATAATTTCAAAGTCACCATAGAGGAAAGACGTCAAAATACAATGCAATAATTTTGATAGGTTGAAATAAGAACTCTGACAAACAATTGTAATCGACCTTACTTAATAACGTCACCGACCTTACTTCATCACGTCATGACATTATCAAATTAACTTTATGACGCCATCGACCTTTCTTCATGACGCTATTGACCTTACCTTATAACGTCATCGCCATTTTTAATGACGTCATCACATTTAACCTTTAATATCTTTCTATCTATCTATCCAGCTAAATTTATCTTAAATTTGTTAATTTCTGTTTAGAAACTATCAATTCATCGTTTTTTTGTTTTATCTTCAGTTTGGAAGGAAATCACGTGACTTTATTTGGATATGTTTTCTGTTAATTTGGAGAGCAGGCAAGTACATATTTACTGGGGTGGTTTTGTTTCCACGTTAAACTGATTATGATAATAAACTAGGAATAATCTATGATTGGAAAATGTCATTAAAGAGAGTCCGATAAACTTGTTTGTCTTACAAAAATTAAAAACCTTGTTTTGCTTATCATAAAATAATTATTAATAAATTTATAATATCTTATTTATGGTGGCATATTTCTGCCACCAGATAACCACATAACTAACACGTTAATTAAGTAGTTAACTAGTTACGTAACTAGTTTACCACTTAACATTAATTTGGTAAACTAATACAAGAATGACAGTTGTAAGCACTAACTTGCATTTATTTCATGTTATGATCTTTTATTTATTGAAAAAAATATATCTAGTTAAGTTTCTAGTTAACCACTTAATAAACAGTAATTATCTGGTTAACTATTTACGTAACTAGACAACCACTTAATTAACGTGTTAGTTATGTGGTTATCTGGTGGCAGAAATATGCCACCATACTTATTTATATTTTAGACAAATCAATGCTCATACATGTAAACATTGTAGAGCTATCATACGTGTACATGTAGTTGTTTCAAATCATGTTTTCTTTTAATTTTTAGATCTAACCAAAGGTCAATGTGATTTGTCGTGTAAGACGTGTAAAAATGGTTCTTGTAGCTCTTGTGTTGATGGGTATTACTGGAGGGATTGGAAATGTCACAAGTGTAATAATGTCTGTGAGACTTGTGTTAGTGCTAGTCAGTGTATCTCTTGTGTTGATGGGTATTACTGGAGGGATTGGAAATGTCACAAGTGTAATAATGTATGTAAGACTTGTGTTAGGGCTAGTCATTGTACCTCTTGTGTTGATGGTTATTACCGGAGGGATTGGAAATGTCACAAGTGTAATAATGTATGTAAGACTTGTGTTAGGGCTAGTCATTGTATCTCTTGTTATGATGGTTATTACCGGAGGGATTGGAAATGTCATAAGTGTAATAATGTCTGTGAGACTTGTCAAAGTGCCAGTCTGTGTACAACTTGTATGGATGGTTACATCTTACATCAAGGACATTGTTCCACGTGTCAAAATTTAAATCCTCACTGCAAATCATGTTCCACAGAAGATGTTTGCTTATCATGCAATGACGGTTATATTCTAAACAATCATAAATGTTTCAGATGCGATGCTTCAAGATGCAATAAGTGTTTCGATGACAACAAATGTGATTCATGTAAACGTGGATTCATTTTGAATAGCAACAACGAGTGTTTCACTTGTACAAATGATCATTGCTCACAATGTTCAGGTGATAATACTTGTACTACATGTGACGATGGTTATAAACTATATGAGAGTAAATGCTACACTTGTGATGTTAACAATTGTCTGAAATGTTCCTTCGATAACGTTTGTGTTTCATGTCAAAAACATTTCAATGCCAATAATGGTAATTGTGTATCGTGTGATCAGAATTGTATGCTGTGCGATCATAATGGTAAATGCAGTGAATGTAATCAAGGTTTTTATGCCGATGGAATCCGGTGTATCAATTGTCCAGTTGGATGTGAAACTTGCGGTTCAACATTGAAGGCTGTTTGTTATGATAACAATGGAACTTGTATACAAGGTTGTTTGAATGGTAACTATGGAAACAGATGTGAATTGAAATGTAACATAGATTGTGTTAACATGACATGTGACCAGTTTACGGGAACCTGTTTATATGGATTTAATAGTAGGGACTGCAATCAAGGTAATGTATTAAACTTTTTTGTTGGGTTTAATTTCATGACTTAATTCCACGAAAGTATGCCCCGCCTGGGAATCGAACCCACGACCCCTCGATCAGTATACTTGCTTGCTACCAACTGAGCTAGCCAGACGGCTTTTCACCATAACACTTTTCTTATTGAAGTGTAGGTTATGTACAGCGGCCAACACCAAACCATCTTGGGATTAATTTCATGACCAAGTTCCACGAAAGTATGCCCCGCCCGGGAATCAAACCTACGACCCTTCGATCAGTAGGCTTGCTATCAACTGAGCTAGCCAGGCCACTTTTCATCACTTACTCTTTTCTTATTGTAGTGTAAGTTATGTACAGCGGCCAACTCACAAAAACCAGTTTCCATGTACACTATTTTAGAAGTACTCGCTTACCCTACTACACTATGCTAAATGTTTCTATCTCCATACAGCTTCCATGTACATTATTTTAGAAGAACTCGCTTACCCTACTACACTATGCTTACTGTTTCTATCTCCATACAGCTTCCATGTACACTATCTGCTTGTCCTTCTAAAGTAAGCTGAACCCGAGTCGATAGTGCAGTTGGTAGCGTGCCGACATTTGGAATCTCGTGTCCCGAAAGGGTACGGGTTCGAATCCCAACCGGGAATGTTATACCCTTCCATGAAAATTTGACAATATGTCAATTTTCCTCCATTAATTAGATAATATGAAGAAGTTTCCGGCCTTGTTGAAGGGTAGGTGAGTACTGGTTATAGACATTGGTCCAGGAAAGCTAGGTTAGTTGCACTGGACGCCGTAAAATGACCTTACATTGTGTTCACACGGTGTTAAATCCAATATAAATAACATAAAATAGACAAATCCACAGTAAATTAATCATATTTTGCTTAATTAAATGACATTATATTCTTAAACATTATTTATACACAATTTAGAATTGATACTGAAATAAGTAAAAGCTCAACACCAAACTATTAGTTTGGGTTTCACAGTTGGTAGTTTAACAGTAGCTTGTTAAATTACCTAAAACGTTCAAAAACGTTCCGTAACAATACATTCGGCACTCCTTGGCCATATGCTGCGAATAATCTAATTTAATAAACAAATATACGATCGTTAAGGTAATGAATGATGTTTCAAAATTTATGGACTAAAAACGAAACATCACTAATTGCCTAAACGGTCGTATATTTGTTTACTTCAACACCGGTAGTTTCACAATAGCGTATAAACATGTCCGAGGTTATTCGCAGCGAATGACCGAGGAGTTCCGAATGTATCGTCACGGAACGTTTTGGAACGTTTAGGGTAATTGAACAGGCTACTAGATTGGAGATAAGAATTTTCTGATTACTTTTATTTTTGTTAATTGTAAAACACGCTCTTTATGAAAAAAACACTTTCATACATTAACATCGTATTCTAGGTCATGCGTGTTTTTGTACTTTCAACAATGGACTTGTACACTAAATAGGTAGATAAGCTGATGCATAAACAACATTTTTCTGATTTAAACATTCCATTTTGATTTGTAACATTTATTAAAAATAGTGTATATACACATTGTAAATTTTATATAATGATATGTTTGTAAAATAAGTTTACGCTAACTGAAACATAAACTTGTAAAAAAAGCACTCCTAAATTTTGTTGTGTAATGAATCTGGCTTTGTTTATTATTAATTAGACAACAATATTTAGGGGTGAATTATTTATACAATTTTGTAGTTTAGTTATTTGACACTTATCTTATAAACATACGATTTTATAAAATTCAAAATATTCAAATACAAAATTTAAAATAAATGTTAAATATCAAAGTTTTATGTTTTAATCCGTAAAATGCTGTTCATGGATCAGCTTATTCACCTATCAGTGGACAAGGCCAATGTTTAAAGTACAAAAACACGCATGACCTAGAATACGACATGTATTCCTATTTACCATATATACTATTGTTGCACTAAACATATATTTTAAATATCCTTACTTGGTTCTGAATTTAAACTTGTTATTTTCAGTTTCAAAACTAATAGGAGGAATGACCCCATCTATGCTTGGTGGTATAGTGGGTGGAATCGTTGTTATATGTTTAGTTGTAATTATTATAGTCTTTGTTATAAGGAGAAGGTAAGACATTACATATTTTTAATGAGTTTTGATTTATGTTACATTTTGAACACTTTTTTTAAAATTTTGTCTACGATTATAAACAAATATCCAGATCCAGGGGAGGATGCAGGATTTTTCTCTTGGGGGAGGGGTCCGAACTTTTTTAGGGAGGCAGAACTTTCGAACCTCAAGCACATATAATACACATTTTGCAGAAAACATGCAATATATTGAAAATAAACACTACATAACCATTTAATCTATGTTAAGCACCGAGAAAAATTGCTTCATGCTGTACTTAAAATGACTTGCAGTCAAGAAAAACATTAATGGACAGGTACATTTTCCAAATTTTAGGGGGGGGGGGTCCGGACCCCCTGACTCTCCGCTTGATCCGCCTATGCAGTTCGACACTTAACTGGTCAATGTGAGCTCCTTATTTTTGTGTTGTTTCGCTTTTAAGGAGCATCGAGCCATTGGCAGCTTAGTTTATCGAGCCATTGGCAGCTTAGTTTATCGAACCATTGGCAGCTTAGGTCATCGAGCAATTGGCAGCTTAGTTTATCGAGCCATTGGCAGCTTAGTTTATCGAACCATTGGCAGCTTAGATTATCGAGCCATTGGCAGCTTAGTTTATCGAGACATTGGAAGCTTAAGTCATCGAGCCATTGGCAGCTTAGTTTATCGAACCATTGGCAGCTTAGGTCATCGAGCCATTGGCAGCTTAGTTTATCGAACCATTGGCAGCTTAGTTTATCGAGCCATTGGCAGCTTAGATTATCGAGCCATTGGCAGCTTAGTTTATCGAGCCATTGAAAGCTTAAGTCATCGAGCCATTGGCAGCTTAGTTTATCGAACCATTGGCAGCTTAGGTCATCGAGCCATTGGCAGCTTAGTTTATCGAACCATTGGCAGCTTAGTTTATCGAGCCATTGGCAGCTTAGTTTATCGAGCCATTGGAAGCTTAGGTCATCGAGCCATCGGCAGCTTAGGTCATTAAGCGCGTATGTAGATCATAGACTGAGAAAATGCTTTTAGTAAATTGAGAAAGTAATTTTAGATGAAGCAAGAATGTACGTTGATAGGAAAATAAGTTTTGTAACTTTTAAGATATTTTAAGTAAATAAGAGTATTTAGAACATCGAATGGCAATGAGAAAGAAGCCAGTTGCTAGAAGAAAATGGAAGTCTTGTACTAGAAAAAATTACATTGAGATTTTAAAAGGGGATGTAAATCATACTTGTATAAAATCTTACTATTTTTAAAGTAAACACTTACACGTAAACATTGCGTTTATAAACACAGTCAGTTTCATTACACACCAATATTAAGGGGTGAATTATTTATACAATTTTATAGTTTAGTTAGTTTACACTTATCTTATTAACATATCATTACATTAATTCACAATGTGCCTAATACAGTATTTAAAATACGTGTTAAATATCAAAATGGAATGTTTAAATCCGTAAAATACTGTTCATGGATCAGCTTATTCTCCTATTCAGTGGACAAGTCCAATGTTTAAAGTACAAAAACACGCATGACCTATAATACGACCTGTTGTGATTTTATATAAACATTGAAGTGACATAGATCACAGAGAGAGATAAAACACACCTGGAGAAAAGAGTAAACAAAACATAATACAATGTTATCATCATTTTGCTTTATTATTATTTATTTATTTCCTCCATTACTGAAGAGCATAACAAATATTTACAAAACATTTACACAGATACATACAATTGAATAATCACATAATACCTAGCATATATATTAATATCTATAATAATAAAATTTTTAACAATAAACTCACAACAAAATGTGTAACTCATTTACTGAAATAGTCAACGAAATTTACACTAAAATTGAGTTATATCTTACATGTATTTACAGACGTAAAAATGGAAGAAATGAAGAAAATCAAGCTAGAAATGATCAAGATATTCCAGAATATGCAGTTGTTCATCATGAAGAAACAGACACTGAAGGCGGTGAGTAACATAAGTTGTTTTATTAAGTGAGGCGTTAGTTGCAAAAGTTGTTTTATTTCATTTGGGGTTAGTAACATAAGTTGTTTTGTTGCACTTGGGTTTAGTAACTTGAGTTGTTTTATTGCATTTTGGGTAAGTAACATAAGTTGTTTCATTGCATTTGGGATTAGTCACATACGTTGTTTTATTGCATTTGGGGTTAGTAACATAAGTTGTTATATTGCATTTGGGGTAAGTGACATATGTGGTGTTATTGAGTGAGGCGTTAGTTACATCAGTTGTTTCATTCCATTCGGGATTAGTTATATAAGTTGTTTCATTGCATTTGGGGTTAGTTTAATAAGTTGTTTTATTGCATTTGGGGTTAGTTTAATAAGTTGTTTTATTGCATTTTGGGTTAGTAACATAAGTTGTTTCATTGCATTTGATGTTAGTAACAGTAGTTGTTTTTTTTGCATTTGGGGTAAGTAACATAAGTTGTGTTATTGCATTCGGGGTTAGTAACATAAGTTGCTTTATTGCAATTGGAGATAGTAACATAAGTTGTTTCATTGCATGAGGTGTCAGTAACATAAGTTTTTTTAATGAACGAGCTGTTAAATTCGTGAGGCGTTAGTTACATAAGTATTTTTATTGAGTGCCATAACCCTAACTCTAACCCTAAACTAAGTTTATTTATTAAAGAATGCCATTCTTATTGTACGTTACAGTTCCATTGTATGCAATGCCTGTTAAGAGAAATAAGGAAAACAAACAAACAACCCCATCTAATACTAGCAACCAGAGTGTGGCATCACGTGACCAGGCAGCCCACGTGACTACAGAGATGGTTCTCGAAGTTGCTGGTGCTGAAAGAAAGTCTATACAACTATTGGAAGAGGAACTGTGTGAAAACGTTAGTATACATTTTCTTCTTCGTTTGTTTTCGTAAACATTCGTATATTTCCGTACTAATACGTTTGTTGTACTATACTTTCTCGTTTTTTCGTATGGAAATGTTTGTTTTCGTTAGTATCCGTTTGGTTTTGTATATATTCGCTTGTTTCCGTCACAAATCGGTTATATATGTTATTGTTATTATTCTGCATTACTTTTCTACTATTTCGTACATTCTCGTGTTTATTCTGTTGCTTTTGTATAAATTAATTTGTCTATACTGCAAATCATTCGTTATCGGTTAAGTTCGTGCGTTTCCATATCAATGTGCTCGGCCGTGCATAAAATTAATTTTCTTGGTGCGGAAGTATCGCAAATAACAATAAATAAGTTTAAATAGACGAGAGAGAAAGAATCCGGTTTTCAGTTTGACTTTGTCTGCTTCAATATCAGATCGTTCATTTCCGTACCCACTCGTTTATTTCCGTCATCAAACATCCTTTAAATTTTAGCACAGTAAAATTGTATCTTATAATCAATAATTAAACATCAACATCTTTCACCTATTAATTGGACCTTTTAAATGTCTATAAGTAACTCAATTAAAGTCATTAAACAGTCCTCTTCTAATCGGAAACTGTGTAAATATGTCTTAGTTTCAATAATATTTTATGTTCCTTATTGTAAAGAAAGTTAATTTACATTTATTACTAATTATTTACAATTGTATACAAATGAAATGTATATACGTAATAGCGATTGTTATAAATTTATAGAAAATTGTAAAAAATGTTAATGCTAATATGCATTATAATACAAAATGGTAAAACCTTTGAGAGGGCCATCCGTTGTTACATTTTGCGCGAAAAATAGTCCCCTTGTTATTGGGCAGGATTAATACATCTTGATTTCAAAGGGTCACAAACATCCAAACATATCACAAAAATGTCGCGGATAATTACATTCGGTTATGCGCAATCAGATTTAGAGCAATGATGTGTAGTTAGGTAAACATCTACGTGTAAAAAATAGTCCCCTTATTAACAATATCGGACATTGTCTTACTCTCATTTCACAAAACATAAATAAGTTAACATTACTAATTCCATCCAATCATTTGACCTTGTTAAATCCATGTCCAGTCAGCATAGTCAGAGCTTTGATTATTGTGTTATTGTCATTGTCATTATAATGAACATTTTGTTGTATTATATTTGGGGGTTTGTTTTGTTTGTTTGTTTTGTTTAAATCCGAAGCAAAATTTTGTCTAGGTCTTGTAACGGCGTTCATCCAACCTACTCACTCCTCCTGGAAAGGTTAGATCGCTGGATTTAGCTGTTAACCAACTAATAAGCGCATACTTTCGTCAGTGACTGACAACTGCCCAACATAATTAAAAATCATTGGTAGGAGGGAGAATGTCCGTAGAAATACTTTCATGACCAAGCCCCGCGAAAGTATGCGCCGCCCAGGAATCGAACCCACGGACCCTCGATTAATAGACTTGCGTGCTATCAACTAAGCTAGCCGGGCGGCTATTATTATCATTGGGGATCATTATTTTGAATAAAAAGTGACATAGTTTGGGGCATAAAGATATAAATATTGCTCATAGATATAAAATAACCAAGTTTTTGTCATATCAGAGAGCAAAATTTATGTTTAAGTTTTTGGTGTTCACTTTGGGTCTCGTTTTACCAATAGTTTGCTTTTATGCCTATACCATAGCCCATTATAATTGTTGTGTTTTTTAAGTTTCTGGAAGAAGTAAACTCAAAAAGCGTTGATAGGATAATTGGAAAAAGAATCATATATGTACATGTTTTGTAGTTAAGAGCCCGGTTAAACTTTTAATGATAAAAGTTAAAGTTGAAATCTTAAAGCACTTTGTCTTTATCTTGAATTTAACATTAATAATTATAATGGAGAGTTCATATCCTGGTATGAACAAATATGGAAAATAATTCATTTATGAAACGGGAATAGAGCCTTCAACTATGTATCGATGTGAGATATAAACAATACGTCTGATTGCGCATGCGCAAGTGTGTGGGTGGAATTGACTTCATCAAACAATTTGAAAGGAAGTTAGTGAACATTTGGTAAACCTCGGCGATCTTCGGCGAAGATTATAATATTTTTGTAAAGCAATGTACCATATAACCTGCATTATAAAACAACAATATGAAACTACACATTCATCAACAGTAGACATATTATTTTCATAGGCGGTTTCAGCGGGGTGGGGTGTCAGGGGGTCAGGACGCCCCCCCCTAGAATTTGGAAAATGTACCTATCAATTAGTGTATTTCTTGCCTGTAAGTCTTTTTTAAGTAGCATGAAGCAATTTTCTTGTTGCTTTACAAGATTTAATGATTATGTAGTCATTATTATCAATATGTTGCCACATAGCTATCAAAATATAGCATGTACATGTATTAGAGATATTTTAGCAGTTTAAACCATTTTGCTTTTCAATTTTCAGTTTGACTAAATGCCCATTTCATAAAAAAGTGAGGTACGCTTATAAGAGCACACTATATTCATTTAAACAATAATATTCAATATGCCTCATTCAAAATAGTTTTAGAACTTAATTATGTAATTCGGAGTATTTTTCTATAATAAGACTTTGTTTTTAGCATACTGTGATAAACACTATTGTTTTAAGTATTGACAACTGAATTCTATTTTCGGTTTCGATCTACTTTCACTTTGGAATGCAATAAATAACATAATCATGCTTCAGCAATATTGGTATTTATTTAAAAAAATGTTCATTAGAAGTGTTTGAAATAGATGAATGTAATTTTCTGTGCAGTCCAAAAACAATGGTACTTTTGATAATGGGGTTTTAAATATACTCATTTATTTTAGCTCGATTGTGAAACAAGTTCTTACAACTTAAAATGTATTACTTTCGAGTCCGATTTCTTGTCTCCCAGTACTGAGCTAGTAGAATAAAGTTTCTTCCTCAAGAAAACAACGGGGTAGGTTTTGAATGGGATTTGAACCCCTTGTCGGGACACTAGAGTCGAAATCCCCGCGCACTACCAACTGCCCTACAGACCCGTATCCCTAATTTATACTAAATTGGTTATCGAGAGAGTTTTGGCAGATTAGTTTCTGTATACTGTCCAAACTGAATTTTGTGTCGATCACTTTCGGTTTCTAGTTACCACACTTTGGTCCTTCTAAAAATCATAAAAAGGGAGATAATAAACCCTAATTTTTAGAAATAAATTCACACGTTTAGAACGCTTCAGGTTCCGGTGCATACCAATCGTTGCATTGTGGGACGGTGTGATTGTATGACTTAAACGCACAATGAAGAGAAAAGAAGTAAACATTGGCGAAATAGAGATTAAATTGTTTATTGAATATGTGGCCCTTACGACCAACTAACTACTTCACTAAATTGCATGACTTTTCCCATCAATAGGCCGTGCTTATAATTATATTAATATTTTACAGGAGTCAGCTGATAATGGCGCTGATGGAGATGATACGTATTACAATGTCTGTCACGTCTTAAAGAGACAGATTCAGTTAAACAAATTACAAAAATATGTAGCAACAAAAACCAAAGAAGATTATATGAGCGAATTTCAGGTAAACATATACCATTCGGAACTCCTCAGTCATTCACTACGATCGATTTACCTCGGACATATTTAGACGCCATCTTGGAACTTCTTTTGCGTCACATGTCCAAAAAAATCTCTCTAACCGGTGTCGAAGTAAACGAATACTTGATCATTGAGACGATGATTAATGTCACGGTTTTGGTCAATACACGATTTAATGTTATATATATATATATAGGTCGTATTCTAGGTCATGCCTGTGTTTGTACTTTAAACAATGTACTTGCCCACTAAGTAGGTGAATAAGCTAATGCATGGGCAGCATTTTGCTGATTTTTAACAGGCCATTTTTATGTGTAAAATTCATTTTACAAAGTGTGTATGCACATTGTAAATTTTATAAAATGAGATGTTTATAAAATAAGCGTAAACTAATTTAACCATAAAATTGTAAAAATAATTCACCCCTTAATGTTGGTATGTAATGAAGCTGGCTATGTTTATATACACAATGATTTCTGTCTTCCGGACATTCCGAAATAACCCCTCTTCCCTCATCTGAAAATGCTTTATACTTTTTATCAATACTTTAATGTACATCGTACCTATATACATTTCAGTCGTTACCAGTTGGTCTGATCAAGTCTTATGTTATTTCAAGAACAAAAGAAAATGCATCAAAGAATCGTTACCAAGGAATATACCCATGTACGTTAAAATATATTTATTTTAGTATCTGAGGTTTGCAATGGCTTTTTTTTAAACCCTGTTCATCATAAATATCAACCATTCAACAATACCACTAATTTTGTTTTTGAATCTTACCATGAAAATAGTCAAATCTTTAACCAACGTTTGTGACAACTCTTGAGTAAAATACACCGTTTTAGCAACTTCTTAAGAATTCATGATGAAAAAAGTCAAAATTTGCGAATTCTAACAGGAGGCAACGAAACGCATGCATACTTTTGGTCTACCATCACAACGCAGGTAAGAGCCGCGGCCGTGTCGTAGTGGTTAGCATGTCAAACTTCGAATCCGCAGATCGTGGGTTCAAGCCCGGTCGCGGTAGGTCATATCCTATACATGAGTTGTCGGCCTCGTGGTAGGGTTAGTTAGTACTGGTGATATAAGATGATAAAGTATCCAGGAAACCAATAGTAGGAAGAGCTGGACCTCGTATATAATTGACATAAATATGTGTTGAATACGACGTTAAAAAACAGCAAAAAAAATAATAAATGCAGATCTATATATTTTGTCATATCATTACAGACAAATCAACCTTTTAACTTCCCAGATTTAATTCTGTTAAGATAAAACATTAATATTCCAAAAACCAATGATATAGCTCATTTCATCATATTTTATAGAAATTTTGGAAGGGTACTTCCATCACAACAACATCGACAACCGCTACAAAACTCGGCAACAAAAACACGAAGAAACACAACACCAGTTAAACCGATAGCAGTAACAACATTGAACAACACAGGGCAACAAAAACGCAAACAACAGCAAAAATAACAGTAGCATCACAAACGACGACTTGTTGAGAAAACATACATTTTCAATGTCTAAGAAAACCTGGCCAATCGGTTTTGAGAAATATAACACTAAAGTCTTGAGAAACACTAAAATTATCTAGACCGTTAGGCCATACCATACCGGAATTTTGTTAAGCGTCCGGCGTGCTCATAGGTTTTAGAGTCCTCAATCCAAAAAAAAAAAACACAAAGTAGTTTGTAAATTTTTCTTAAGTAATTATGTTGTTCCGGGATTCGATAACTGATTTTTCTCAGGAAATACTGATAGTTTCTTGTTTCTATGTATTTGATTGATGAAAATATACATGTGTATAATGCATATTCATTTTTATGGAATTACTTTAATCTCATGTTAATGTCATCAGCATGCATGTACAACCAAGTACTTATTTGTGTGAATACTAGCTAGAATGGACATGTGTTTTCGTATTTGGTTTGTGTGTTTTTTGTGAATAGGTATCTAGGTTTGTCAAACTTGAGTTGACGCTTAACAAAATTCCATTTTGGCATGGCTTTATCAATATGGTATGTCTTTTCTGCATGAAATCAACATTCTTTACAGTTACATGTGAAGTTACACTAACACTGTCATTATCAGAAAACTGTTTAAATGATTTTAATTAAAAAATATTTATACAATTACGAGAGTCGATAAATGATACTTAAGTTGAAATAAGTGATTCTACAGCGCCCTTGTAGTTTAATTATTTTAGACGAAGTGAAGTCTTATTGAATTATTATACATTAACATTTACAGATGATGACACACTGGTCGTGTTGAAGGGAACCAACTTCACTTATATGAATGCAAGTTATATCGAGGTAAAAACAATACTACTTTGGTTTTAAAAATATGTTATGTATTTGTTATATATACTTGTTATTTTCTATCACTTTCTACGCTCCTTGAAGTTAAAGTACGGTTTAAAGTCTGCTTCCATAAACATGTTTATCTGACTTTTCAGCTGAATTTTCTACTATAAACAGCCGATCATTGAAATCACCTTCCGGCAGGTAAACCCTCACAATACCCATTTACACCTGGGTGGAGTGGAACAACTGTAGGTACATTGTACTTGCTCAAAGAAATTAACAGTGCCCCTAATGTGGCTCGACCCCAGGACTCCTCGACCCCTAAGGGCCCGCCCTACCAATGGAACACTGCTCCTACGCTACTACTTAGGTATTTGCGCACGAGCTGTATTGAATATTGATCTAAAACTGGCATTATCTTAAATATCCAAGTCTTTAAATTGTCTTAAAATGTTTACTGCACCACACAACCTTCAGTTACGTCCATATATACAACATTGTTATTTGCAAAACAACTAACAAAGATCAAATGATGTGTGCATGTCATTTATGTTTAATGACGTATTCAAAATCCATTTATATGTACACATAAAACACTGTTATTTTAGTATAAAGAAAACAACTTAATACTTAATTTGACATTCATATACATAATCAAACAAAAACAAAGGCGGGGTCAACAGCGATAGAAAATAATAAAGCCTTAAATTTTGCTACTATCTATTTTTTTGGAAACACAATAATAGCGTCTTGCTGATGCTCCTTCTCTCGGACTGTAGTTATAACGATATCACCCAAGTAATCTGCATGAGTTTGTGCATTATTTTGAATCGGAGTGGTTCGGTTTTGTTTGAAATGATCCAATGCATATCGCTGAAACTACAAATTTTAACTCTCTCCAGTTATCTGACAGGTCATCGTTTAATAAATGCCTATATTCAATCAAAACTGTGTTTTGTTATACCTCATTTCTACAAGTTGAACCATTATTGTGTTTTTTTCTCACAATGAATGTCTTAACAATATCATGTGTTTGATTTATGAAATGAAGTGAAGAAAAGCGTCTATTAAAAGGCCTTAGAATCCTGAAATAATCTTCTCGATGTTTTGACTGAAACAAACGGATGAACATGCTTGTACCTCCAAGTCTTCAAGATTCCTATTGCCTCTTAGTACCAGTATAAAAGTTTGAGTTAAACATTTTTTATAACCCCTGAACTTTGACCTTTGTCCTTATCTTTGACCGTGACCTATATTGTATTATTTTATTTAAGGGATATCAGAAGAAACACGCCTATATTGCATCAATGGGTACGTTAACTTACATAATTTTCTAATATATGTTGTAATTCTGTAATAAAACGTTTAGTTAGGTCTGTTTTGGCCACATATGTGTCACAATTTGCATTAAAGCTGGACACCTGTAAACTGTAATTATCTATATAACTACATATTATACAAAATTAACTTTGCGTACATTCTTATTTCAACTTTTCCTTTCGGGTTAAGATTTCCAGAAGTTTAACGGATAAATAAAAACATCCCTGCTTTGTTATGCACAATATTTTTATTTTAACATAAATCCAGCCAAAGGGATTTGGATAATAGGTTGTTCGGATTATAACGTTGTAATACATACAATGTATTTTTACAAAATCACGTGAGTTTATTGCGAAAATGCAAGAAATATATTGTAATTATTTCATCTATTTCAAGGACCTACGATAAAGTATATGAAAGATTTAACACCATTCTGGTGGATGGTTTGGCAAGAAAAAGTTGGCAAGATTGTCATGTTAACAAGACAATGGGAGGCTGGGGTAAGTTGGCAATATTGTTATGTTGACAAGACAATGGGTGGCTGGGGTAAGTTGGCAAGATTGTTATGTTGACAAGACAATGGGAGACCGGTGTAAGTTGGCAATATTGTTATGTTGACAAGACAATGGGAGGTTTGGGTAAGTTGGCAAGATTGTCATGTTGACGAGACAATGGAAGGCCGGGGTAAGTTGGCAATATTGTAATGTTGACAAGACAATGGAAGGCTGGGGTAAGTTGGCAATATTGTTACGTTGACAACACAATGGGAGGCTCGGGTAACTTGGCAAGATTGTTATGTTGACAAGACAATGGGAGGCCGGGGTAAGTTGGCAAGATTGTTATGTTGACAACACAATGGGCGGCTCGGGTAGTTGGCAAGATTGTTATGTTGACAAGACAATGGGAGGCCGGGGTAAGATAGGAAGTGTTAATGGCCAATCAAATTTGCTTAAATATCATGGATAAATTGTGAAGAAAGTTGCTGTAGTTTGTTAGTTTAAACTAAATCATCCTCGAAAAAGTAAATACATTAGGTGTATAGTATATTATGTGACTTAGACATTCTCTGGAAAAATGAAAATCATTTTATAGCAAATTAAATGAAGATGTATACAGAAGTGATAATATTTAGATATTTTTTTTACGCTAAAAATGATTAGCTTGAATTTCAACAAATTAAATGATTTACAAAAAAGGTTATTAGGGATAATTTTTGGCAAATTGACATCGAAAAAAGGGTAAAATCAGAGTAATCCAGCTAATTGGACCAACCTATTTGAAGAATATACAAGTGGAAATTACTGACTAAGGTCCCTTATTGTGGACTCATCCGTTTATGGGGAGTCACGTGTGTCTGCGATATGGCGATACAGTTTCAAATTATCTATAGTCGAACAATATTAACCTGAGGTGGACTTTATGCAAGAATATATTGAACTCCGTATTTACAGTCTATTTTTGTCTTCGTTTGTAAATCGCGCTTTATCGGAAGCTTTCGGCAAAATACACGTACTGAACAATTAATTATGTTTTCATAAGAATAAATACTTTGAAACTGTACCACAATATTGTTTCTCTCAAAACTAACGTGTCCAAAATTTAAAGTACAAACCATGCCACTTTTACAAAATTAATTTATAGTTACGTGACTGTATACCTAAGAGGCCGACTTGATTTGCCAGGGCGGCTTACGAACCGGTAGTAACCGATCGCCGGTCGGTTCGCCCCGTAGTGAAATATGAATCAAGCGTTCCAGCTAACTATAATGGTGTCAAAAGCCACGGCTGGGGTTGTGTCACAAATAATAAGCGAAGTAATGATGACTGATGTTAGGATGACGATGAATTACTTTTGCAGACGGTCTCATTTTAAGCAGTGTATGTAAATTAATTTATTTTAGTCGTCAATATTTTCGTGTCTGGCGAGTGAATGTGTTATCATAACAATACTATTCTTACATAAATGGTATGTAAGGGGAGTTAAACACAACACCAATTAGTATTAAGCCCGTAAAATTGAATTGTAGCCATTTTCAGACATATATGTCACAAGCTCCTCGCTCAAACGTTACCGATGTATTCGGCGTACACCGGCTAGTGATTCCGGCTTAATCTCCGAACGAATAAAGTGATTTGCCGGTGTCCGTTTAGGAACCGGCGTACGCCGGATTGAGCCGCCCTTGCAAATCAAGTCGGCCTATCGTATTTCTATCGTTTCAGATTAACAAATGTGATCAATATTGGCCAAACCTTGATAGTCAGGTTACATATGGTGATTTGACTGTCACTTCTCTGAGTGAGATGATATATACAGACTATGCCATCAGATCCTTCAAACTTCAAAAGGTTAGTTCGTATTGTTTACTTTGGGCACTGTTTGATTTGCATGAGCCATTTCACTGGTGTCAAAAAGTTTTTTTACAAGTTAATTTTTTACGTTTTGGAATATATCTTAACAAACTT
Organism: Mactra quadrangularis; assembly: GCA_025267735.1. Classification (NCBI taxonomy): domain Eukaryota; kingdom Metazoa; phylum Mollusca; class Bivalvia; order Venerida; family Mactridae; genus Mactra; species Mactra quadrangularis. The sequence goes on along the minus strand of CM046295.1, from coordinate 23,933,421 downwards.
TAATTGTCGTTATCAGTTGTACAACTAATATACAGTTTATCATTAACTGTCAACTATGTTCTATCATATATATTTTTATTATAAATATACAAGACAAATATATAACCAAATGTGTCTGCATTAATTTTTGCTATAAAAAGATAAAAGGAAAATATGAAACAAAATACAAGTGTAAAGAAACTTTTGGACCCCAGTGTATAGTTCTGACGTAAGACAGTCTTTTGATCAGTGTGCGGCGACAAATACAATCTGATGAAAACCAGATGTAAAATTCTCCGCTCGCCTACTCGCTAATTTACATCTGGCAGTTTCGTTAGGCCACGTCCAGTTGACCTTTTCTCATTATACTATTCATGACGCAATTACTATGTTTAGTAAGTTGCTTACATCGTCTACGTCACGCAATTTGAAAAGAGCCATCCGATCACAGCTTGTGAATAACTCCACCTTCACAAGTAGAAGTAACTATGCTTGGTGTGAACATTAATCAAACATGTTTAATTCTTTAACTTGTTTACAGGGTAAAGATTCACGAATGATACAACAAGTCCACTATACAGCTTGGCCAGATAAAGGGACACCTGATGACGTCACAAGTCTGGTAGAGTTTAGACAAAGAGTTAATAGTTTACAGACAAGTCTTGATGGACCGCTTTTGGTCCACTGCAGGTGAAAAGTCATTTACTGTAACTTTTAAAAAATATCCACTTGCAATCAAATGAAAATACGTAGAAAACATAGAAAAATGGAAATATGTAATTTGTAGGGATATATGATCTACTTATAGTCGAATAGAAATATGTGATCTATAAATAGACAAAATGGGAAATGGGTGATTTGTGGGGATATGTGATCTATCTAAATACGAATAGAAATATGTGATCTATAAATAGACAAAATGGGAAATAGGTGATTTGTGGGGATATGTGATCTATCTAAAAACGAATAGAAATACGTGATCTATAAATACACAAAATGGGAAATGGGTGATTTGTGGGGATATGTGATCTATCTTAAGACGAATAGAAATATGTGATCTATAAATAGACAAAATGGGAAATGGGTGATTTGTGGGGATATGTGATCTATCTAAATACGAATAGAAATACGTGATCTATAAAAATAATTGAAATAGGTGTTTTGTAGGGAAAGTGGATGTATTTAAAGATGAATAAAAAGTATGTGATCTATAAATAGAAATAATGAAAATTTAGTTTATACATATAAATATTTATTTTGATTGTGGAACAAGTTCTTACAACTTAGATTAATCCCTTTCGAGTCTGTTTCCTGGTCCCTAGTACTGAGGTAAACGGATCCATGTCTTTGCTCTACGAAACTACTGAATAGAATTTAGATGGGATTCGAACCAATACGAAGCTGGCTCTCCAATGATTACTAGTTTAAATCATGGAAATATGTGATACGTTAGGTTATACAGTCAACTTATAATTAGAAATGATTAATCTAAATTACTTTTTTAACGTCGTATTCAACGCATTCAGCACACTCAGACGACAAGCTCTTCCTACTATAAGTTTCCTGGACACTTTTCTATCTCAGGCACTAACTTACCCTACCACGAGGCGGACAACTGCTATATAGGGTATGACCTACCGCGACCGGGCTCAAACGCGCTATCTCCGGATTCAGACATGCCAGACACGTCAGGCAAGCTAACCACTACGTCACGGTCGCGGCTATTTAAGTTACAAATTTATACTTATTTCAGTGCTGGCATTGGTCGCACTGGGACGTACATTGCATTAGACATGTTGACAAATGAAGGTTCCAAAGAGGGAAGTGTTGATATACTTGCCTGTGTTAGAAATATGAGAGAGGACAGAGTGAATATGGTCCAAACATGGGTAAGTTATCACATGCATGCTTCAAAATAGCGTAACGTCTTCAGCGTATCCTTGTGTATACAGTTATAAAACGAATTTAATGTCGCATCATGTGAAGGAAAATATCTAGAAAGTAGCTTATGAAGTTTTAGAAGCCATACCTAACTACTAAATACTGTTTTAACAAGTGTTGTATTTTGTGTTTTATGCATTGACTTACAGTTGTCAAGTCGTTTAGCGTATCACATTCGTCAACTTATTCTGATCACTTAATATCATTGTTTTATATTATATTACATTTCCATTAAGCTAATGTCAATTTGCCTCCATCAATAAGGTATATGGAAAAGTTGCAGACCTTGTGGAAAGGGTAGGTGAGTACTGGTGAAAGACACGAGTGCAGAAAACCTAGATTAGCTGTGATGACCGCATGGATTGCATTTAAACGTCGTTAAACAATACAATAACCTAGTATATGGATATTTTGAATTTTGAAAATTTAGGACAAATCAGAATGAACTACGGTCTACATAAACAAGTGGAAAATATTTGGATATTCTCATCCTTGTGTAATTATCACGTTTGTTGTCTTAAATATTTATCTACATTCTGTTTACATTAAAGGACCAGTACAAGTTTCTACATGAGTGTCTTGTTTACACTTTAACTTATGATTGCAAACCCATAGAGGCAACTGGTTTCCATGACTATATGAAGAACCATGGCAGTTTTAGCATTGGAAAGAAGTTTCAAGTATGTATATATGTATATCAATACGTCTATGGCTGTACCAGGATTAGGCAGTAATATGTCCCGGGATTCTGAAGATCCCCAAAAACTTGAGAGGAATCCCAGTAATGCATAGCTAGGGATTTCGTTAAGATCCCTTTAAATTGCCGTTATTACATTTTTTAGTTTCCATGAACTGTTCAGCACAATTTAAGACTGCAATTCTGTCTCTAGTTTTGTCTTTATTGGAGGAATTCCTAACGTTAAGGAGTAATCCCTCAAAAATGTCAAGGGATTCTATCCATATCCCTGGTAAAACAGTTAGTGTCAAACTCTGCATTACCATGACAACGAATGTCGTTTTATTCTTATTTTCTCACAATGTATTTTTTTCAAATCTTTAAAGTATGTTTACATCTATACATCCTCCGAGGAGAGTTGTCGATTACTTGAGACCAGGCGTAAGGATCATGGTAAAGATAAACGTGAATGCAGATCTTATTTGGTGAGCGACTGTGACATAACCTAATAAAGTGTCAAATATAAAGATACATGCGTTGTTGTTGAACTTTGTGTTCTTATCAGTCAGAGGACTTGAAAATTGCCGGAGAATGTTACTTAACTAGTTTTTTAAATACACCCATTTGCTTTCAATGTTTCAAAGTGTTGTACTTATTGGTAAAATTAAATGAATAAAGTTATTTAACACGTTCTTGTACTGTTAATGACAATACATGTGTGTCTAGAGTATACTTTAAAATATCAAGACATAAAACATAGCTTGCACTTGTTGTATGTTGTATGGTTTTACCTATCTATATTGTAATGAGGACAACTTTTTTGTGACTCGTAGTATCGATTTCATTGGAATATTACCAATAATTCCATCTTTAAATCTTCTTAAGACTGCATAAATGTATCATATATAGAAGATTTGTTACCAGCATTTAATACTATAAAAACATATGTGGGTCATCCATCTTCTTTGTAAAAGTTGTTAACATTTTCTTGTACATATTTTCAGGAGTTACAAAGTACTTTAGAAAGTCGTTCAGAATCAGAAATCGTCGCTGTTCAACGAAACAGCGAATTGACAGACAAAAACAGAACTGGAGCGGATATCCCAGGTAAGTAATATCATTATGTACTTGTACTACCCGACTAGCCCAGTCGTTAGCATACAAGTCCTTATCGAGTCGCCATGGGTTCCATTCCCGATCGGGACATACTGTAGTAGAGTTCATGAAATAATTTCTTAGACAATTCTTTTTCCTACCGCTGATTCAAAATCATGTGTGCCCAGAGGTCCACATGGAAGATTGGATTTATCCAAATGTGTAGCCTCGTTAAATAAAGTCTTTATTATTATTATTATGACAGTCGTTATTTAATAGATAAATCAAGTGATTTAGCCTTTCCAGAGACGATGAGTAGGCTGATATGTTTATTGACCGCCTTGATGTGACAGGCATAGTGTTGTTGTTTTATTAAACCCAACAAAAATATTAAATGACGTTTGAACACTACAAAAGAAATGCAAGTTTCTTTTAAACAGTCCTCAAGGCTCACGGCTTTTGTTTCGAAATTTCTGGTTTATTAGTTAATCATGTCAGGTGCCAAGTGTTATTTCCTGTCTAAATGTTCTTGATGAAAGTTATTGATATTATAATCCCCTTCCAAAGAAATTTTAGTGAAATAGCCTTCCAAAGAATGATTAGTGGAATTCAATTCCAACAATTTTTAGTGGAATTCCCTTCCAGAGAATTTTTAGTGAAATGCCTTTCCAAAGAATTTATAGTAAAATACCCTTCCAAAGAATTTATGATAAAATGCCTTTCCAAACAATTTATCGTAAAATATCCTTTAAAAGAAATTAAAGAGGAATATCATTCCATAGAGTGTATAGTGAAATGCACTTCCAAAGAGTTTTTTAGTAAAACCCTTTCAAACGAATTAATAGTTTAATACCCTATCCAAATTTTTACAGTGAAATACCCTTTCACAGATTTTATAGTGCTAACCCTTCAAAAAAGTTATAGTTATGTCCCCTCCTACTTTGAAAATCCACTCTCCTTATCATTTCTGCACTTTTGGAAATCCTCGGCTATGTTCCTCAAACATCAATATAGAGCTCTATTTCAAAATGTGCTATTTAAACTTTTTCAGGTGATATAGACAGACCGAGACTTTATCTAGGTCGTACAACTTCATCATCTGACTATATAAATGCATTATACTTAAATGTAAGTACAGTATGTATAAATTTTGTGTAAAAGGTTTGACATGATTTTCAACGGCTTTTTTGTACTAAAAATAATATAATAGAGTATAGTGCGTAAATATTGACCCCGACATGACCTTTCACATTTGCATCTAATAATTATCTACACATATTCCGACGAAAGTCAGGACCACGCCTACTCTACACTTCGACAGCGATCGTAAAATTATAGAAGTATGTTTGTGTGTTAAGTTTTGAGGAATATCTTATTTGTACATTTGTGAAACTTGTATATTTATGTACTTTTGTGATATTCTGAGAATAAATATGTTTAAACTATAGATGTACATATATTAATTTAAATGTCTTTCCTAACTCTTTTAGGAAATTTGTAATAAACTCTTATATTTTCAGTTATTTTGTAAAATGCCTAGATATTCTCAGGCATTTACAAATTGACTGACACATTCAGGCAATTTGAAAATGCCTGAATGTTAAGATATTTTACAAATTACCCAAGTTTACAAATTTCCTGTAACATATTGAATATAGTGTCTACCAAAATTAACTTCACTTTTGTAAAAAGCTGTTACATTAATACAATATAATTAAATTTCCGATGAATCTACACATTAGGATGGTTAAAATAGATTGTATCATCTGAAAGGGGAAGTAATGATACTTTGTACAATTATAAGTACATTTATTGAATGATTTGTTTTAATTTCTCACATATTGGATGAAAATATAAGAATAAATCATCATTTACAAAGTATAAATTTAATTATGGATGACATTGCTTAGATTGGTTGACGACCCTAATAATTGTCTTATTTCTATCTTTTCTACGTACATTTTTGTATACTGTGTAATATGTGACAGTTTAAAAGTATCAAAATAAAACAATTGTTGAAACAAACAACAATGGAAAATAATGCCTTGAAACATCGTTTTTCTATTTACAGAGTTATAAGGTACCAAAACATTTCATCATTGCTCAAACACCATTGCCAAGTACAGTGGTAGATTTCCTAACACTGGCTGTTCAAGAGAAATGTAAACTTATAATAAACATGGATGCTAGTATCAGTTTAACCGATGTAAGTATTATACAAAATTACCAGTAAGAAATCTTGACTTTATTTGCTTTATCCAGATTTGTGGGTCTTCCAAAACCATTAAAGTATTACAATAATTCAACTGGTAAAGCATGCCTAGTATTGAAATATACAATTCAAGTATTTGTAAATTTCCTTTATGGTGAAACGTAATATTATTCGATAAAAATATAAATGCCCAATTCAAGTCTATGCTGACATTATTAAAATATCTAACATGGTAAAGCCTATGAAAGTATATACAAAATTACTAGTGAGAAATCTTTACTCTTATATTTTCATTGTAAAACGTCAAGATGATTCATAATTCCTTTAAATGTCGAACGTTTGGATTAAAAACAATTCAATTGTTTGTGTTTTTATTGATTAACTTTTCTGATTTATTTTTATTCTTGACTTGGTGCCAAATGAATAACTAAACATTTAATACTGTCGCTTTTTCATTGATTTCTTGATTTGCGCTGATTTCTGACGAAAGTTTTATGAAAACAATTATTTTACATTTACAGAATGTAGGTCAATATATTCCATCTCATAATGAAGAAGACATGACTGTTGGATCATTTAGTGTGAAAGTTGTATCAAGAAAACAGGATCAGTTATGTTCAGTAACACAGTGTAAAATACAGTACAAGAATAAGGTGAGAGGTCTAGTGTTTGGTTCATTATCCTTATTTGTCGGTATGAAACAAAACAGCAGCTTGATTTGCAAAAGAGTTATATGTTATGTGGGAATCGAACACACGACCCTTGGATTATTAGTCAATCGTTCTACCGACTAAACTAGCGGGTCAGCAGTTAGTTTGATTTACATTTCGATGTTTTGGTTTCGATGTACACTTGTCATAATTCAGATCTTAGTACATAGACTGACGAATAAACGGAGCAATTTAGTCAGAAAAAACAAATTTCAAAACTGACTTTTATCATTTTTTTACGACAAAATGATGAAACATTTTCGTCAATAGTCTCTGATTTTTCTTTTATTCTTAATGGACCATTCCATGACCTTACTTTTTAGCATATTTAACAAAGGTTTGCAGTTACATTTTGTCCCACAAACAAGGTGTTGACAAAAGAGCACATGTCTCTTTTTTGTGAGTAAATGTATTGTTATTCAAATAAAAAGGTTGCACACGGAAAGGTCTATTTGTTTCACACAATTCATTTCTTCTGTTGTTGTTTCTTTGTGTATTTTGCATTTTAATGTATTGTTTGTTACCTAGAAATGTCTGTAATTAACTTTTATGACATTATACATATCGACATTAAGTTATACCATTGTGTATTCTTACAGTCTCAATCTGAACAAGTAGACGTCACGTGTGTACAATTCTCACGATGGCCTCAAACTTCAAAGGTACCACCGGATGTAGTTGAATTCTTACAGTTTGTGACGGAAATGACGTCACTGGTTCAAAAATCTGACCCAGAATCTCCTGTACTTGTTCACTGCTTGTAAGTATTAAACTTTTATCTGGTTTGAAATTTCTAACCACGTAGGTAAATTGCATTATTAAGTATCAGTATAAGATTAGGCATTAGCTCGCACAGTCAAGACTGGATTCATACGGCAGCCATTTCAAGGGGGTTGTTCCTCCTATTTGAATGAGAAAACGTTAATTGTCTATTATAACATTAAAGTGATGTATTTTCCCTTTCTTCTTATTTTTTTTTCTCCTTTTTTATGCATGTTTGTTTCTTTCGTTTTTGTTGTCAAAATGTTAACTATTCATGTTAGCTTATTGGCAAAATAACAATTATGTTTGTGCTAAAAAGTATTGAACTTGAACTTAAGACCCAAATAAAACATTACTCCGATTAAAGCTATTATAAAAGGGTTGTCAATTTTCCTTATTGGAGTAGGAAACCACATTTTGGAGTGGGGTTTCCCCTTAATTTGAATAAGAAATACACTTAAGGTCTATGCACGTTCCAAGTGTTTTCTAATATAAAATCACTTTTACGAATTTTGCCAAAATCTAGAATTGCCAATACTTACAATTGAATAGGTAAACACATGTATCAGTATTGTTATCAATTTTGCAGATAGATTCTTTATGTGAATAAATATACATTTGTAAATTATTGTAATGCTAAAATCAATTGACATTATAACCATTTTATAATAATTAAACCATTTCGTAAGAACATTTAAGAAATAAACCCAGCATGCTTTGAGTAAATTTTTAAATTTATGAGACATCATCAACCAGTTATAACATTATATCCTTTATTTATGTTTTCCGTATTTTAGAAATGGTGCTGAAAGGAGTGGATTGTTTTGTTTGGTATGTGTACTTCTAGAGAAAGTTGAGTGTTGTCATGAAGTCAGTATATCGAACACTGTTAGACAAATCAAAATGAAGCGACCTCTAGCGGTCAACAATCAGGTACAAATTAACATTATTTACCATTAAAAGTAACTCATTTGATTTCGTAGAAACAATTTGACTACGGAGAAAGCCCAGTTTGATACAGCCTGAAATCGAACTTAACCCTCTAATATAGTCTGAACTCGGACTTAACCATTTGATATGGCCTGAAATCAGACTGAACCCTTTTGATATGGCCTAAAACCAGACTTGTCCCTTTTGATATGGCCTGAAATCGGACTAATACCTCGTGTTTAATTGTATTGTATTTGAAATTTTGAAATAATAAGAGTAAAGGCAATAAAAAGTCTAAGGAGTTTAATGGAGCACTTGTTGTCAATTTAGTATAAACCAGAACACAAAAACTTTGTTGATAAAAAAGAAAACGAATTAGCTCTAGTTATCATGAAGTTTTCGATGTACAATGTGTACACGTTCTGCTATTGTGTTTTATTATTTAAGTCTATTGTATACAAAGTGTCTTTGTATTCCGGACAAAAAAATAAACACAGAGCGTGGTTCCTTAAGTGAGAAAATAGACTTTCGATAGAAGTGAATCTAGTACTATTGCTCAATAGAAAGATGTTAAGATGAAATGTCCGACTTAAATAACTCTTGATGTTGAAAAAATGGAAATGTAAAACAATATAGTTAACATTCATAAGAAATAGTCGTTTATCTCAGTTGCCATACTTATATAATTGAATAATAGTGCAATGCATGTTGGCTGTTAATTGTGTGTATAAATCAAATTTCAAAACATGACACGTTATTGTCCTCTAAATTTTATATTCATCTGTTTAAGGGGGTAGCACAGTCCACTATATCATGTAGCAGTTTCAAAGTATTTGTTCTAGTGAAAACAAAATTAATTATTAAGTACAAGTGGCTCAGTAAATATGAGTGTAAATATTACTCACTTGTTTTTATATAGATACGAAAAGATTTTTCTGAATAAATTCACTCATCCCCTTCATTGTTACTGCAATGCAATTTAAACAAGACCTTGGTTTTCATATAGATAACTAAATAATATTTCTATATAAACATTCATCTATTCCTATTTTTAAAAGCACATCATGTTTTGTACTTTAAAGTTTGGACTCCTCACTGTTTTTAAAAGTTAGAATCCCCTTTTGATAGATTGACACGCCAAGTTAAAACAATTACCTATAGTGTGTACAAAAACAAAACGTGTTTGTGTAAATAATAAAAATGAAACAATCCATTTCAGAGGTAGGCGCTATTGAAAATAAAATGTGTGTAATTCATTTTAACATAATAAACATGGTGGATAAACCACCACCCCTTGGTAAATCATGCTTGTAACGGCACCATTACACCAACAAGACACTCATAAACTACATATGTTAATGTCATCCTGGCCATCCCCTATCGTGGGTCAGTTCATTCTATTGTTTTTATAAACATTGTGGTGTTTTTTGTACGTACTATATATGTTTGTATGATGTTTATTTCAGGAACAGTTTAAATTCTGTCATGATTGTATCAACGTTCATCTAGAAAGATGTGATGTTTATTCTAACTTTTCATCACTGACTTGAAGGAGACCACGAATTATGTTGGTGATATAAGTAGACTAAACCAATATACAAGACTTTGTGATTCTTCAATATTGTAATAAAGACATGAAATATACAAAACATTCCACTAACCTCCTAGTCCGTTGCTCGACTACGATTCACGTCCAACGTTCTACGTTCTGACTGTAGAAGCCAGACTACACTCTCTGACTGTAGAGTTTCAGATATACCCTACCGCCGTTATTCTACTATTATAGAGTGTCAATAATATTGTGATACCCCAATATTCCTATACATGCATTGGGGACATCAAAACATGACTTTTGAGACAATGTTTCTTTGTATAAAAGCTTGGCTATTTTAGCTATCTTAATTCATCTTAGTTATAATATTGTTTATTCATTTATGTGTTTTTCTATTATCCTCCCATGTTAGTTTCATACATTATATTTATTGAAAATTGTTTCATGTTTGTCTCATGTTTTGTTACGTTGATACCATGTTTGTCATCATATCAAACTGATTGTTGATTTTATAGTTTAGTTGGATAGTTGCTCAGATTTTATGTGAACATGTTTATAAAATATGTGTATAGAATATAATTAGGGACCTGAAGCAATCCAATTGGTAAGTAGATCCATACAGTAGGAATCCTCGGATTTTATCATTGAATTACTATGTAAGGATAACAAAATATTTCATCTAATATGTTTCTTGTTAATGAAGATATTTACAGAAGTGATAAAATTTAGATACTTCTTTACCTTAAAAAACTTAGCTTGAATTTCAATCAAATTCAATCATTTACAAAATAGATATTTAAGATTAATTTTGGCAAATTGACATTGAAAAGTAAGGGTTAGATCCGAGTTATCCAACTAATTGGACCTACCTATTTAAAGAGTATAAAAGGGGAATTTACTGACTAATGTCCCTTATTATGTGTAAATATTTTTGTGTATTCAATTTATATGTATATATTATATGTGCATATATTTTATATGTACATTGTATGTGTGTGTGTAATTATGTTTACATGTGTATGTGTGTATATTTAATGTGTAAATATTTAATTCAAATGTGTCTGTGTATATATTGTATGTGTTTTTTAATGTTCATATTTTGTTTAATTTGTATTTATTTATGTGTATATAATTTTTATATATTTGTTTATGTGTTTATATTTAATATGTGTTTATTCATGTGCATATAATCAATGCGCGTCTATTTATGTGCATATATTAAATATGTATTTGTGTATGTGTTTATATTTAACTTTTTTATTTATGTGTATATATTCAAAGTATTTATGTGCATATATTTAATGTGTATTTATTTAAGTGTATATATTTCATTAGTATACTTTTTATTAGTATACATTTTATGTGTATATATTTTATAGGTATATATTTTATGTGCATATATTTCATGTATTTATATAATTTGTATATATTTATAAGTATTTATTGTATGTGTATATATTTTTGTTTATATGTGTATAGCTCGTTTAGGATAAACAGGGAGGTCAGCTGATTTTGTGTAATGAAAGTATTAAGCATGTCTTAATGCGTGGAACGTGTGTTCTCGTACTAAATTTAATACATCAAAAACACACTGATAATAGTCGATAATTACGTGTACTAAAATTAAATCCACCTGCGTATAAAAATCGTCGTATTTTGTCTCAAGTTATCCTAAACGAGCTATATGTGTGTATATTTTATGTGTATATATTTCATGTGTATATGTTTATGTGTATATATTTAGTGTATAAAATATTCTATGCGTATATTATATTTTGTTCGACTTGTAAATATATATTTTCCTTATTGTGTCAATATTCAAACTAAGTAAATAAAGATATACATGTAGTATGATAAACATTGCCCTCTAAACGTTTTTGGATAAATGAAATATTGAGTACAAACTGATCATGCTTACTGCAAATAACTTTACTATAATAAAAGTTTATTAGTGTAGCATAATTTACAAACTAATTAATGCTGATGTTGTATTTATCTCAGATGCTGATGTTGGATTTATCTTACAAGATTCTTTGTTACTTTTAAATGAATAAATGTGAATCAGTTCATTCAAAAAATTTTGTTCAAGGTACTTTTGGAAGAGGACAGTGTATGATTTATGTTGTTTCATTGTAAATATATCATTTTTGTTCTTGTTCTTTGATGGCCGGTACATGTAACAAAAATGACATCTCACTTAGGTGAGCGTGTCAATTAATATATGACTGTGGGTCATATTGTATTTATAACAGTAGTACACATGTAAGAGACCCCCAAAGAACATTTCTATTATATGCATGCATATAGAGATTTTATTTAATCTGTTTGAAGTTCATTTTTGTTCGGATTCCACGAACAAATCTACATGTATGAGTTATTTTCGGGAAGTGGACTCAACAAACTTAGGTAAAGTCAACCTTCTTCAGTTTGAAAGCAGGGAACTTTTTCCATGGGCCTTATTTTATAAATATCATAATGCTATGGAAATATTTATCATTTCTTTGTTAAAAAAGAAAATAAGGTTTGAAGAAGGGATATAATAGTTTGAATATATAGGCTTATTTTTCGTTTCTGTAAGCCTATATAGGTTTTGTTACAATGGATCAGTTTTGTTTCAAAACATCATTGTATATATCATTGCATGCCTTTTCTATTTTATTGTTAATATAGTTAATCTCTTAAAATATTGTAAATATGTATAATTCATTATTGAAAAGTAAAAATAAAAAAAAGTATAATATTTCATAATCATAGTTTGCTTTTTTATGTTGACATTAAAATGTCTGTTCCACAACAAAAGAATGTCACTAAATAAAGTTGGAACTGAACTAACGAACTAATTTAGTTATAACTGTAATCATGTTACACTCAAAAGTTTCTTACGTGTTTTATGCGGATAGTTTGAAGTGTATTTGGAGACGTTACTTCGGCCTTATTGATTCAAATGTAGAAAGAAAAATTTACTTCGAATAAATGGAGGAACAAAATTGCTACACGTAGTATAACTAGGAATGGCAAAGTACTGCATGTTACAAACTCCAACAAGAGGGTCCTGAGGACCCAGGAAGGCTCACCTAAGAACAAGGTTTTAAGGACATCTGACACGAATCTATTAATACTTTCATTCTTTAGTGTATGATAATTGTGACCTTGAAGTCATATTCCAAATATCAAAGCTTTCGACCAATCAGAATTTGAGACAAAACGTTGAGGTGATGCTACGTGCCAAATATGAAAGCTCTAGGTCGAACTGTTAGTGGGCACGAATTTATTCAACATTTCTTTAATAAAAACTTCAGACCGCTGGGACAGGACAGTAATGACTCCAGGGTCATAATTTAAATTATACTTAAATATAACATTGAAGTGGTGCTACTTGCCAAATTTGATAACTGTGGGCTCATGATTTTTGACAAGATGATTTCACATGGTGCACGAACGAGGAACAAAGACACAACACAGAAAAGAAAATGTGTTACAGGCAAAACTTCAACTCCATATTTCCTGATTTTGAATTATATTTTTCATAACTGAGAGTGCAACACGAGAAATACTTCGGGTCTTTCCTAACTAAAGCCATGTGCGTCAGGTAAGCTAAAACTAAATAAGTGGTAAAATATGCGTGTACTGATTAGAAGATAATAGAGCTTGTTATTGTGCAACATTAGTATAATTCTATTAAAAAGACATCCTAACTGCCTAAGAATGTTGAAAAGACAAGAAAATGTTTAATTTCAGCAAGTTCGACATATAACAAATCTTAAATAGCTTGGTGATTGCCTCAGTATACTACTTTCGTTTTCAACAATGTGTATGCCACATGTTTTAATTTGTTCAGTTAAATGTTATAAGTGACAAATGTTATTAGTGAGTTATTTCTTACGTTCTTAATACTGTTTTAAACTTGGTTCTATACTTTTGGCACAGTCATTTGCCAGTATATCCATTTAACATCTGAAAAAGAAAATATAACTAATTAAAACTTCCTTTATCAAATTTTTTTTATTTGCAGTAAGAACTAAATTTCGTGGTGATATAATTTCATCAAATATTGGTATAATGTTGCCTTGGAAATCATTTTCCTTCAAGAAATGTAATCTATCATTATAGATTAAAGTATCAATCACAGGTTGAAGTAAATACTGTTAACCCTGAAAAAAAATAATTTGTATTTTATACCTTTATCAACATTATATCATAACTAAATTATTCATTTATTTATTTATACTCGGTTTAAAGCCGTGTCAACACCTTTTGGTTATTTTACGGCATCCAGCGCACCTAACTTAACTTTCCTGGACCCTTGTCTTTTACCAGTACTAACCTACCTCTATAAGGCCAGACATTTTTGAAAAATTGACATATTTGTCAAATTTTCACGAAAAGGTATAACCTCCTCTAAACATGTCAGTAATATGACTTGAAATAAGTATTGAATTTAATGAATTCCACTATAATGCCTCAGTCAAATAAAATCGTGGCTTGTTACGGACCCGTACGTGCAGACAGCCGTAGGCCGTAGGAAGCCTTGCGTTTCAAGGCGACGGTACGCACATGGTACAAAACAACACATCCGTACGGAACTGTAGCTGGAAGATATGCATGTTTTATTCATACTTAGCTACTATTCTTTTCACGATTTGACTCTGAAACTAATACGTGTATCCTCGGCTCATCTCACGGACCCTGGTAAAAACGTAACAGTCAGTACGGGTACGCAAGAGTTCGTACGGGCCCTTGCGGAGTTTGATCGCACGGCGTCCGTACGGTGCCCTCAATGGTATTTTATGTAGATGGGACTGTAGCTTTAGAAATAGAAAAATTGACCTAAAATGACAATGTTTGGCACCCTTTCCAATTCAAATTATTCCTTAGAGGTTGGAAGGATGCACTGTGTTTCTATTCGCCAGAAAAATCGAAGTCATTGAAAACAGACGAATTGCACAAAATTAAGATAGAACAGCCTTATTTTAATTACCAACAAGAAATGTAATGCGGAAAACACGTTGAGGCAAGATTTAAAAACTTAGACGCAAAAATCACAAAGGGAAATAATCCAAAATAAAGCCAGGTTGAGATGTGGTTACAATCTAATTCTGTTCATCACATGGTACGTTATCATTGTATGAAGTTTCATACAGATCTGACAATAAATGGCAGAAATATACGGTAAAAATCTTTAACGCAACCCTCGGTATGTCTATGGCTTCGACCAATTTCATCGTTGGACTTATTCGTCCTCGCCTACAGAACGAAATATGACAGTTTCTTCACTACTTCAAGACATAGCGTTGGTGGAGTTGAGTTTCTATATTATTATATAAAAATAATAAAACTATCATATTAAGACGTAACAACAGTACTTTTAGTAATATTTAGATAGATCGTCATTCTGCTAAGATTTTAGAGATGACAATCATTCCAACAAAAAATTGATTAATTTATTCTATCAATTCCATTAATTCTAATTTGTGTACACATTCGTCACCAAATCGCACCGTAATCCGACGGTGTTTTCATATTATCATTATTATCGAAATATAACACATTGCAATCATACTTTTATTCAATTCCTTCATTATCCCCTAAATTTAGATACATGTTAAAACAATAAATGGGACTTTGTTGCTTTTTTCGATAAAATATTTACACCTATATTCAGCATTTTGTTTACGAGGTATAACATATAGAATTATGCTAAATTCATTCGTGAATAAATTCGTAAATAAAACGATTAAAAAGGAGCATTGTTGTGAGCGACTAACTACCGATAAGCAGTTATATGACTGTGCCTTGTGTCTTGAGCTCCCAATCTCAGAAAATAAGGAGAAAATCGGAAGTCTGGATACGACTTTTCAACGTTGGTTACAGCTTTCTTTAAGTTTTTTGCTCATTGGAAAATTTGTATGTCTTTGTGTTCATTCTGATAAAAGAAAAGATAATTTAAAATCAGTGTTTAATAGTCTGGAACAACATGGCCGACTTCCAAGTGACTTATGAACTACGTATTCTCGTAAACTTTAAACTGCACTGACAAAATTTATGCACTTATTAAATTATATTAATAAAATATGTCATAATTCTTGAAAATCCATTGTCCATGGGGCAGCAATTTGAAAAACATAGATGTTTCAAATGTTTTACCCGAGAAAGAAAAAAACTTGCTACCAATTACTAACTAGCAAATTAAAGAGCTACATTGTTGTAAACCTTTTCTACTACCTAGTTTTAGCATTACTAAACAGGTGCCTGATTTTTATGAGCTTTCCAGGTTCGAACTCTACCAGGGGTACTGCTAATTTCCTGAGCAAGAAATTTTAGTACAGTTGCTCCATTTTACCAGGCGTAAATATGCACCCACTGTTAGTGAAGGATCATCAGTTGGAAGGCAATTTAAATGATCATGATTTATGGTACAAAATTATAAAGTCAACAGAATATATATACATGTGTATATTTTGAAGCCGACTATAAAACCACACTTTTACTTTTTTAAACGTTTATCAATGAGATTGGCAATTCAGCAGACTGGACAATAAACTTACACAGAAAAATTGTATAAAAAATCAAGATATTAGACTAAACATATCATGCATCACTTTACCTTCAATATTCTTCCTATGATAGCAGCAAATGACTAAACAAAGGGAGGTTATCCATTCTATCTGAATAAAATATTTCAACATAGTAGGAGTTAAGTCTCCACAACAATGTAAACCAATCATACAGACATTCAGTTTGTCATTAACTACTTTGTTCCTTGTTGTTTCAGTTTACCTCAGATCATATAATTTAGAAGCTTCCTTAGCAACAGTATCAATTGGAACACTGTCTGGCTCAAGTTGGAGCATAACTCATCATGGGTACCACACTTCAGATTAGTATTACTTTCAATTTGACCAACAGGCTCAATATTAGTAACAGGCTCATTATGATTACTGGATTCATTCTGTTCACATGGTTTTATATGACAGTCAGTGACATTATTAAATTTTGGTTCATTCTCGATGGTGGTTTCTATTTGGATTCTGGGCTCAAGATTCGTAGCATCTTTCTCACAATCAGGCTCTAAAGTTCCACAAGAGAAAACATATTCACTTGTACCAGAAGCTACAGTTTCACTGTCAACAAATTTGAAAGAATCGGGTCTTATCCTCTCATCTCTTTGTGTTTCATTAACTTCACTTTGTGCTACATTTGAATCGTTAGGTTTAATTTCATTCTTTATCCTACTATCAGACTGGTTTTTATTAAGATGACAACACTTGGTATCGCCACTAACAAAATTAGAGAACCAGTCATCGACAATTTGTTTTAATTTTGCAGAAGATTGTTCATTGTCATATATTTCACAAGTGACATTCTGTAAACTTTTACAATAATCCGAAATAACAAGTAAAATAAATATAGAAATTCGCACAAATGTTGCAAAAATGGGTGCAATATACGAAACATTAACGTGGATCCCAAATCCTAAAAAAAAAACCATTCTCTTTCCCAGAGGCTAGTAAGATTCTTTATACTAGCATCTGGCGCAACACGGCTAATTTCAGGAAAGAAACGTCATAATTTTGGTCGATATTTACCAATCAGAATGCTTCCGCGAAAAATTTAGTGACAAACGTCATCTAGCGCTTAACCTATCAACCTATCCAAGTGTCGCTCACATAACGCCTTCGTCTAAAGATTAAGATAATGTTAGTTATTTCTGCAACCAAGGTGACCCATAATCTAGGGTCTATTTATATAAACATGACAGCAGTCCTGCTGTTTTATGACTTTAATCCATTGCAGGTCCAATGCATTGCGTAGGAGCAATATACAACAATCAAGAAAATAGTTGTTTGCTATATGATAGGGTGTTAGAGAGACTATGATTAAATGTGTGAATTGTTCATTCAAATAGTCGAATGTGAAGCAAAATTATTGAGATTTCAAAGTATTTCCTTTCTTACCCTACATAGGCCCATAGTTGTATGTACAAAATAATACTAAATGTTACCAAGGACTGTATATTATAAATCATAAATATTATATAGCCGAGTATATGAATCAATATATCCCATGGAAAATATTATTACGAGACTTCAGCCGAAGGATTCCGTGCGCAATAAAGCGGAATAGGGGCTCATATATATATGTTCAAATTTTTGAAGCCAAAGAGCGACGCCCCTTATGGAATGAAATCAGATTTTGTGAAGGGGTAACTGCAAAATTTTGGACCTTTTCGTCAGGCATAAAAGCCGATAATTCCGATTATTAAGGTCCTCCTAAAACACTGACCGCTTAACTGACGAGTTAAATATAGAGTGATTATGTTCTTATCTGACGAGTTAAATAAAGAAGGGAAGAAGGGATTAAAAATTGACTGTATTGCTTGCGTGTTTTGTTGATATTGTTGGGTTTTACAACGTTTAAGGTGATATTGTGATATATTATCTAATCAATAATGTCATTTTAAGTCATTGTGTTTATGTCTAGATAAAAAACATTTTTTAAGAAATTGCAAAAACAAGATACTTAAAGTAGAAAATTGAGATTGCGATGTTTATAATTTACATAAATAATAGTTTTTACAAATTTATCAATTATAGTGTAGTTAACAATTAATCAAGAGGTATTTCACATTCAAATGATGACGTTTTTAAGTAAGAGTTACATTTTAGGAACTTGTAAATACCATATGAATAGTTTTTATTAAATAGCCATCATTGTAAAAGCTTTTTAGAAAAATGGTAACTTGTTTTTACTTTGGTTACGGTATTTAACCCGATTTTCTTCTAAACCTACATTAGAATCACTCATCAAACCTTTTGGGCGCGATACCGCAATTAAAACCCTGTGAGCTCTCGGACTATACCGGTCTCTGCGGGAAGAATCAATTATAATTTGGGTTTGAACTCAATCAAATTACTTTTAAACATATTTTGCAGTATTGTGCTGTGAATTGCCTGCTTACAGGGCAAATAACACATTTTTTAACAATTACAACTAATAAAGCATTGATATAGACATAATGACAATGTATTACGTGCACTAGAAAAAGTCGTTAAATTAATTAACCATGCAAGCTCAGTTGGTTACAATGGTAGCGCGCAAGACTACAGATCGAGGAATCGTGGATTCGATTCCCGCGCGGGGCATACTTACGTGGGGTTTAGTCATTAAATGATTTCTACGGCCATCTTCCCTCCAACCACTGATTCCTAATCATGGTAGGCAGTTGCCAATCACTGGAGGAATTATATGCGCAGTAACTGGTTTAAATTGCAAAATCATGTAAATTATAACTTAGAACAACAATTGACTACAATTAAGTGTTTTATAGAAAGTAGGTCATTTTTTATTTCCTTGAAGTAATATACTTACAATCATCGTCGTCGCGCATGCGCCCTACACCGGACAATTTTAAATATTCTTCAAGTTTACCTCCTTACTTGAGCCTGCTTTGGAACGGGGACATTCAAAATTGATTTTGACATTAACTAAACTAACAACCAGTATTGTTTCGCTGTACAGATTTGTGTGATAAAAATGGTGAGTTTATGTCTTCTTTTGTTTCAATAAGTATTTTACTATTTATAATATTTATAATTATTGTTTTTGTTGAATTCCTATGTAAAGGAGAAATTGTTTTACACTTCTACAGTATGTGGTGTTATTGATATTTTTAATCTTGTAAATTCAAATCACGACCATAGAAACTCTTTGTTTTTTTTCGATATTAATTAAATCAGTGACAACAAATAGTTGATACATTTTAATAAATTTAAAATATCAGAGTAATGGCTGACAATCAAATGAAGTAACCAACAAGTAATTGGTTACAAGCGCACATTAGCAGATTCTCAGCTAACAGAATTGTCAGTTAGAAAGAAAATGTAAATTTTGCAATTTCAATGTGATTGAAGATAATTATCATTTTATTCTTGTTTGTCTGTTTATTTAATATTTCGAAAATATTATTCGATAGATAAATAATTTTATTAGCTTATACAAATGTGTACATAGCCATTTACAACACGAAACATAATCAACACATAAATAAATTTTTATTGATACTCAACCTAACATTATCAAATTTATACAATTATGTGAATCTGACGATAAAATGCTCTGGTATATTTATGTTTATTCATTAAGAATGCGCTAAATTACAGAAATAATTTTAATATGCAGAACAAGCTGCGACAACGATAACGGTCGGTAAGGTTGATAACCTAGTAAGATTTCAGTAGTTTTGGATTTAGCCCGCACGGCTAGTTTAGTCGGTAGCGCGCAAATCTACTGATCAAGGGGTCGTAGGTTGGATTCCCGGGCGAGGAATACTTTCATGGAACTTGGGCATGAAATAATTTTCTCCCTCCTACCACTGATTCTAAATCATGTAGGGCAGTAGTCAGGCACAGACGGAAGTATGCGCCTAGTTGTAGGTTAACAGCTAAATCCAGAGGTTAAGCCTTTCCAGGAACAGTGAGTAGGTGGTCTGACCGCCGTTATTTGACATATACAATGTGTTGCTACGGCGTTAAACTCAACAAAAATACTTTTAATACAAATATCGATGCTTTACTTGTATCGTTTTAACTTATTGAACAAATTTAATATTTGATATAATATTTAATATACGCAATTTGAAATGAGCCGTCCAATAGTAGACTGTGAATAATACCGCTGTTCAAATACCTCGCAAACCTTGGTCTGAAAATAGAAATTAATTACGAAATCAAAATGTTATTAAAATGGTTTCGTCTAGATGAAAGCTACGCATTGATTGGTCGAAAAAAAGGTCATCCCGACGTGACCCTCCATTGAGATCTAAGAGATCGTGTGCGACAACGGAGATTGGTTAAACACTAGATAAGCGACTGTATGAGATTTTGTTTTAAATAAGCCAGGTTGATTTTCTGGTTAAATTTAACGCATCTTTTGTATTTCTTATTTGTGTTATTTCCTCCATTACTAGAGAGCATAACTGCTACACAATAGTGTATGAAGAGCAAAACAATAGTTATGAAGAGCATAACAAATATTTACAAAACATATATAGATACATGTATATACAATAGAATAATCACACATTACATAGCAAATATATAAATATATATTGTTGTTTGATTGTTTATTGGGTTTAACGCCGTAGTCACACACTGTACATGTCCTATAACGGCGGTCAGTCAACCTACTCACTCCTCCTGGAAAGGCTAAATATCTTGATTAAGCTGTTTACCAACTACTAAGCACATACTTTCGTCAGTGACTGACAACTGCCCTACATAATTAAAAATTATTGGTACAAAAATGATATAAATAATAGTATGCATAGTAATATGTATAATAATATGTATTCAACTAAAAAGCTTGTTACATATATACGTACTAGATGCATTCTATTTACAATATTTGACATCATACTACAAGTGCACAATAAGATAAATCATAAAATGGTTGTAGTAAAGCAACTTTGAATTCAACTGTTACATAACAAATCATACAAAGTAAAAATAATTTTTGTGAATCCAGTAAAATACCTGTGGTGCTTTTCATAAAACTTCTTACGAAAAATATTTTCGTAAGACAAAGGTGTTGGTGTGTGAAAATTGTCATTCTACCAGACAGGCTCAGTTAAACTAAGTTTCCTTAAGAATAATTTTATGCTAGATTTCAAATTTATCTGTCTAAGTTTACGTTTGTTTATGGAAAAACACGTTATGCGCATTATTATTAATGGTTACGTACTTTATTTTCATTATTTTGCCTGAATTTCCTTATGTCAGCAGATTTGTCTAAATTGCATGTAAAATATATATTTCGTTTATGCTGTGCATGTTTTATGAAAGAATGTTTTCAGTGCTAGCTCTTTTGACATTGAGCATTCTTTGTAATATATAACGATTTATACTTTTTGGTATTCATTAATGTAAAATTTTATTTAATTTAATGTAAAAACAAACATGTGTTTATCTCATATATTCACTATAATTGTTATGACTGTTATAAATAGTGTTCCCTTTTCTCTGTAATTTTCTTGTATGTTGTCAATTGCAAGACACATGAATTTCAAACATCATTTTCTTTGTAAATTTAAGATTCTCAAAAGTATATCGTAACATTAAAGAACTATTGATTGCCATAACATCATTATGCTGTGTAAATGAAGAGTCTCAGTTCTATGTTATATAATGTAATACATATACTCGTATGTTGTATATCTTCATAGTTTAATGAAAAACAATCTCGTACGTTATACATGTGGTACAGAATTAGCAAAAGTGCTAAAAAGATTATCAAGAATGAGGTCGAACATTCAGCGACAGACACTTGACAAAATGACACTGTTTTCCAGAACAAAGACAAAAAATGAAAAAGGTCGATCTCTGGTTTTTTACTGGGCGAGTCTAGCACGTTTTGATACTCAAGTCATAAAATTTTAACAATCAAATATATAATTCACACTTTATATGTAAGAGTTTCGTAAATGTACTATTATGATGTCACACTGTTTCTATCTGACATTTACCCCTATATTGTCATTGTAACTTGTATTTTTATCTACCATTGTCATGACTGTAAACCATTAAAACCGCACGTCTGGTATTGCATATAATTGTTTGTTGTATTTTCGTAAATACAGAGTGAAGTTAAGACCATTACTTATACGCTCATTTTTTGGCATATCAATTTTAGATATTATACAAAATGTGTAGAATTGTGTATACCGTTTGAATATCATTTCATAGTTATGCTAATTATCCGTCTGACTTTGAAGTGCTAATTATATGAAACTGACTTACGAAGATGTATTTCTTAAGAATTTTTGTAAAAAGCACCACTTTACTATTCTTAGTTGAATTGAGTAAAGCAATAAACCAAAATAAAATTAACAATATGGCCACCATTTCGCTCGATATAATGCATTTTATCGAATTTTAATTTATAAACGAATAAGAGTCCCCAAAAAGCTTGAAACAATAAATGTGCTATATCAGGGGAAGGAATTTGTATCCTTCATTACTGTAACACCAAAGTACGGTCCCTCTGAAGTAATATTTTGAAATATTTTTTCAAGTTTCACAATTATTTCGTTTAAACGTTATATCATTTCGATTAAACGAAGTAACATTTCGCAGAAACGAAATAATATTTTGTGAGTACGAAAAACATTTCGTTAAAAAACAAATAAATCTTCGTAAACACGAAACAAAATCGAAAAAATGCTCCATTTGTGCAAAACTTCCTTTTTAAATTTACTGCATTTTTTATAACAATATAGTGGGGTTCGAAAATACACTCCGCAGTTTCCGATTCTTTGTTTTCATAATTGAGAGTTAATTGTTTAATCAAGTGTTTGAAAAGTATTTCCGTTTCAGTATAATATGTTGCTAGAATACATGTACATGCTCAAAATCTTGACAATTGTTTATTGTTACTAATTGACTGCTAAAAATAAATCACTTAAATAATATTCATTAGTAGTATACATTGTATACTGTTTATCAATTGGTTCTCTATGAATTCATATTTTCATTCAACAATATGTTATAGAACTAAAAAATATATATACACTAAACGAGCGTATCCAGGATTTATTTAGGGGGGGGCTCCGAGCTTTTTCTAGGAGGTCCAAACTTTCGAACCACAACCACATTTTGCACCTTTTGCGGAATAATGCAACATATTAATAATAAAAGCTACATAACTATTAAATATGCATTTATCCATTTAAAAAATTGCTTCATGCTCTTTCAAATTGACTAACGGACAACAAATACACTTATGGATTTCATGTAGTAGTTTTATTTAATTTTTGCTGTGTAAGTACGCTTCCATATAGAAATATAATTGATTTATTAACATTCATCGCCGGGCGGGGCATACGTGGATTTTCGTCATGAAATCATTTATTTGGTTTTTCTTTTTTCCTACCAATGATTCTAAATCATGTAGGACATTCGTCAGTCACTGAAGGAAGTGTGTGCCTAGTAGTTTGTTAACAGCTAACTCCACATATTTTGCCTTTCCAGAAACAATGAGTAGGTTTTCTGACTATGATATACATGATATACAATATGCTATGATATACAATATGTTACTACGGCATTTAATCCGACCTAAAAAGATTTTAATATGAACAATACATGTACATATCTTAAAACCGTTAATGCAATAAATGAATCAACATTAGGTTCATTCCACTGAATAACAGTAACTTGTTAAGTGTGTAATAGTTTAGGCTGCCAAAGGTTTAGTCTTTCAAAAATATTATGGGGGGTAACGCCGTAGCAACACATTGTAAAGGTTAAATTACAGCGGTCAGTCCACCTACACGCTGTTCCTGAAAAGGCTAAATCTCTAGATTTAACTGATAACCAACTGCTGACGCATACTTCCGTCGGTGACTGACTACTGTCCTATATGATAAAGAATCAGTGATAAGAGAGGGAGAATGGTTGTAGAAATTATTGCATGACCAAGCTCCACTCCCAGCCCGGGAATTGAACCCACGACTCATCGATCAGTAGACTTGCATGCTACCAACTGACCTGCCCGGGCGGGCTATTTAAACAAGAATAATGTATCATTATTTCTGTTTAGTTAGGTAATGGGACAAGTGTTGGCTTCTTTAATGTATCAATGTAATGTAGGATTCCTTGATGTCTAAGCAGGAGAGACATAGGCGGAAGTAGCGGGGGGTTCAGTTGGGTCCGGACACCCCTAGAATTTCCAAAATGTACCTGTCCATTCGTGTATTTCTTGACTGTAAATCATTTTAAGTAGCATGAAGCAATTTTTCTTGGTGCTTAACATATATATAACGGTTATGTTGGTTATATTATTAATATGTTGCGTTATTCTGCAAAATATGTATAATGAGGTTGTGGTTCTAAAGTTTCGACCCCCGCTAGAAAAAGTTCGCACCCACCCCTAAAAAAATCCTGGATCCGCCCCTGAGATAATTAATGTCCTGGTAATAAAGACACTGTTGAATATAAACTCTTGGATGATAATGTTGTCTTCGTTTTATATGATTTTCCCATTGCATAAAAGTGGTAATTAAAGTTTGACAAATGCCAATTTCTTAAAAAGGAGAATTTTTCATCAGAGCACATTATATTCAATATTTTGCAAATATACAATATTAAGATATGAATATTTATTATGTAATTTGGTGAAAGTCGTTTAGTTTTACAAGACTTCTTTGTAAATATATTATGAATAGATATATTGTTTCAGGTATTGACAACCAAATTCTACTTTCGGTTTCTGTCTACTGTCACTTTAAAATGCAGTAAATAACATGACAGCATTTAAGTGAAAACTTCATATAGTTAAAAAGACGTTTCAAATTAGACTCCATTGTACTAAATACAATATTAGACTTTGGGCAATTTCGCCACAAATCGAAAACTATCGACAACAATGCCTGACTATTTTAACCTGCGGAGTGATTCTCTGATTTACTACGCACTCGATTTCTACGCGATAAAAGAAGTTCCGACAGTGACAAGTGTTTACTTATATTGATAAGCGTGTGGAAAGGGCGTAGTCAAATCTCGTTAATACACTTAGCAATTTACATGTGATCAATCAAGTGATATATTTTGATAATAACCACAGCAAATCAATGGTTGAAAAGTTTATGAAATTAGAGCAATAAAAGGATTTATAAATTGATACAGTAGTAGTGTCTGTAGATGTTTAATGTAATGATACTGTGGTCATTCATGGCATTACTTGAATTATAAGTTGTTTTTTAGTATCATACCATATTTATTATATTTAACTACATTAATCAACCTACAGAATTTGTACGCAAAGTGTACATGGGGAAAACTGTACTTTAAGAATTCGCATGGCAAGAAAATGAAAAAAAATCGTTATAATATTTGCCAGTAATACAGGGTAGAATAAACACTTCGTCCGTTTTTTTGCCCTACTTAATCCGTACTTATGTGTAAGGAGTACTCGATAGTATGGATTTGTTAGGTTACTATGTGCACGAAAGTCTTTCTGTATTTCAATTCTATGATTTTTTCTTTTCTTTTCATAGACAGTGTTGATGGAATTTAGATAAGTCTTCTGTTAAATATGATTTTCGCTTTTCTTTAAGTCGGTAATTACCATGCATATATATATTTTTACATAATGATTTCCCAAATAGAAGCAGTGAAGAATATCTTTAAGATATTGTTCATTTTTTCCGACCTGTTCCAAAAAACCGACGATTGAGCCTTCATTATAGCAAACATTTGACATAAAAACTCTGATAATAATGATGTTCAAGGCGGGTAATAACGTGTTTTCTTTCACGATAACTTTGGGTCAACTTGGCGGTACCCACCAATTTAAAGATATTTGCTATTGTTGCCTTGATTTGATTTTTCTTATATCGCCTATGTTCCAGCAACAAGAAAGTCGATTCCAGCTGTGTTTAACTTAGCAACATTCCTTCAGTACTTTATCTGATTACCTTGTAGAAAAAATTGAAGCGACGAATTTTTGTGTAAAAATGCGCGGTAATATTAGGTCACAAATATATTTTTACGTATTTTAACAACTAAAACATGACAGGGATTGAACAATAACCATGTAAAAACACTCTGGTATTCTTAAAGTTATGTCAAGCATGTTGTATGTGTCCCAATATATCAGACCCCACTATAAGGGGGAGGGGCTATCCACAAGAGGCTGACGACTTATCCTAAGGAGGTGACCTAATATTAAATACCAACAGGGGTGGATCCAGGATTTGTTTTCTAGGGGGTGGGGTCCAATTTTTTCTAGGGGGGTCCAAACTTTTCTAGGGGGTCCGAACTTCGAATCACAACCACATTATACACATTTTGCAGAGAAAATGCAGCATATTGATAATAATAACTACATAACCATTAAATCTATGTACCGAAAAAAATTGCTTCATGCTACTTAAAATTGACTTACAGACAGACAATGAATATATATATATATACTTTTATTACCTCCGAGATCGGAGAGCAAAGAACATGTACATATTAATCAATTACATTAAATGAAAAAAAAAAAACATACAATACAATGGCATATATACAAAATTACAAGAACAGGAATGTACATAAATGTATTGTTCGGCTTTATACATCTGTAATCAATGCATACATCATCCTCAATGATTTTAAAAAGTAATTCAAACATAACGATACTTTAGTACTCATGGACAATAAAGGATAGATTGCCATATTCATGTACATCAGCGGGGTTGGTGCATGCATCCCATACAGCTAAACAAAACAGAACAAGATAATTTTTACAAACTGATAAATACTACTGTTTATATAAATACAACGAATTACATTTTGTATTGAGCTTATGTTAATCGCTGTAAGTATAATATAAATATTTGTTGAGCCTCTGATATACTGTCAACGTCCATACTGTGTCCGGTAATGAGTTCCATACATTGACTTTTCATAGATTTATGTATTAATATAGAGTAATCAATGATACCCATTCTGTCCAATAGGTCAGTCCTCATTTTAAGTCTGTAAGTGTTGTATGAAGTACAGTGATATATATTATGTACAATAATGTCATCAGTCATTAGTTTACATTTTGAGCACAGTGCAGGTATTCTACATGACATCAATTTTGCGAGTGTATTAACTGCGCACATATAAAAATGTCTTTTCTCTGGAGCCGTCCTAATTTTTGTCCAAAAAATACAGGGACGATTTTCACGTAAAATACTGGACATTTCCGGTTGTTTATTGTGAATTCTGTTCAATTGTTCACGAGTATTAATATTCAAAACATGTCTGGCTAAAATATGTTTCCATTGATATTGTGATGGGAATGATCCAGTTTTAATGTATAGGTTTAGGTATTCAGTTAAGTCATATATATTTAATAACCTCATAATATCTGGGATAAAACCAAGGAGTTGCCTCTCGTCGTTGATATAATGAGTTAGTCTATTAAGAAAGATTTTCTTCGCCAGGTATTTGGTTGGAAGGCGACAAAGTTGCCCCAGAAATTGGAGTTTTTGATGATTGATCTCAGTTTCTATATTTGATACCCCCAGTAAGCACAATGATAGATCAGTGTCTGTATAACTTGGGAGTCTTTGCATAAGCTTAACACAATATCGATGTGATCGTTCTAAAGTCAGCATGCTCGAGCTGGGTACATTATTCCATAGTGGACATCCATACAAAGATTTTGGTAATACTATATTCTTATAAATAGTTCTCCAGGTTGCTGGACTAAGACTTGTACTATAAAATGTATTACTCATAACACTCAATAAAGTACATCGCAGTTTTTTACTCGATTCGTTTATGTTTGTTATGTTATTCATATATTTATCTAAGTGTATTCCTAGATGCACATAATTTTCAGTTTCATTTATAAGGTTGTCACCCAGATACCATTGTCTACATTGTTTGTTGTATTCATGCTCTGTCTCGTTAAAAACCACTACAGAGCACTTTGACGGGTTGTACAAATACCGCCATTGTTTTGAGTACTGGTCACACATATTTAACATTGTCTGAAGACCAGACTTAGAAAACGATATCAGCAGCATGTCATCGGCGACTGTTGGACTTGATATATTTTGGTCATAAACACAGATGCCTAAATTACTTGATTGTAATTTATTAATAAGTTCATTGATGTACAATAGATATAATATGGGGGAACTGCATCCGCCTTGCCTGGTACCCTGAAGGATAGGAAACCAGTCCGAGATAAAACCTTGGTTTCGTACACGGCTTGTCATAGTGGAATACATGTGACGAATAACTTTGTAGAAATGAGGTTTAATATCGGCTTTAATGAGTTTATACATGAGTCCGCTATGCCAGACTCGATCAAAAGCCTGTCGAGCGTCAAGGAAAGCTACAAATACTTTGCTTTTATTTTCACGTCCATATAGAATACTCTCTTTCAATACGAAGGACGACATGAGACAACCTAGCTCTTTCTGAAACCCGCCTTGTTGGGTATTGATATTATACAGTATTTGTGTTTCCATTTCATCAAGCAGTACCATTTCAAACAATTTGAGCACACATGATGACAACGAAATGGCCCTGTAGCTGTTCGGATCATCGCGCCGTTTGTTGTGGCCTTTATGAATGGTAACAATATCCGCTTGGTTCATTTCTGTGGGCACATATCCGTGACGTAACATTTTATTAAATAAGTTACATAAAGCTTGATGAGTCAAGTCATTCGCGAAAATTATATGTTCATAGTATATGGCGTCTGTACCACAGCTTTTATTGCGTTTGCATTTAGATAAAGAGTGTTTAATATTGTCTAGAGTCAATTGCACACAAGAACTTAAATTATTTTCAATTTGTAAGTCAAATGTTGACACAAAATTCTCCACTGTCGTTTTCCAGGAATCATCGAATGAATTATTGTTCTGTGGAGTATACAGCTTCTCAAAATAAAGCTTCCACTGATTGGTTATAGAGTCAGTGTCTCTGTATGTAATATTGTCAAACACCATCTCAGATCCCTGCTTGTTGCATTGATTATTTCTACGCCTGTTTACTAAGTTCCAAAATTGATTGATGTCTGTTTCTGCCACGTGGTCAATTTTGTCATCCTGTTGTTTCATAAAGTTCGCTACGTGGCGTCTGTGGCACTTTCTAAAATGGCGTTTTGCCCGTTTGTAATTAGAAAACGACGAATGACCATAGTTGCGAGGTCGACCGCAAATGGTCCATACAGAATGCAGGCGTTTCAATTCTTTGCTCAGCTCTGTAAGTTCGTCACACCAATAGGGTTTCAAGTGATGTTTAAATTTACGTTTACGGATACTTTTTGATGTGCCGTTCTTTAAGCATCGAACGAGATTATGATAGTATATATCAATGTCCATGGTACTTTGTAATTCAACATTGGTCATGTGTTTTAGGTCACTGTCATTGTCAAGAATATTTTTGTACAATTTAATTTCATGATCACTAACTTTGCTCCAATTAATAAACGGTGGCGCTGTCGTGTTGTCTGTCCGATTTATGTTTCCTCGTAAGGTCAACTCATATCTTATTGGTCGATGACGTGAGACATTTAATGAGTCGTCATCGATGACTTCAACTAATGAAACATATGATGTCTTTTCAGTGGGTATTAGAATATAGTCGATACATGAATGAACCTTATTGTCATATGATACAAATATGTCACTGGCACCTAAACAGATATCAAGATTATTGATTGGAGATAAACCAGTGTCTTCTATGAAATCAGTGAAATGCTTGTCTCTAGATGACTTCTTTACAGATACATGTTTAGAGTTAAAGTCTCCCATGAAAATAACAATTCCTTGCTCATGATATTGGCACCATAAATTATAGAGTTTATCAATATAGTCTTTATACACATAAACAGAGTGGTTACTACAAGGGAGATAAACCTGAAATACAAACATATATTGATTCTTAGCATACTGGAATTGTATACCTATAATACGATCATCATCGATCGGAATAGGTGTAACAAAATTGTCATGTCTAATATGCCACATGATGGCCACACCACCTACACGTCTATTGCTTGGCATTGATAGCGATTTATCAGATACACCATACGCTTTAAAATCACTATGGATAGAGTTTAAAATATACATGTCATGTTCATACAACCAATGCTCGGATATACCTACAAAGTCAATTTTATACAAATCAAGTGCGTCACACAGGTAGCCACAACTGGTCATAAAACCTGTAGTATTCCAAGTAAATAAGTTACAGTTAAATAACATTACGAAAATTAGAATGAGAATTATATAAGGTTCCATATTGAATCGTACTGTTCAGTTGTAAATAGTTACTCTATTTGATCCCAAGATTCTAGTTGATCGAACATGTTCCCCCATCCATTGGTCGACCTATGGTTATTATCCTTTTTCTTAGTATCATACATGTGTGAGTGTCGCATACGTGGTGGGGCGTCATAGTTAGTAGAGTGATTGTTATGTCTGTTGGATAGCTGTCTACGTGATAGCCATTCTGTGCAGTATACATCAGTTGGCCAGAAACTAACATCGAGTAGTTTATCACAGTTTGCGTCTGGCTCCACATTCAAACGAATAATCACTTCGTCTTCAGAGCGCTTTTTTGGAAATATGCGGATAGTTGAAACTTTTGGTCCCCTACGCGACACATATTTCCGTATTTTATCTTCAGTAATTGTCTGTTTGAAACCATTTACAAAGAAACGTTTCGTTTTACGTTTAACATATGTAGTGAATTCTTCGTCTTCAGTATCTTCGTTGATAGAACGAGAGGAAATTCTGACAGGGATTTCATTCAGGTCAGATGAATGTATCTCGTTGAGACCATTATTGCAGTACAGTTTGTTTGAGTCGGTATTTTTTAATCGATCTTTTTGTATAGCCGTGGATCTATTCAAGGTGTAATGAGGTTCAACAGGTGTGAGTAAGTCACATTGAACACCGATATCAACTGTATCTACGTGGTGTTTATGGTGCTGATCATCATTATAACACTGAGTCACTGATTTATCTAGTAAGACACTTGCTTGATTGGATCCATCATCAGTTATACTCTTTTGACATGTATTATCAACTGAAGGAATTTTGTGAATGGCTACTACGGAATTTGTATCGATAAATGTTTCCAGATCATGCACTTTTTTACACAGATTGTTAAGTTTATGTGAGTAACTTCCGTTTAATGCTGAAGATGCATTGTTTAATGTTGTCATGTCCTTAAGGATGCTATCCCGACATAGGATTATATCGTCTTTGACAGCTGACAATGTGTTCTTTATCTCAGCGATTTGTTTACATCTAAGTTGTTCAGTGGCAATGTTTGACTGTTTTATCATAACTATTTCACTTTGTAATGAACTCATGGTATCTCTTAGTAATTTTAACTCATTTATACAGTTACAAGAGTTAGTTTTGTCGAGCACTGGTCTAGCTAATGATACAGGGGTTGTCTGTATAGGTGAATCAATATTTATACTTGTATTTTGTCTCATAGAGCGTACTGGTGTTTTAATTTCAAAGTTAAGCGTTGATACACTATGAGTCTGTCTAGATCGTGTACTCAATATATCTTTTATTAAAGAATATTCGTCTCCTTCTAGTACACACAATAACGTATGAACATCATGCGCCAGTTTAACGGTGACAGGTTCACCTTTCTTGGATGCCACACGACGTTTAAGGTCAGTCTGTTGATCGAATGGAAAATCATCATTCTGTCTCAATTTATCGAATAAATTGTATCTAGTTCTATTAAGATTTGCTTCACAGTTGGAATATTCTTTCAATATTCTAGTCACAAACATTTCAGTAGGCAGGTCCCTAAACGTTGACACTAATTTGTTGTACTCGGTCATTTTTTCTTGTGATGATTGATCACCCTGATTTAAATCCGCATTTTCATGTACCGGTACTTTTACTTCAGTATTGTCACTATTCAATAATGGTTCGTACTCCATTGTAAATTATGTTTATACAAGGATTTTCACAATTATATATACATTTGAAAAAGGCTGCCCGGGGGTAATTGACATACAATCACAACATATTTAGTGAGCGAAATTCACATATATCTCAGTAGTTATTATAATAGAAGGCTATTGTTTAAAGTGTTATCATCAATTAGTTGTTAATTAGAAAGTATTTCATTAAATTTTTACCACCATCCGAAAGCACTATTTTTTAGCTACATGCACATATAAATATATCCACAAACAACACAATAAGTCCACAGATAAGTCCAGTTTACTGAGAGCTCAAAAAACACGTCTACCCCCTACAACATACATACAGCGTCTGAATTCTAGGAGGTCCGGACCCCCTGACCCCCCGCTGGATCCGCCCATGACCAACACTAGTTTTCATTATAGGATTTAACCTGGCGCGGCTGGGCATCGAACTCGGGACCTCCAGATTTTAAACTCTTCGATCTGCTGGGCCATTGATTTGACAATTGACAAACATACTGGCTCGGCTGAAAATCGAACCCGAGACATCCGGATTTTAAATGCCGCGCTCTACTGGTCCATGGATTCGGCTCTCCTACGCATGAAATTCCCCCGCTATTGTATAATTGAAAATTAAGCACTCCTGGTATATAATTTCCTAAATATACCATACATTTTAGATGTATACATTATCAAGAAATCATTCCCACTTTCTCCAACATCAATAGAAGGTCATAGAACCGCGGTCAGTCAACCTACTCACTCCTCTTGGAAAGGCTAAATCTCTGGATTTAGCTGTCAACCAACTACTAAACGCACAATTTCGTCAGTAACTGACAACTGCCTTACATAATTAAAATCATCTTTGAGAGGGAGAATGGCCGTAAAAATAATTTCATGACCACGAAAGTATGCCCGGCCCGGGATTCGGCCCCACGTCCCCTCGATAAGTAAACTTGCGTTCTGCCAACTGAACTAGCCGGACGGCTTTGAGTACATACTTAAAACAAGGAAACAAGGAAGTTTCCTTATGCTTTGACATTTTAAATATCTTTAATTTCGAATTTAAAACTTGAGAAGCGTTTAATTAAGTTGTTATATATTTAAAAGTGTATAAATCTATATTTGATACTAAATGAATTGACCAATTAACCTTTTCCTCTCAAATACGATATTTTACAAGTTTCAAGGTCCATAGTCACGTGGTCTACAACAACAACTAATGAAGTAAACAAGCGCATAAAACTATCTACTAAGATAATTTCTCTTTCCTCTGTAAACCTCGAATGATCTCGTGAGTAATATCGAGCTCCAAATCCTCACCACAAAAATTGAATCGACCAGTGAATTAGGAATGTGCAAACCAAATTTGTGCCGAGGATTCTACGTGAACAGTTTAATCTCACAAGCTTATGTAGGCATTTCGCTTAAATACATGTAAAATATATTCTATGCTCTATTTGCTTCATTCCTTTTTGACTGGTAAAAGAATTTGACTAAAACAAAAGTTTGTTTTCAGCCAGAAGATCACCTGATTTTACACGTTGAGTATGAGGAGTCCTCCTTCCTACACGGACAAAACTAAACTTTTTACAGCAGATTTTTGAATTTTTTACTTAGGGAAAATTGCACATAACTGACTTCCCAATCATAACTTCCAAGTTTCCATAGGGGCAAGGCATCAAAATACAATGAAATAAAGGAAAACGAATACTTTTGATAGGTTGAAATTACAATCTCTTACAAACAATTGTAATCGACATTACTTTATTACGTCACCGACCTTACTTAATAACCCCATTGAATTTACTTCATGACGCCATCGAATTTACTTCATGACGCTATCGACCTTTCTTGATGACGTCATCGACCTTACCTTATAACGCTATCGACCTTACTTAATGACGCCAACGACTTTCTTTATGACGTCATCGACCTTTCTTTATAACATCATTGCATTTTACTTCACTATCTTTCTATCTATCTATCTAGCTTTATTTATCTTAAATTTGGTAATGTCTTTTGAGAAACTATCAATTCATGGTTTTTTGTTTTATTTTCAGTTTGGAAGGAAATCACGTGACTTTATTTGGATATGTTTTCTGTTTATATGGAGAGCAGGCAAGTACACGTTTACTTATTTATGGTGGCATATTTCTGCCACCAGATAACCATATAACTAACATGTTAATTAAGTGATTAACTAGTTACGTAACTAGTTTACCATTTAACTTTAAATTGGTAAATTGTTGGCAATTACTTGCATTTATTTCCTGTTATGATATTTTATTTATTAAAAAATAACTAGTTACGAAACTAGTTAACCACTTAATCAACGTGTTAGTTATGTGGTTATCTGGTGGCAGAAATATGCCACCATACTAAATCATATTTTAGACAAATCAAAAGTTACGGGTCGTACATGTAAACATTGCAGAGCTATCATACGTGTACATGTAGTTGTTTCAAATCATGTTTTCTTTTAATTTTTAGATCTAACCAAAGGTCAATGTGATTGGCCGTGTAAGACGTGTAACAATGGTTATTGTACCTCTTGTGTTGATGGCTATTACTTGAGGGATGGGAAATGTTACGAGTGTAATAATGTATGTAAGACTTGTAAAAGTAACTATCAGTGTAGCAGATGTAAGGATGGTTATTGGTTAAGTACTTATGGGTACTGTTACGTGTGTAATAGTGGCTGTAAGACATGTATAAGTGACAATCAGTGTACCAGATGTAAGGATGGTTATTACTTGCATACTAATGCGTACTGTTACTTGTGTAATAGTGTCTGTAAGACTTGTCGAAGTGCCAGTCAGTGTACAACTTGTATGGATGGTTACATCTTACATCAAGGACATTGTTCCACGTGTCAAAATTTAAATCCTCACTGCAAATCATGTTCCACAGAAGGTGTTTGCTTATCTTGCAATGACGGTTATCTTCTAAACAATAATATATGTTTCCAATGTGATGCTACAAGATGCAACATATGTTCCGCTGACAACAAATGTGATTCATGTAAACATGGCTTCATTTTGAATAGCAACAACGAGTGTATCTCTTGTAATGTTGATCATTGCTCACAATGTTCCGGGGAAAATACTTGTACCACATGTGACAATGGTTATAAACTATATGAGAGTAAATGCTACACTTGTGATGTTAACAATTGTCTGAAATGTTCCTCCGATTACTTTTGTGTTTCATGTCAAAAAGAGTTCTACATAAATAATGGTAAATGTGTATCGTGTGTTCCGAATTGTCTACTGTGCAATCATGATGGTCAATGCAGAGAATGTAAACCAGGTTTTTATGCCAATGGAATCCTGTGTATCGAGTGTCCAGTTGGATGTGAAACTTGCGGCGGCGCTAATTCATGCAACAGTTGTATCAACAATTATAGATTAATGCAAGGTCGATGTCTCATTTGTCCGGACCTTTGTCTTAAATGTAGTGATGACAATGTTTGCACTGAATGTAAAAATAACGATCACTATATCAACCAGAACAGCTGTGTAGAATGTCCTGATAAATGTACAAGATGTTTGTCTGATACAGATTGTAATGGGTGTCAACAAGGTTATTATGGTAAGAATGGTTGCACTGAAAAGTGTTCGATACAATGTAGCAGAAGCTATTGTAAAATAAACGGTGGATGTTACGGTTGCGATGATGGCTTTCATGGAGAATTCTGCGATTCAACATGCCCACTAAACTGTAAACAATGTAGCCAAGACGATGGTCATTGTTTAGAATGTAAAAATGGCTTCTATGTAAATAAAAGTAAATGCACTAAATGTCCGAGTAATTGTGTAACGTGTACAACAAGTACACAATGTGGAGAATGTGATACAGGATTTTATGGAGACCTATGTGAATACGAATGCACCAAGTGTAAACCTGGGACAAAATGTTATAAATCAAATGGTATCTGTTCGGAAAGTTGTGCAGATGGTTTAACAGGAAATGATTGTGACAAGAAATGCTTCGAAGGGTGTTTGTCATGTCAACGGTATGAACAGAACAGATGTAATGCATGTCTCCCTGGCCGATATAACGACCAGTACTCTTACCATAATCTGTGTACTAAATATTGCTCATCTAATTGTTTAAATTCAACCTGTGAAGATAAGACAGGCGAATGTACATACGGATGTGTACAAGGTTTCCATGGCAACCAATGTTATTATAAATGTCCAGAAAATTGTGCTGACAACGTATGTCATAGAAACGGTTCATGTGTAAAATGTACTGAAAAGTTTACAGGAGAAAAATGCAAATGTCCTTTAAATTGTAATTGTGATAGATATGGAAGCTGCATTTCATGTAAAACAGGATTTGGTAGCGTACATCTAAATTGTGAATGTACAACAGATCATTGTAACGATGGTGACTGCACATCTTGTAAAAGTCAGAGATACTTCATGTCTGATAACACGTGTTGTTCTTGTGAAAGTCAAGATAATTACTGTGAACAATGTTCAAGTAAGATAAATGGTGGTTATGATAAATGTGAGCTATGTTTTGAAGGCTTTTTTCCATCGAGACATAAATGTTCTCCATGTAACGAAAACTGTGTTGAAAACAAATGTCATTCTAGGACAGGTAATTGTCTGAATGGATGCAAAAGAGGTTATTGGGGTGAACAATGCAATAAAAATTGTAAAACATTGTGCTCGGTATGTAATCAAAATAACGGAGGGTGCACTGAATGCAACGAAGGTCTGTTTTCGTCTTATTGCTCGCAAGTTTGTTCACTCTTTTGTAACGCTACCGGTACATTTCCAAAGTGTGCTATGGAAGATGGCGCGTGTTTGAACGGATGTAAAACAATGACAAGATATGGATCACATTGCCAGAATGACTGTAGCAATAATTGCTCTAACAGTCAATGTGATTGGAAAACGGGTCATTGTGTAAAAGGTTGCCATGGAAACCAATATGGCGACCAATGTGAAATAGAATGTAGCTCCACGTGTTTAGACTCGAGTCCAACATTGAAGGATATTTGTTATGATAACAATGGAACTTGTATACAAGGTTGTTTGAATGGTAACTATGGAAACAGATGTGAACTCAAATGTAACACAGATTGTGTTAACATGACATGCGACCAGTTTACAGGAACCTGTTTACATGGATGTAATAGTGGGGACTGCAATCAAGGTAATGTTTGAATACTTTTAATCATTAACTTATTTCTAATCGTATTAAAGGTTATGTACGACGGCTAACTTATCAAACTATCTTCTATGTACGCTACTTTAAAAGTCCTCTCTTGCCCTTCCACAATTAGCTAATCACGTCTTGCTCTACAAAGGATAATAGTAACTGAAAATAAAATTAACCTGACAGTGTATAACCTTACTCTTACAGAAATTGAACCCAATACGTCCATATTTGAAATTCTGTCTTCTACAACTGCCCCATGATGTTTTATGCTCTATAAACATTATTTACACAGACTTTAGTACTGGTACTGAAAGAAGTAAAAACTCCACAAGCCACACGGTTAGCTCAGTTGATAGCACGCAAGTCTACTAATCGAGAGGTCGTGGATTCAATTCCCGGTCGGGACATACTTTCTTGGAGCTTGGTTATGAAATTGATTTTACGGCCATTCTGCCTCCAACCAATCATTCTTAATTATGTTGGGCAGTTGTCAGTCACCGACGAAAGTATGCCCCTAGTAGTTGGTTAACAGCTAAATCCAAAAATTTAGCCTTTCCAGGAGGAGTGAATATTTTGACTGACCGTTAAATCCAACAAAAACAAACAAACAAACAAAAAACTCCACACCAATAAACGTGTGGGTTACAATGAAAGTAAGTTTAGAAATATGTTTTATTTTTTATTTTATTAATGTTAATTGTAAAACACGCATGTGATATATATGTAACAGGCAATTTGTGAATTTAGGCAATTTGTAAAATGCCTAAAAAATCAGGCAATTTGTAAATTTAGGCAATTTGTAAAATGCCTAAAATATTAGGCAATTTGTAATTGTCTAAACGCAACGGGCACTTTGTAAAATGCCTGAAAATATCTAGGAATTTTACGAATTGACTAAAATTTTAAGGGTTTTTACAAATTGCCTGAAATTGCAGGGATATATTTTTTAATTAATACATGTATATGTAAATCTTAGTTATAATATTAAAACATTATTTGATACAATAATGATGGCAATTATAGAAAACGTCCGCAATCAAGTTTAACATTTTGATTTGAGGGCGCAAAATTACTGTATTGCAGTCTGAGATAACTGGTTTGTGAATGAACTGATAGTAACCTTAAGCATGGTAAACTGTGTCATCCTTAATCTGTTGAAAGTGAGAAAAATCGATAGGTACTTAAATAGAATTTTGTATAACTTGAACCAAACAATAAATACTTTTCGGACATTACAAGCAGCCTGTATAATGTCTGGTACTGTGTTGATGCATAATCATCAACTGTGTTTCTCATTCTTAAGACAGAGTAGAGTTATTTAGCGTATGAAACTGTAATGCTCAATGTCTTCTTATGGTGAAGAAGCCTTCAGTAAGACCTAAGAATGTTTCTATTGAACAATATAAATCTTATATGATGTATTGATTACATAACTATTATTTGAAATTGCAGTAGACAAAATACATATTATAAAATTGCTACAAAATTGTCATGCACTTTGTCAAGTCCACATTTCTCAAACAGATGGAACTAAAATGTGTTGTGAACGTATAAATGCAATATTTTGCATGTTAGCATTCATCTATGATGCTATTTGGCCTTTGAATATTATTGTCATTGGCTTATGCAAGTGATTTGAATAACCATTATCAATTTTTTTTAGGTTAACAAAGAGGACAAGACCTTAATCTAAACAATTTTTGGATAAAAAAAGAATACAATCCTGAAATCTCATGACCACTAACTACATTTAGGCAATGTGTAAAATAATGAGCTTATTTTTCAGGCATTTTGTAAATTGTCGAGGATTTTAATGAATTTACAAATTGCCTAAAAATTTCAAGCTTTTGACAAGTTGCCTAAAAATTTCAGACATTATACAAGTTGCCTTAAAATTTTAGACATTTAACAAGTTGTCTAAATATTTCAGACATTTTACAATGTGCTTAAAAATTTCAAGCTTTTGACAAGTTGCCTAAAAATTTCAGGCATTATTCAAATTGCCTAAAAAATTCAAGCATTTTACAAGTTGCCTAAACATTTCAGGTATTTTACAAGTTGCTTAAACATTTCAGACATTTTACAAGTTGCCTAAAAATTTCAGGCATTTTACAAGTTGCCTAAAAATTTCAGACATTTTACAAGTTGCCTAACAAATTCAGGTATTTTACAAGTTGCCTAAAAATTTAAGGCATTTTACAAGATGCCTAAACATTTCAGACAATTTATAAGTTGCCTAAAAATTTCAGGTATTTTACAAGTTGCTTAACATTTCAGGAATTTTACAAGTTGCCTAAAAATTTCAGGCATTTTACAAGTTGATTAAAAAATTCGGGCATTTTGCAAGTCGTTTAAAAATTATAGACATTTTACAAGTTGCTTAAAGATTTCAGGCATTTTACAAGTTGCTTAAAGATTTCAGGCATTTTACAAGTTGCCTAAACTTACAAACTTCCTGTTATATAGAGTCGTGTTCGGTAATATCCCGGGTTCGGTAATATCGCGGTATTGTCCCTTTGTTGTGGTTCTTCCCGATGCGCCACCTAGCGATGATTGCAGTGATGCCATTTTGTAGATCACACGTCATCAGTTTCATATACAAACAAAAATAGATATATGCTGTTGTAAATGGTGAATAAACTTATATTTTCTCAACCATCAATAAAATTGGAATCCCGAAAATGTTCTGTATCACCATATCGCCTAAAACTGCTTTAATTAAAAGAAAACCCAGCCCACCACTCTGAATTTTGCAAAAAGTTCGTTTGCTGCATTATTTTTATGAATAAATGGCTGCAGTCAATGAATGACGTATGTGGACGGGACTAAACGATGTCGAATTCAGTGGAAAAATAAGAGGCCCACCGAGGGTTGTTTTGTTCCCGGTGCAAAAATGGCGTAGACATGAAAAATATTTTATTATATTTTAATCGAGTTGCATCATAGGTCTTGTAAAAATTAAGCATTCTTGAATGAAATATATTCTAAATTGAGACTTATCATAGGTTTAAAAGTTTAAAAACAATAAACGACCAAAATGAGCAAAAGTGAAATATTATTCAAACTCTTTGTTTAAAACCTGTTTCTTCCATGTTAACAGGAGCCAGCTGATAAAATTATATTTAAATTCGCTTTTCCAGTTTAAAGTTTTCCCGAGGTGTTTAAAACGTTTTTGTGATAATCTGTTACTTCTGTTAATCAACTTGGTCGATTTTTTACGTGGATTAACATTTGGTAGGGCCTCACCGAAATACCGCGATATTAAATAACTTGGAGACTATGTAATTAGGTCAAATATGGCTGTCGATTTCTGGAAATTCCCACGCTTTATTGACATGGATTTTAAAAACGATTGCTGTCAGTTACAGAGGGAAGATGACACAAAATGATAATACATAAATAGTCTTAAATTAACTTTTTATTGTTTTACTGTTTTTGTTGAAACTGTAAGTACCGCGATATTACCGAACTCCATCCTATAAACACTTAACTAAATTAACCTATTTTTGTATTTCTATTCATAAGTCATTCTGCGACACTCATACATGTATAGAATAATACGCTAAACGTTTCTTAATTGATTCTCAATTTAAACATGTAATTTTCAGCTTTAACACAAAAAGAAAGAATGACTAGATTTATGCTTGCTGGATTAGTGGGTGGGATCATTGTTGTGTGTTCAGTTGTAATTATTGAAGCCTTGGTTATATGGCGAAGGTAAGGGAATCATTGTTATTTATATAGTTGTAATTATTGTAACCTTTGTTATGTGTAGAAGGTAAGGGAATCATTGATATTTATCTAGTTGTAATTATTGTAGCTTTGTTACATAGAGAATGTGAGTGAATCATTGATATTTATTTAGTTATTATTGTAGCTTTGTTTTTTTTTTTTGGAAAATCATCAGAAAGTGAGA
This sequence comes from Mactra quadrangularis, assembly GCA_025267735.1. NCBI lineage: Eukaryota > Metazoa > Mollusca > Bivalvia > Venerida > Mactridae > Mactra > Mactra quadrangularis. The sequence goes on along the minus strand of CM046295.1, from coordinate 23,892,018 downwards.
AATATCGTTGAGGTTTACTTTATATTATATTATATTTGAAGCACCTCTACTTTAAACATTAACACATTAAATGAATCATCAACTACTTTAATACTACTTAATTATTAATTACTCTATAATTGACGAATATCTAAAATAAAAATGACATATACTTTCAGACGTCGAAATCGGAGAAGTGTAGAAAATCTATCAAGAAATGACCCAGATATTCCAAATACCGAGGACCTTTACGAAGAATTTGATACTGAAGGGGGTGAGTAACCTAAGTTGTTTAATTGCTTGAGACGCGAGCGACATAATTTGTTGTTAGCATGAGGCGTGAGCGACAAAATTTGTTGTTAACAGAAGCGACATAATTTGTTGTTAGTGTGAGGCGTGAGCGACAAAATTTATTGTTAGCATGAGGTGTGAGTGACATAATCTGTTGTTAACGTGAGCGACATAACTTGTTGTTAGCAAGAGGTTTGAGCGACATATTTTTAGTGAGACGTGAGTAAAACAAAATTATCACATGCGTAACAAAAGTTATTAAGAGTGTGACGTTGGTAATTTAGTTGTTTTATAACGTGGGATGTTGGTTACATAAGTTGTTTTATCACGTGGGACGTTGGTAACATAAGTTAATTTATCACGTGGGACGTTGGTAACATAAGTTGTTTTATCACGTGGGATGTTGGTAACATAAGTTGTTTTATCACGTGGGACGTTGGTAACATACAATTAAGTTGTTTTTTCACGTGGGACGTTGGTAACATAAGTTGTTTTATCACGTGGGACGTTGGTAACATAAGTTGTTTTATCACGTGGGACGTTGGTAACATAAGTTGTTTTATCACGTGGGACGTTGGTAACTTAAGTTGTTTAATCACATGGGACGTTGGTATCATAAGTTGTTTTATTACGTGGGACGTTGGTAACATAAGTTGAATGTATAAATTGAGGCGTGAGACACATGAATTTGTCTGTACAGTTCGTGTTTTGATCAAACATTAGTATTATTTGTGACAGCAAAACCAACTTATTATAATACAAATTATGAAAAATCGCGGATTGCTGATACATGTGCTAAATTTGTGTTATGGTCATTTCCGTAAGCCTTAACTATTTCTTCAAGAGCATCTACGGATAAAAATTAGATTAATAAAGAAGGTTTACGCAATGATTCTCGTGTATACATGTACATGTGTTTGTCCATACTTGAATATTACTATGCCGGTTACATGTAACTAGGTTGGCTTTAAGTATCGATAGTTTGACTTGTGATAATTAATGCCAGGCAGTTTGTTCAAAATGTTTTCAAAAGTCTAAAATTAGAAACTGGGTAGTTTCCGACTTGTGATTATTAATGACAGGTATTTTGTTCAAAAGGTGTTCAAAAGTCTAAAACTAAAAACTGGGTAGTTCAAACTTGTGGTTATTAATTACAGACATTTTGTTCAAAATGTGTTCGAAAGTCTAAAACTGGAAAATGGGTAGTTCCGACTTGTGATTATTAATGACAGACATTTTGTTCAAAAGGTGTTCAAAAGTCTAAAACTAGAAACTGAGTAGTTCCAACTTGTGGTTATTAATTACAGACATTTTGTTCAAAATGTGTTCGAAAGTCTAAAACTGGAAACATCGCGACTTGTGTCTAAATCAAGTTCCGTCAAACATCCACTCGCTTTAAAGGTATAAGTGGGCAAATATTTCAGTATTAGTTTTCCTGGTTCTGCATTAGTTCTCTTACTAGACCCACGAGGGTCAGGTTAGCTAAAAATAGATTAGTGTTAAAATATACATTTACTGATGAGAAGACACTAGAGGTTGTTTTTGCGCAACATTAGTATGATTCTATTAAAAAAATCCTTACTGCCTAATAATGTTAAAAAAACCAAGAAGCGACCAATTAAAGTGTTTAATTCAGCAAGTACAACATATATCAATTCTTTAAATAGCTTGGTGATTTCCTCAGTATCATACTTTCGTTTTCAACAATGTGTATGTCACATGTTTTAATTCGTACAGTTGAATGTTATAAGTGACAAATGTTATTAGTTAGTGATTTCTTACGTTCCTAATACTGCTTTAAAGACTAAACTTTGTTCTATACTTTTGGCACAGTCATTTGCCTGTATATCACTTTAAACCCAAAATCACATGCACCCAGTCATTTTATTGCTTACGAAAAAGAAAAATGCTGAGTGTGCATGATTTATTTCGCTTGAAAACCGTGTTTGAACTATGATATTATAGTAAAATCGTATATTTTCATTCTTTTCGACATAAAAATAATTGACCGTTTTACAATGTTTTATTTATGGTGCTCTATACCAATTTTATCCAAAATCTAGTGTATTTAGACGCTTGTGGTTCTTTTGGAAGAAGGTCAATATAAAGATGGTTTTACAGTATAAACGTTTTATGAATTGACAGAAATAAAACTAACCCATGTCAAATTTGATACAAAAGTTACTTGGCACAAGTACCACGAATTATATATACGTTCCTAAAACAATGATCTCTATTACAGTTCCTTTAGATGCAATGCCAGATAAAAGAAAAACAGAAAACAAACAAACAGCTCCAGTATCGGATGATAATATCAACAACCCTGTGCCGGGCTCAAGCAATATCAACCAGACAGTAGCATCACGTGGCCAAGCAGCCCAAGTGACTACAGCAGCCCAAATAACTACAGCGAATGTTTACGATGAAGCTGAAGAATTGTATGAGCCATTATTGGATAAAGAACTGAACGAAAAAGTTCGTATACATTAGTCACTGTAATAATTCATTTTATGAATAAATTCGTCTGTTTCCGTTTTAATATGTCTTTTTCTGTAAACATTTGTTTATTCACGTACGCATTCGTGTGTTTACGTATCTATTCGTTTGATTTTTTATTCTGGTTTTTCTGGTTTCAAGCTATTCGTTTACTTACGTATTTATTTGAATGTATCCGAATCAATTCGTTTTATGAATAAATTTTGTTAGTTTTCGTTTCAAACTGTCTGTATGCGTAAACATTCGTTTATTTACGTATGCATTTGAATGTTTCCGTTTCAATTCGTTTAATGAAAACCCTTGTTACCACAAGAATGTTTAAAACATTAAAAATACTATAAGTATTATGTTTTTCATTGTACAGTGCTCGGATCGTGCTTGTTTCCGAAATTTGCGCGTATCGATCGTGTATCGTGCGTGTATCATTCATACCATGTGCGTGTATAATTCACTCCGTGTGTTTAATCGTGTAGCTAGTATCGCTCGTCGTGTAATTACATGATAAAAACGGTCTGAGATATTGTGAATTTTGCGTTTTATTATCATATATTGTGTGCCCAAATTACTGACACATCTATTCGAATAAATAAATAAAATACTTACGCAGCGTCAACAATTTCATCATCCATAGACATATTTGACATACGCGATTAATTTAGTCACGTTTTAGATAAATGTTGACAAGATTTTTGCCGGAAATTCCTGTTTTAGATGCCGTACGTCGATAAACTGTGGCTTATACCGGACCAATATGCGGTAAATTCAATTACGGCCAACATATTTGCTATTTCTATTTTTAGACCAAGGTTTGCGAGCTAATTTGAATTGAAGGTGGTGTTATTCACAGGCTGTGGTAGGGCGGCTCTTTTTTACATAGTACTTACTTGTTTATACATGACTGTATTGTAAAAAATGACATTATGCAATAAAATATTATCAAATTAAAATTGCAGGTGACGTACGAAGACTTAGGCGTTGATGACGAGAACTATTACAATGTCTTAAAGACACAGATTCAATTAAGAAAGTTACAAAAGTATGTAGCATCAAGAACCCAAGATGATTACATAAACGAATTTCAGGTAAACATATTATTCGGAACTTTCACATTTTATGTCGGAGTTTACATTTAATCCACATAAAATGTGAGAGTTCACATTTAATCAATTTATATTGTGAGAGTTCACATTTAATCAATTTAAACTGTGAGAGTTAACACTAAATCGACATAAAAAGTGAGAGTTCACATTTAATCAATTTAAAATATGAGAGTTAACATTTAATCGACATAAAATGTGAGAGTTAACATTTAATCAATTTAAAACGTGAGAGTTTATTTTTTATCCACATTAAATATGTGAGTTTACATTTAATCGACTTAAATTATAAGAGTTTATATTAAATAGTTATTTATAGTATTTTTATGTATTTCAGTCTCTGCCAGTTGGTCTAATCAAGTCGTATGATATTTCAAGAGCAGAAGAAAATGCATTTAAGAATCGTTACCTAGGAATATACCCATGTATGTTTAAACATATACATTTTTTGATCTTAGTTTTTCAGAATGGAATTTTTTATACCCCCGCTTCGAAGAACATGGGGGTATACTGTTTTACCCTTGTCCGTCTGTCCGTCCGTCTGTCCGACCGTCCGTCCGTCCGTCCGTTATAAAATTTCCGTCGCAGTTTTCTCAGCAACTATAACATGCAGCAGCCTAATATTTTGCATATTGCTTCATCCCATAGTCCCATGTGGTGTAAAGCGATTTCATGCTCCTTGCTCATCTACTTCCTGTTTGTTGCATATTTTTAGATTTTTGCGGGGGTATCACTAGTCTTTATTTAATTAAGTTATGTTAATCATGACGGTCGAACATTCAATAAGGAACTTTTGTCAGTTTTTTTCCTTGACAAAATCTGAGGTAATCCAATTGGTAAGTAGGTACTTACAGTTGGAATCCTTGGATCTTATCATTGAATTCCTATGTCAAGATAACAAAATATTTCATCTAATATAATTCTTGTTAATGAAGATATTTACAGAAGTGATAAAATTTAGATAGTTGTTTCCCTAAAAATACTTGGCTTGTATTTCAAACAAATTAAATGATTTACAATAAATTTTTAACAATTACATGTATTTTTGCAAATTGACATTAAAAAGTAAGGGTAAAATCCGAGTAATCCAACGCATTGAACCATACTTTTGAAAAGTATACAAGGGGAAATAACTGACTTAAGTCCGTTATCAGACATTCGATTATCCTTAGTGGTCAAATATTTTACGAGGAAAAGTTTTGGCAAATCTTTCGTAATACACAGATAATGAAAACATTTGTAGCACTTTCTAAAGAATTCGCGACCAGAAAAGTCAAATCTTTTACCAACGTTGAGGCAAATGTTTGGTAAAAAACACAAACAATTGAAATATTATTTGTAGCAATTTCAAAAGAATTCATCATGACAAAAGTCAAAATGTGCGAAATGAAGAGAAAAAGAAAGTTACGTATAGTTTGCTTACATTTATAATAAATAAATAAAGTCACAAAAACACATTGCTTGACAAGTTTTGAAAAAGTTAAAGTGCGGTGTAAATTTTGCTTTCGCGGAAATGTTAAGCCGACTTTACAATTAAGTGCAATAATTCCTGATCAGTGAAATCACTTCCAGACAGTTGATTCATAAACACCTGGATTTAGTGGAGCAACTGAAGGTAAATATTTCTTGCTCAAGGAAATTTTAAGTGTCCCTAGTGGGGCTCGAATCCGGGACATCTCAATCTCTAGGTGCGCGTCTTACCACTGACCACTGCTCTGACCTACAGTTATATGTGGCTCGTGAAAATATACTTTCTGAGTTCACTGGGTGAAATAAAAATCAATCTAACAGCAAAGTTGACTAATATCCTTTTAATCTTTTACAGATGACGAAACGCTGGTCACATTAAAATCCCCAGAATTCAGCTATATAAATGCTAGTTTTATAGAGGTAACTTTGGTTTTAAAAATATTTAATGTACTTGTAATATTTACTTGTTGTGTTTGCCTCCGCTCGCACTTCACTACTTAGGTATTAGTGCACGAGCTGTGTTCAATATTGTTCTAAGACTAGGGCTGTCATTGATAGAAAATTTTGTATCGATTTATCAAAAGGCAAGTATCGTTGATATATCGATATATCGAGTCAGACAAGGTGTGTAATAGAAGCCACTAGAACTAGTACATACATATATATACTGTGCTCTCATGATGTTATGTATGATGTTAAAAGTTGTTTCATACATCAAAACAAACTAAAACAAAAGTGTATTTTCTTGTTTTTGATACTTAACTGAAAATATGAAAGCTCAGAAATATGTAAAAGTCCTATAGTGATAGCTTTATGAAATACTAGATTGTATCGATATTCCAAATTGTGAATCGATATCGGATCGTCTGTCAGAATTAAAGTATGAACAATAACATTCACTTCTGCATTTTATCTTCAAAATGGCAAAATGTTATTTTACATACTTTAATTTCATTTTCGTACCACAACAAGTGACTAAACCTATACATGTTTTCAAAGTCGAACATCTCAAGTGCTTTTAGTGCTTTGATTATTGTACCTCATCCCTAAAAGTTGAACACTTATTGCGTTAGTTCATGTTTAAAGTTTGAATATATGTTGGATTGTTGAAATAGCCTGCTTTATTTCTGAAGAAAAGCATATAAAACAATCAATTAAAAGTCCTAAGACTCCTAAAATGAACTAATAACATTTATATAACCCCTGAACCATGACCTTTGTCTTTTTATATTGACCCATACTGTATTATTTTTGTACGAAATTTCATGACTATGCATACAGTGCATGTTCAATGTTGTAAAATTATACGTGTAGTTTGCCAAGAGTTTCCGATGAAGCGCGATTTACAAACGAAGACAAAAAATAAAAAAGCCGCCCAGCTCAGTTGGTAGCACGCAAGTCTACTGATCGTGGGCCGTCGGTTCGATTCCAGGGCGGGGCATACTTTCGTGGAGCTTGGTCATGAAATTATTTCTACGGACAATTTTCCTCCTACCAAAAATTTCAATTATGTAGGGCAGTTGTCAGTCACTGACGAAAGTATGCGCTTAGTAGTTGGTTAACAGCTCCACCAGAGATTTAGCCTTTCCAGGAGGAGTGAGTAAGTTGACTGATCACAGTTATATGACCTAAACAATGTGTATGTTGCTACGGCGTTAAACCGAACAAAAACAAAACAAAAAACTTGATCCATACTATATTATTTTTCAGGGATATCGGAAGAAAAACGCCTATATTGCATCTATGGGTACGTTAACTTACTTAAATATGCTTTAATACATGTTGTCATTCTATTAGAAAAAGTCTTGTTAATTCTACTTGAACTATAATTATATATTTATAGGCAATTTGCATTGAAGCCAATCTCCGTAAATAAATATTATACAAACCACTGTCGTAAAGAATCTCTTGACATCGTACAGGGGTTCATGACTAGATGACATCTGTGTCGATCAATCTATGTGTAGCTTTCATCTAGTCTTAACACTAATGATAGCAATGTGATGTCAATATTTCTATATTTATAGCAAGTGTTTTCGGCTATTTGACAGTAGTGTTATTTACAGGCTGTTATTGTACCGTTCTTTGCAAATAACGTCACAAAGTCGATGTAAACAAGTCAATAAACACAGTGATTTCCTATTTCTTTTTAAAAACCAAAGGTCATCTGAACGGTATCTGTAATACAAAGTAGCCACATTCCAAATAATCGAGTGCGCTAGCGGAAAATTTTAGATCCGTTTTAATCAGATTACATTGAAGCTGGACCCCGATGTACTAAGGACTTTAGTCAGTTATTTTCCCTTTTATACTCTTCAAAAAGGTAGGTCAATTTGTTGAATTACTCGGAATTTAACCCTTAGTTTTCGATGTCAATTTGCCAAAATTAATTTTTAAATAACTTTTTGTAAATCATTTAATTTGTTTGAAATTCAAGCTAAGAATATTTAGGGTAAAAAACTATCTAAATCTCATCACTTCTGTTGATATCTTTATTAACGAGAAAGATATTAGATGAAACATTTCGTTATCCTTTCATGGGAATTCAACGATAAAATCCGATGATTCTAACTGTACGGACCTACTTACCAATTGGATTGCTTAAAATTTATCAGGGAAAGATATAAAGTCCCTAATTATCTATAAAACTACATGCGCAAAATGGATTTTTCACACATTCTTATTTTAACTTTTCCTTTATGGGTTAAGATCATCAGAATACGGATAAATAAAAACATTCACGAGGTGTAAAGAAAAATATTAAGATTTTGTATCAGAAATCCGACCCAAAGGATGATAAGCAATTCAGATCATAACGTTGCCATTCATGCGATGTATTTATACAAAATCACGTCAATTTGCGAAAATGTTGGTAACTGTAAATATATTTTAACGATTTCATCTATTTCAAGGACCAACGATAAAGTTTATGAAAGATTTAACACCATTCTGGTGGATGGTTTGGCAAGAAAAAGTTGGCAAGATTGTCATGTTGACAAGGCTATGGGAAGCTGAGGTAAGTTGGCAAGATTGTTATGTTGACAATGCTATGGGAAACTGAGGTAAGTTGACAAGATTGTAATGTTGACAAGACAATAGGTGGCTGGGGTAAGTTGACAATATTGTTATATTGACAAGACAATGGAAAATGTTAAAACTTGTAAGACTTGTCTTTTGCTAGATTAGCACGCCAAGTTAAAGCTTGTAAGACTCGTCTTTTGTTAGATTAGCACGCCAAGTTAAAGCTTGTAAGACTTGTCTTTTGTAAGATAGGCACGCCGCATTAAAACTTGTAATCTTCGTCTATTGTTAGATTGGCACCTTACGTAAAACTTGTAAGACTCGTCTTTTGTTAGACTGGCACGCCTCGTTAAAACTTGTAAGACTCGTCTTTTGTTAGACTGGCACGCCACGTTAAAACTTGTAAGACTCGTCTTTTGTTAGATTAGCACGCTACGTTAAAACTTGTGAGACTCGTCTTTTGCTAGATTGGCACGCCACGTTAAAACTTGTAAGACTCGTCTTTTGTTAGATTGGCACGCCACGTTAAAACTTGTAAGACTCGTCTTTTGTTAGATTGGCACGCCTCGTTAAAATTTGTTAGGCTTGTCTTTTGTTAGATTGGCACACCTCGTTAAAATTTCTAAGATTCCTCTTTTGTTAGATTGACACGCCCCGTTAAAACATGTAAGGCTCGTCTTTTGTTAAATTGGCACGCCTCGTTAAAATTTGTAAGACTTGTCTTTTGTTAGACTGGCACGCCACTTTAAAACCTTTTATGCATGTCTCTCTATCGTTTCAGATTAACGAATGTGATCAATATTGGCCAAACGTTGATAGTCAGTTTACATATGGTGATTTGACAGTCTCATCTCTGAGTGAGATGATATATACAGATTATGCCATCAGATCCTTCAAACTTCAAAAGGTTGGTTTGTATTGTTAACTTTGGGCACTGTTTGATTTGCATGAGCCAATATAGTTCCGTCGTAAGACAGTCTTGTGAGCAGTGTGCGGCGACAAATGCAATCTGATGAAAACCTGATCTAAAATTCTTCGCTTGCTTGCTCGCTAATTTAGATATGGCTGTTTCGTTATAGAGAGAAAGGTCATAACTCTGTCGGACAAAAATCACCTCAACTTATAAAAGTAATCATGTTCGCCTATAATATCACTAATACACAGAAAAACTAATATAAAATCGAAAAAAAAATGATTTATCTACATAATAATATGCTCTCTCTATCTATATATATATGTATAAGAGGCACAGACGAAGATCGCCTGTGAGATCAAGTAGCTATAGAATTGATTTTGAAATTTTACGTGGCATTTTTTGCCAAATGTTTAGTCGGTCTACATTTGTGAAAAAAAAATTTTGCACTGGTTATAGTAATTATATAGTATGTTTTTTTCTCAAATGTCAAAACATGAATAATTTCACGGTGAATGCGTTTGTTAAAATTATTGTCGTAATACATCCATAAGTTTCCGAAAGTGTGTATTGTGATAGAGAAAAGCTGCTTATGCCGTATGATATGATTTAGTCGATATATCTTTATTAACAATCAAGCCGCTGGTACAAAAAATGCATTTAGTCACCGTGAAAATTATTCAAGCTTTGACAGTTTAGAAAAAAGGGAGAATACCTTTGAATACCTGTGAATTAAACAAAACATTAGAGTCTAATAACGCTTCCGGTGAACATATTATTAAAATGTTAATGTTTCCTTTAACTTGTATACAGGGTAAAGAGACACGTATAATTCAACAGGCCCACTATACAGCATGGCCTGATAAAGGAACTCCTGATGACGTCACAAGTCTGGTAGAGTTTAGACAAAGAGTGAATAGTTTACAGACAAGTCTTGATGGACCGATATTGGTTCATGGCAGGTAATGCCGATTTTTGTTTTTTGTTTTGATTAAACCTCGCAACACATTGAATATGTCATATTACGGCAGTCAGTCAACTATTCACTGTTCTAGAAAAAGGATACTTCCGTCAGTGAACGACATTTCCCAACATGATTTAGAACGGATGGTAGAAGGGAAAATGACAATAAAAATTATTCCATGACCAAGCTCAATTAAAGAAGACAAATGCCCTGCCCGGAATCAGACTTGTGCGTTACCGAATGAGCTAACCAGGTGGCAAACTCTGAATCACAGACTGGACTTGATATGCAATACGTCGTACGTCTGTTTTAAACCACGGTCCTGGCCTGCTGGTGCAACGTTTCATAAATCAGTTTTCTATCACACTTGTGCTGTGTTAAAAACACCAGCGAGTATAAGAACATTTGTCATAAAATACCGGATGAAACTTTGAAGTTGTTTCTATGGCCACGTTAAGTGTAAACACAAGCAGTGTGTCGTTCTAATACTGGATGAAACTTTGAAATGGTTCTGAAATGGCCACTTTAAGTGTAAACACATGCAACCTGTCGTGTTGATACAAATAGACACTTTGAAATTGATCTTATGGCCACTTTATGTGTAATCACATGCAATATGTCGTGTTGATACCTGAAGAAACTTTGATATTATTCTTGTGGTCACTTTAAATGTAAACACATGCAATCTGTCGTGTTAATACCAGAAATATCTTTGAAATTGTTTTATAGCCACTTCAAGTGTAAACAAATGCAATCTGTCGTGCTGATACCAAAAGAAACTTTTAAATTGTTCTAATGGCCACCTTAAGTGTAAACAGGTGTAATATGTCGTGTTGATACCAGAAGAAACTTTGAAATTGAACTTGTGGCCACTTTAAGTGTAAACACATGCAATCTGTCGTGTTGATACAGGAAGAAACTTCTAAGTCGTTTATATGGCCACTTTAAGTGTAAACAAATGTTAAATGTAGCGTTAAAACCAGAAGAAACTTTGAAATTGTTCTTGTGGCCACTTTAAGTTTAAACACATGTAATATGTCGTGTTGATACCAGAAGAAACTTTAAAATTGTTCTTGTGGCCACTTTAAGTTTAAACACATGCAATATGTCGTGTTGATACCAGATGAAACTTTGAAATTGTTCTTGTGACCACTTTAACACATACAATCTAGTATGCCGATAAACACCCGATTATTGATCAACTGTGCTGTTATGTTATTTAGATATTAGAGTTTTGTTAAGTCCGATTGTTACGTCGCTGTTTGCCATCCAGTTACATATGACTAGCACACTAAGGAACGATAACGGCGTTTGAAAATAAAGTCGTCTCTTAGACGGTCTGTGGTTAGACAGGACATGCATACCAATTTAGTTTGGTCATTTGGACATAAATATGGAGAATTTATAATCAAATGGACATATGTGATCTATAAATAGAAATAGTGGAAATGGGAGATTTGTTGGGAATTTATTTTTATTTATTAACGGACGATCTGATGTACATTTTTTCAGTGCTGGTATTGGACGCACCGGGACTTATATTGCAATAGACATTTTGACAAATGAAGGGGTCATAAAGGGAAGTGTAAATATTCTATTCTGTGTACGAAAATTGAGAGAACAGAGAGTAAAAATGGTTCTAAACTTGGTAAGTTGCCCTCGAAAGGTTGAGAAAGAACTGTCGTGTTTTGTTAAGTACTAAAGTTATATAACTGTCGTGATTTGTTAAGTACTAAAGTTATATAACTGTTGTGGTCATTTGTTCAGTACTAAAGTTATATAACTGTCGTGATTTGTTAAGTACTAAAGTTATATAACTGTTGTGGTCATTTGTTAAGTACTAAAGTTATATAATTGTTGTGATTTGTTTTGTACTAAAGTTATATAACTGTCGTGATTTGTTTAGTACTAAAGTTATATAACTGTCGTGATTTGTTCAGTACTAAAGTTATATAACTGTCGTGGTCATTTGTTCAGTACTAAAGTTATATAACTGTTAAGATTTGTTAAGTACTAAAGTTATATAACTGTCGTGGTCAATTGTTTAGTACTAACGTTATATAACTGTCGTGGTCATTTGTTTAGTACTAAAGTTATATAACTGTCGTGATCATTTGTTTAGTACTAAAGTTATATAACTGTCGTGGTCATTTGTTTAGTACTAAAGTTATATCACTGTCGTGATTTGTTCAGTACCAAAGTTATATAACTGTCGTGATTTGTTAAGTACTAAAGTTATATAACTGTCGTGGTTTGTTTTGTTATATAACTGTGGAAGGTTATAAGAGTACTGGTTATAGACAAGGGTCCTGGAAAGTTAGGTTATGTGCGCTGGACGCCGTAAATTGACCTAAATTGTGTTGAAACGGGGTTAAACACAGTCAAAAAAGAAGTTGTACAGTATAACTATTTTGAATTCCGAAACTTTAGGACGAGCAAATATGAACTATACTCTCTCTGGACAAGTGTAAATTATTTGGATGTTCTCATCCTTGTTATAAATTTATCACAATTTTGTTCTAATATATTTTTTCTACATTCTGTTTACTTTAAAGGAACAGTATAGGTTTCTACATGAGTGTCTTGTTTACACTTTAACTTATGATTGCAAACCCATAGAAGCTAGTGGTTTCCATTACTACGTGAAGAAACTTAACAGAAAAACTATTGGGAAGAAGTTTCAAGTATGTATATACATGTATATCAATACGTTAATGGCATTAACATGACAAAGCTTGTTGGTTATACGAATGTTTTAATTTTTAAATGTACTAAACGAAACTATTAAGTACCCCGATTTCCAAACTGAAGTTTATTTTTCATTTTTTAACATTTATTTCCGATCGAAAATCGAAATGTGTATAGTACCATACTGTCGTCTGCTTGCATGGTTTTCATGCTTCTTTATCGGTGCACAACCGGTTTTGTCGTGCATGTGTTGAAAATCAGAAATGGGCATGTGCTACTCGTGCAAAAATTCCACGCGGGCAGTTTTGGTGAAAATCATTTTTCTGTTGATATGCACAACAACAAAAAAAGAAATGGGTCGAATGTCGCTAAAAGAACAAGGAATTGCCAAAGGTCTTTTGCGGCGGCTCATCACTTACAAAGATAATATTTAAGCTATTTTTCGGTTTAATCATAACAATTAGAAATCTTTCTATTTCCGCTTTTCAACACATACGGGGTACTTAGAAGTTTCGATGAGTGTATAATGCGTAAAGTTTGACCCCAAACTGACCATTCAGATTTGCATCTTATAATTATTATCGACACATATCCCGACGAAAATCAGTACCACACCTATTTTACACTTCGGCAACGGTTGTAAAATTATAGATGAATGAGTATGTGTTAATTTCCAACACATAATCATCACGGCCACGGAGTAATCGAGCATTTAAACTACATTCGTATTCAATGTAATGAATATTCTTGCATAAAAGTCTGGTCGGGGTCAAACTTTACGCACAATACATGCACACTAATTAATAACATTAAACTATATGCATTGCGTGGATATGTTATGTGGAACAAGTAACATAGGAGTTTGCGTCGCACTTTTCAGGGATAATTCTATGAGATAAAAAAAAAAATTCCAGCCGCCCTCTTTGATATCTAAGCGAAACACCACTCGAGCTGAATCGCGAGCGCTCGCTTGATGTAGCTCCGAGCGCTCGCATTGCTGAACGCATCTTAGATGTAAGGGTCATGGTAAAGATAAACGAGCCCGTACGGCTAGCTCAGTCGGTAGCACACAAGTCTACTGAACGAGGGATCATCGGCTTGTCCCAGGCGGGGCATATTGTCGTACAGACATGAAATGGACGACCATTCTCCTTCCTACCACTGTCTCTTAATCATAATGGACAGTTGTCAGTCATTGACGGAAGTATGTGCCTAGTAATTGGTTAACAGCTAAATCCAGAGATTTAGTCTTCCGAATCGGTAAATATAAATAACATACACAATGTGTTGCTATGGCGTTAAATCCAACAAAAATCACTTTTTCTTGTATTCATATTTTCAGGAGTTACAAAGTACTATAGAAAGTCGTTCTGAATCAGAAATCCTCGCTGTTCAACGAAACAGCGAATTGACAGATAAAAACAGGACTGGAGCGGACATCCCAGGTTAGATGCATAAAAAATATTTGGTTTTTAAAACAACCCTGGTAGCAGAGAGGTGCATTCGGAACTCCTCTGCCATTTACTACGAATAACCTCGGACATATTTAGACGCCATTTTTGAACTACCTTTGCGCTACATGTCTAAACAAAATGCTTTGACCGGTGTTAAAGTAAATAAATCCACAATCGTCTAGGCGATGATAGATGATCCGTATTTAGTCCATAAATTTGACATAACACAGTCCAATGATATCGCTGAACCATATTTAGTCAAATATATAACATAGAAAAATATATTTTAACAAAACTTTGCGTCTACACTACAAGAACTATTTTGCATAACCGTAGCGTGCTTCGTCAGTGCTTCGCCTCGCGTATGAAGTAAAACCCAATATTTTTGGTAGACTTCCACGAATCCGTCCGAGATTATTCATTCAATGAATGTTCGAGGTGTTCCGAATGGGGAGAGGTGTTGGCCCAACGTTAGTCTAACGCTTATTTAATCGTTGGACCAACGACTGAAGCCAAAATTTGACCTAGTTCATTTTGCTCATCGGTTCCGCGTTGACCCAACCGTTGGCTCATTGTTGGCGATTTTACATTCTATTGACCATATGGACATCATTTAGTTAACGGTTGGTCCATTGTTGGCACAGCTATGATATTACATGCATTGAACATTGGACAAACAGGATAAGCCAATTGTACGTCCAACATGAAGCCGATGAGCAAAATGAGTTTGGACCAACGTTGATATAAGTTTCGGATCCAACACAGTGGATTGCGTCAAGCAAATGTTGGTTTATAATAATGTTGAGTTCCTAAATAATCTATGTAGATTTATTAAACAAATCAGTGATTATAAAATGACAAACGTTTCAGAAGGTTGTAATGATTTAAAAATAAATAGAGGATATTCGTAAATATCGGCGTTAGATCCATTTTTACTTCACCGAGTGAGCTTAGACATTTTATTTTCAAAAGTTAAAATTATTTGCAGAGAAATCAATTATAGATTGTCGTATACCCTCTCAGAGAAACAGTTGTATTTAGAAACCGTAAAAGTTAAAATTTAAGTGTTGTTTAAAGTCTACTTCTTTATGTCACGGCACTTACCTGTTCACAATATGGGGAAAAGGATATGTAAGCGGCCGGTTAGCTCAGTCGGGAGAGTACCCTGTAAGCGAGGGTTCGAGTCCCCGTCACGCTACATATTTTTCTTACCCTGTTACATTTATACATGTTCAGCCGACCTCGCAATTTTGTACAGTAACTCTTGGTGTTTGTAATCGCCTTTAGGCATGTCTTTCCCTCATTTACACTAGGGTGGAATGTAGGCAATTTTCTTGCACAAGGAAATACGCAACATCCCTTTTAGGGTTCGAAGTGGGGACCTTTTAATCCCTTCGCGTGTTCTATCACCACTGTTCCTACCATAATCCATATTTTAGTCAGGTAAAATATTTAAACAATCTTGGATTTGATGAGGGCTTTTTCAAACTAATGTTATTAAATTTTTAGGTGATATTGACAGACCAAGACTTCACCTTGGGCGTAAAAATGCATCGTCTGAGTATATTAATGCATTGTATTTAAATGTAAGTACAGTTTGTATAAAACCTGTCTATTGTGAACTATGTCGATACAATATGTTTAAACTGAAATGATCTGTCTATTGTGAACTATGTCGATACAATATGTTTAAACAGAACTGATCTGTCTATTGTGAGCTATGTCGATACAATATGTTTAAACATAACTGATCTGTAGTTAGTGTTCAAGCTTTTTATTTTTTGTTAAAACCTTATTTCAACATTTTTCGTATAATATGTAAATTGTGACAATTTGCAATTTAAAACAAAATGTTTAACAAAAAATATGCAACAATTTTATTGATATACATTTTTCTATTGTACAGAGTTTTATGTTACCAAAACATTTCATCATCGCTCAAACACCTTTGTCTAGTACAGTGAAAGATTTCCTAACACTTGTTGTTCAAGAGAAATGTAAACTTATAATAAACATGGATGCTAGTATCAGTCCAGCCGATGTAAGTGAGAAATCTTTATTTATTTGCTTAAGTCAGATATAAAATTACAAGTGAGAAATCTTTATTTAATTTGCATTAGCCAGTTTCAAAATTACAAGTGAGAAATCTTTATTTTATTTACTTTAGCCAGTTACAAAATTACAAGTGAGAAATCTTTATTTATTTGCTTTAGCCAGATATAAAATTACAAGTGAGAAATCTTTATTTTATTTGCTTTAGCCAGTTACAAAATTACAAGTGAGAAATCTTTATTTATTTGCTTTAGCCAGATACAAAATTACAAGTGAGAAATCTTCATGTAGTTTGCTTTAATCATTCTTTCAAAACCTGTTATGTATACAATATTTTAATTGGTACTGAATGCATAGGGTTTGAAATAGACGATTTTAGTAATTATAAATTTCTTTCATTCTTGAAAAATGATGTTTCATTCGCTGAAAATATAAGGCAAAAAATGATGTAACTTAAATCTATATTGTAGAAAAAGGCTTAAAGCTTCAAACATTAGGATTAAATTTAGTTCATTTGTTTGTGTCTTTTTGGGCAAACTTTTCTTATTTATATCTGTTATTGAGTTGATGCCAAAGGAATCACTGAACATTTGATAATGTCTCTTTTCCTTTGATTTACGCTGATTTCTGACGAAAGTTTTAAAACATTTTTTTTACATTTACAGAATGTAGGTCAATATATTCCATCTCATATTGAAGAAGACATGACTGTTGGATCATTTAGTGTGAAAGCTGTATCAAGAAAACAGGATCAGTTATGTTCAGTAACACAATGTAAAATACAGTACAAGAATAAGGTAAGTGAGAGGAGGTCTAGTGTAAGGTTCATTATCTTCGTGTGTTGGTTTGAAACAAAATAGCAGCTTCATTTGCAAAAGAACTATGTATTTAAAAAAAAGTAATTGCATTTTATAGTCTAAGTTTCATGCTTACGCTCGTTCACCGACTTCACAGCTATTACCCCTGGTCACTGGGCTACTGGTATCTATCTATCAATCTCCATGGTGAGTCTTTGTACTCTGTAAATTGGCGCAACGGAATTATACCACCCTCGCAGGTACCCATTTACACCTGGGTGAAGTGAAGCAATTGCAGATAAATTTCTTGCTCAAGGAAATTAACAGTGCCCCTAGTGGGATTCGAACCCAGGACCTCTCGATCCCCAAGTGCGCATCCTACCACTGGACCTCTGCTCCTACACGTCCTACATGGGAATCAAACACACGACCCTTGGATTATTAGTGAATCGTTCTACCGTCTAAACTAACGGATCGGCGGTTAGTTTGATTTACATTTCGATGTTTTGGTTTCGATAAACGCTTGTCATAATTCAGATCAGACTACGTGGACAAAGGAATAAACGGAGCAATTTCAGTTAGAAAACCCAAATTTCAAAACTGATTTTTATCAATTTTTTACGACAAAATGATGAAAATTTTTCGTCAATAATTCTGCTTTCCCTTTTATTCTTTATCTGTATAAATGTAAACACGATTAATTTCTTCTGCTGTTGTTTCTTCGAGTATTTTGCATTTTATTGTATTGTTTGTTTCCTAGAAATGTCTGTAATTAACTTTTATTACATTTTACATATCGACATTAGTTTTTTCATTGTGTATTCTTACAGTCTCAATCTGAACAAGTAGACGTCACGTGTGTACAGTTCTCACGATGGCCTCAAACTTCAAAGGTACTACCGGATGTAACTGATTTCTTACAGTTTGTGACAGAAATGACGTCACTGGTTCAAAAATCTGACCCGGAATCTCCTGTACTTGTTCACTGCTTGTAAGTATCAAACTTTTATCTGATTTGAAATTTCTAACCACGTAGGTAAATTGCATCATTAATTATCAGTCTAAGTTTAGACATTAGCTAGCACAGTCTAGACTGGATTAATACGGCGGCCATTTCAAAGGGGTTGTTCTTCCTATTTGAATGAGAAAACGTTAATTGTCTATTGTCACATTAAAGTGATGTCTTTTCCCTTTCTTTTTCTTTTTCCCATTTACTATGCATGTTTGTTTCTTTCGGTGTTTTTTTCAGACTGTATTCATGTTAACTTATTGGCAAAATAACAATTATGTTTGAGCTAATCAAGTATTGAACACAAATTAAACATAACTTCGATTGAAGCTATTATAAAAGGGTTGTCATTTTTCCTTATTTGAGTAGGAAACCACTGATTATCCATTTTGGAGTGGAGTATTTCCCTTAATTTGGATAAGAATTACACTTAAGGTCTATGCATATTCCAAGTGTTTTCTAATATAAAATTACTTTTACGAATTTTGCCAAAATCTAGAATTACCAATACTTACAATAGAATAGGTAAACACATGTATCAGTATTGTTATCTATTTTGCAGAGATTCTTTATGTGAATAAATATACATTTGTAAATGGTTGTAGTGCTAAATCAACTGATTATAATTATTTTATAATAATTAAATTATTCCGTAAAAACATAATCAAGAAAATATACCCAGCATGTCTTTGAGTTTACTCAACATTATTTCAAACGAGTAACATATTTGGGTAATATTTTACGTTTAAATTTCTTGTTGAGCAGTGGGTTTTTTTGTTAATGAAAGGTTGAACTGTTTGCACTAGTTCAAAGAAATGATCAACAATCAAAAGAACATATTTTGTTTACAAAATACTTATGCTGTGGTCTCTAAATATGAGGACAATGTAGAAAATTTTGAAGTTTATGAGACATCATCAACAAGTTATAACATTACATCCTTCATTAATGTTTTTCATATTTTAGAAATAGTGCTGAAAGGAGTGGATTGTATTGTTTAGTATCTATACTTCTGGAGAAAGTTGAGTGTTGTCATGAAGTTAGTATCACTAATACTGTTAGACAAATCAAAATGAAGCGACCTCTAGCGGTCAACAATCAGGTACAAATTTAACATTATTTACCATTAAAAGTAACTCATTTGATTTCGTAGAAGCAATCTGACTACGGAGAAAGCCCAGTTTGATATAGCCTGAAATCGAACTTAACCCTCTAATATAGCCTGAACTCGGACTTAACCATTTGATATGGCCTGAAATCGGTCTTAACCATTTGATATGACCTGAAATCAGACGTAACCATTTGATATGGCCTGAAATCAGACCTAACCCTTTTGATATTGCATGAAATCAGACTTAACCATTTGATATGACCTGAAATTGGACTTAATCCTTTTGATATGGCCTGAAATTGGACTTAATCCTTTTGATATGGCCTGAAATCGGACTTAACCCTTTTGATATGGCCTGAAATCGGACTAATACCTCGTGTTAAATTGCATTGTATTTGAAATTTTGAAATAAAAGGAGTAACGGCAATAAAAAGTCTATGGAGTTTAATGGAGTATTTGTAGTCAATTTAATATAAACCATACATCCCAATGTCATCTTGATAAAAAAGAAAACGAATTATCATGAAGTCAACGAGGTACAAAATGTACAAGTTCTGCTAAGTGTTTTATTATTTAAGTCCATAGTATACAAAGTGTCGTTGTATTCCGGACACTAATAAATCAACACAGAACGTGGTTCATTTAGTGAGAAAATGGACAGTAGCTTATGAAAGATGTGCGTCTAGTACTATTGCCCGATAGGAAAGATGTTAAGATGAAATGTTTAATAGTACCATTACACCAACAAGACACTCACAAAATACATTAAAATTATATATGTTATTGGTTATTGTCATCCTGAGCATCCCTTGTCGTGGATCAGTTCATTCTATTGTTTTTATAAACAGTGGGTTTTTTTGTACGTACTATATATGTGTGTATGATGTTTATTTCAGGAACAGTTTAAATTCTGTCATGATTGTATCAACGTTCATCTAGAAAGATGTGATGTTTATTCTAACTTTTCATCACTGACTTGAAGGAGACCACAAATCATGTTGGTGATATAAGTAGTCTAAACCAATATACAAGACTTTGTGATTCTCCAATATTGTAATAAAGACATGAAATATACAAAACATTCCACTAACCTCCTAGTCCGTTGCTCGTCTACGATTCACGTCCAACGTTCTACGTTCTGACTGTAGAAGCCAGACTACACTCTCTGACTGTAGAGTTTCAGATATACCCTATCGCCGTTACTCTACTATTATAGAGTGTCAAATATATTGTGATACCCCAATATTCCTATACATGCATTGGGGATATCAAAAACATGACTTTTGAGACAATGTTTCTTTGTATAAAAGCTTGGCTATTTTAGCTATCTTAGTTCATCTTAGTTATAATATTGTTAATACATTTGTGTGTCTTTCTATTATCCTCCCATGTTAGTTTATTACATTATATTTATTGAATATTGTTTCATGTTTGTCTCATCTTTTGTTACATTGATCCCTTGTTTGTCATCATCTCATACTGTTTGTTGATTTTACAGTTTAGTTGGATAGTTGCTTAGATTTACATGTATATAAAATATGTGTATAGTATATAATTAGGGACTTTAGTCAGTTATCTTTCCCTGATAAAATCTGAAGCAATCCAACTGGTAAGTAGGTCCTTACAGTTGGAATCCTCGTATTTTGTCACTGAATTCATATTTCATCTAATATCTTTCTTGTTAATGAAGATATTTACAAAAGTGATTACAGATACTTTTTAACTTATAAAAACTTAGCTTGAATTTCAAACAAATTAAATAATTTACAAAATAGATATTTAAGATTAATTTTGACAAATTGACATTGAAAAGTAAGGGTAAAATTCGAGTAATTCAACTAATTGGACCAACTTATTTGAAGAGTATACAAGGGGAATTAACTGACTATGGTCCCTTATTGTGTGTAGATAATTTTGTGTATTCAATGCATGTGTATATATTATATGTGACCTCTTCAGCAAAAATCAGTCTTAATGAGGAAAAATCACTTTTCTTGTTTCTTACATTTTCTGAATCTACTTGCACTGAAACATGTCTTCAGAAAATTTCAGGTGATTCTGACAAATATTGCCAAAGTTGCAGCGTTTAGAAGTATACAGGTATGACGGCCAAAATTATGTGTAATCCGAACATTTTTACCAATTTTCTGCATATTAATGATAATTTGCAGCAAAAGATAAAAACATAAATAATTGTCTAAATTTTATTCTATTTTATTTATCATTTTAAGGAATACATTTTACAAAAAATAAACACTTTAAAATTTGGAAGTACATAATATTCAAGCATGTTTCCATAGAAACCAAACATATAAATTACAACTTTTATGGCTTTTTTAAGAATATTCAGTCCAATTCATTGAAAATGCCTGTAATACATAGAAAACTAAAACCAATGCCAATAAATTGCAAAAATTCCTCATTATTGTATATGATGATGTACTACAAAACAATTAACTATGACAATTTTATTCTTTGATGGAAAGCAGATTTTTTAAAATTACATGACACATACTATGTTGACTTGAAACATTTAAATAATATCTACTGTATTATATGCTTAAGGGATATCTAGTTTGAATATTGACATGTTATCAGGAAGGTCTTGTTACAATGAAGTCATTCTTCACTTAATAAAACAAACAGTTTCCATGGAAACCAATTCAGTATAGTTTTTAGCAATACAACTTATTTTCCAAGATTTGAAGGAAAATAATGATGGATGTAGCAGAATGGTAATACACACATTATTTACTTATTTCTTCTCCTCAATTGATTATGTATTTCAGCCATTATTATATTTCTAAAATTATACTTAAAGTACTTACACTATATATTAGCTAAAGCATATTTTGAGCCATATTTTGCAGACGACGTCACATATGTGCATAATTATATTATATAAGTTTATAATTAATGTGAACCATTGTATTAGTATATAATTATGTTAACATGTGTATGTTTATATTTAATGTGTAAATATTTATTTCAAATGTCTGTGTATATATTGTATGTGTTTTTTTAATGCTCATATTTTTTTAATTTGTATTTATTTATGTAAACACATAAACAAATACATATTAAATATAAACACATAGTAACATTAATTTCATTGATACCGAAATAAAATTATTATTATTATGTGTATATATTTCATATTTATTTGTTTATGTGTTTATATTTAATATGTGTTAATTCATGTGCATATGATTAATGCGCGTCTATTTATGTGTATATATTCAATGTGTACTTTTTTATGTGTATATATTTTATTACATGTAGTACATACTTTGTGTGTATATATTTTATGTGTATATTTTTATGTGGATTTATTGCATATGTTACTGTAAATAGTAACAAAATTGACGTGGAAGTGTGCCAATATAGCCTCAATGTGAGCAATATATTCCAGTATTGAGCAAGTGTGCCAAAATATCGATATTTGGCTAACTTCCTAGTGCCCCAAAATCGATATTGAGGATATTGTCATTACGCACCGCTGTCCAACAACGGTAGACTTTCCGCTTGTGATTTTTTATGTAATTAGCAACAAGAATGTATCCAATTTTTCTATCTGTTTTTTCCATACATTATCATCGAAAGGACTTACGTTTTATAATAAGCGTTCATTAGATTCCAACGCTTCGGCATTGAAAAAAAAACAATACACTTGAAACGTCAACGTGCAAAATAGCGCGTTACGTTGAGAAAAAAAATGTATTAATCATCAAAATTCTATTCTTGTTTTACAAAAAAAACCATAATTATATGCAAGAGTCAACATATGCAATAAAAAGGTTATGAAACAGGGCAAGTGTGCCTTAAGTCGATATCGGCACACTTTCCTCGGCATTAGTCCTCGGGCTGAAGCCTCGGGCCAATACCTGAGCAAGTGAGTCGATATCTTCGTTAAGGCACACTTGTACTGTTCAATAACCTCTACATATTTCAATGTGCATATATTTAATGTATATACATGTAGTTTATGTGTATATATTTTATGCCAGGTAGATATATGTTTTCCTTATTTTGTAAATATTTGAAATGTGTAACTAAAGATATAGTATAATATACATTGCGCTCTAAAATGTTCTTGGATAAATGAAATCTTAGATAAAACTGATCATGCTTTCTGCAAGTAACTTTACTATAATAAAAGCTTATTAATGTAGCATAATTTTAATCTTATATTGATAAACTAATTAACCCGGGTCCATAGCAAGTAACTTTACTATAATAAAAGCTAATTAATGTAGCATAATTTTAATCTTATATTGATAAACTAAATAATGCTGATGATGTTTTTTATTTGTCTCAGATTTTAATTCTTTTAAATGAATAAACGTGAAGCAGTTCATCAAAAAAGAAGAATTTTGCCCCCAGGTACTTATGGAGGAGGAAGGTGTATGATTTATGTTGTTTCATTGTAAATACATCTTTTTGTGCTTTGATGGCCCTTGCATGTTACAAAAATTACATCTCACTTAGGTGAGCGTGTCAATTAATATATGACTGTAGATCATTCCGTATTTATAACAATAGAACACATTTAAGAGACCCCTAAAGAACATTTCTATTATATGCATGCATTTAGAGATTTTATTTAATCTGTTTGAAGTTCATTTTTGTTCGGATTCCACAAACAAATCTATGAGTTATGTTCGGGAAGTAGATTCAACAAAGTTTGGTGACATCAAAGTCAACCTTCTTCAGTTTGAAAGCAGGGAACTTTTCCATGGTCCTTATCTTATAAATAGTCATAATGCTATGGAAAGATTTATCATTTCTTTGTTAAAAAAGAAAATAAGGTTTGAAGAAGGGACATAAAAGTTTGAATATATAGGCTTAATTTTCGTTTCTGTAAACCTATATAGGATTTTTACGGTGGATCAGTTTTGTTTCGAACATCATTGTATATATCATTGCATGCCTCTTATCTATTGTATTGACTGTATAGTTAATCTTTTAAAATATTGTAAATATATGTAATTCATTATTGAAAAGTAAAATAAAAAAATGTAATATATTTCATAATCATTGTTTACTTTTTTATGATGACATTAAATTGTCTGTTCCACAACAAAATATTGTCACTAAATAAAGTTGGAACTAAACAAACGAACTTATTTAGTTATGACTGTAATCATGTAACACTCAAAAGTTTCTTACGTGTTTATGTGGATAGTTTGGAGTGTATTTAGAGAAATTACTTCGGCCTTATTGATTCAAATGTGGAAAGTAATATTTATTCCGAATAAATGTCGGTCCAAGTTTGCTAAAAGAAGTAAAACTAAGAATGGCAAAGCACAGCATGTTAAAAAACTCCACAAAAGGGTCCTGAGGACCCTGGATCGCTCATCTAAGAACTAGGTTTTAAGGACATCGGACACGAATCTATTACCACTTTCATTTTTTGCTGTATCATAATTCTGAACTTGAAGTCACAATCCAAATATGAAAGCTTTCAGCCTTTCAGAATTCGAGAAAAAAATCAACATTTCCTAATTTTCCTTATATAACTCTATGTAAATCAGGTGACCCTTGGGGCGGGGCCAATTTTGACAATAGGGGCATAATTTGAATAATCTTTGTAGAGGACATTGAGGTGATGCTACATACTAAATACGAAATCGCTGGGCCATACAGTTAAAGAAGAAGATTTTTCAACATTTCCTTATATAACTCTTTGTAACACAATTGTAGGGTGGAGCCAATTTTGACCCCAGGTGCATAATTTAAACCATCTTTGTAGGGACCTTGAGGTGATGCTACATGCCAAGTATGAAATCTCTAGGTCAGTGACTTACAATATGATTAAGAGTCAGTGGTAAGAGGGAGAATATCTGTAGAAATTATCTCATGACCAAACTCCATGAAAGTTAGTCTAGCCCGGGAATAGAACCCACGACCCTTGCATCAGTAAACTTGCGTGCTTCCAACTGAGCTGGGCGGTTTCATCGTACATTTCAGGTTTGAATGTTACTTAAGTTTGAATTAAATAAAAGTTAAATCATCCTACCGAAATATTTTACTTTGACATGTTTAAATGCAACATAAATTTCAAATATAAGTGAAACTTTCATACCTGCATCCTTGACTTTAATATGTTTAAATACTACATCTAGATAAGTTTGAAACGATACAAAATTGTCTTATGTGCTATTTTTCGAGCTGTTTTCTTAAGTGTAAAGAGTCCATCCCCTGAAACATAGAAAACACTTTACTTTAAGATAAAAAATAGGTATTTAATAGGTATCTAATAGAATGCAATAAATCGGCATTAACCAGTTTATATACAAATGGCTGAAATCAAGTTACAATAAATCAGCATCAACCAGTTTATCTAAAAATGACAAAACAAGTTACAATAAATCAGCATCAACCAGTTTATCTAAAAATGACAAAACAAGTTATAATTAATCGGCATTAACCAGTTTATCAACAAATGACTCAAAACAAGTTACAATAAATCGGCATTAACCAGTTTATCAACAAATGACTCAAAACAAGTTACAATAAATCAGCATCAACCAGTTTATCTAAAAATGACAAAACAAGTTATAATTAATCAGCATTAACCAGTTTATCAACAAATGACTCAAAACAAGTTACAATAAATCAGCATTAACCAGTTTATCAACAAATGACTCAAAACAAGTTACAATAAATCGGCATTAACCAGTTTATCAACAAATGACTCAAAACAAGTTACAATAAATCAGCATCAACCAGTTTATCTAAAAATGACAAAACAAGTTACAATTAATCGGCATTAACCAGTTTATCAACAAATGATTCAAATCAAGTTACAATAACAGTTAAGCAATAATTGCAGCAAAATTACTTGTACATGTAGTATGCATGATTTGTTTTCCTAAAATTTAATATGATAGAGAACTTTCAGAGAACACTTGTAACATACTTGTAATACAATAAATACAATAGGCTTATTTCATTTACAACAAAATTCATTGCAAACGAAGAAAGAACATGAGCTTTATAGGCATTATACGCGCACCTTGATGAAACTGAAAAGTACTACATTCGCAATTAAGTTTCCAATGACGGAAAGAAGATTTTATGACATCACAGTGATTTCATAAGAAGTATAAATAATATATAGTTTTAATTAAGAGAAATTCACGGACGGCAAGCTCGACAATTTAGTGTTTCCAACTGAGCTGGGCGGTTTCATCGTACATTTCAGGTTTAAATGTTACATAAGTTTGAATGAAATAAAAGTTAAATCATCCTACCGACATATTTTACTTTGACATGTTTAAATTGACAACAAAAAGTATTTTATAGAAAGTAGGTCAATTTTTTATTTCCTTGAAGTAATATGCTTCAATTCATCGTCATCGCGCATGCGCCCTACACCGGACTATTAAAATATCCTTTAAGTTTATCTCATCCAGAGCCTGCTTTGGAACGGGGACATTCAAAATTGATTTTAATATTAACTAAATTCAACAACCAGAGTTGTTTAAGATTCATACTTATTTTTAACTTCGTATTTGCTGTACAGGATTTGTGTGATCAAAAATGGTGAGTTTGTGTCTTCTTTTAATTCAATTTGCTATTTTACTATTTATAATCTTTGGGGTATTTTTTTGTTGAATTACTGTGTAAATATGAAATACACTTCTACAGTATGCGGTGTTATTAATATTTTAATCTTGTAAATTCAAATCACGGCCACCGAAACTCTTAGTTTTCATTTCAATATTAATTAAATCAGTGACAACAAATAGTTGATATAGGTCGTTTGCATTAATGCTGGACCCCTATTTACCGTAAATATCTTTTAAACTATAACAGCGATTTTGCTAAAAATTTTAATACTATCTTAGTTCAATTTTTCCTACTAGGATTTAAATTTTTAGAATTTTAAATAAATAAATGAAAAAGTTTTCCATAAGGTATAATTCAAAATATTTGGAATTTTTTATCAAAATTCCGGCGAGAGGTAAAATAAGCTGTTCTTATTATAACATTGTCATACTTCCAGTGTATTTATACAAAGTCCCGTGCGTTTACTGAAAATTTTTCGCTTAAATAAACACTCGACGGTCTACTGAATTGTAAAGCAGAGGCCCGTCTTTAAAAGCGTACGTGTAGAATATGTATAGATTTTAACGATACAGACGACAGTGATGATGATATTTGAGTTTGTATATACTGTCATACTTTGTTGGGTATAGATAGATAGCGAAAATAACTTGTTTTCGCGAAAATAACTTTTTTTACGAAAACAACTTGTTAAATTAATATTATACGTTATTTCAAGCAAAACTTGGTATTTTATGAATGTATATGATAAAATACGTTAAATCAGCAAGTTTTGGTACAAAATTCCGAAATTAATGATTTTATAGCATTGCTCGTGAAACCATTTTGTTTTGCAAGTTTTATTTTCACACTGTATTTAATTGTCAACTATATCCGGTAATCTGCATGAACAATACAACTTTAAAATATTTTTTTTTGTTGCACTCTTTTGCATTTTGGGCATTTTTGAAATTTTGGGGAAAGGTACTAAGGCATTATTAACAAGACATTGCAATAAATGGCCACACCCCTTATCTAGTTACATCTAAAATGACACACCTTTACAAACAAACTTGTGATCTTAATCTCACGCGAGATAAAGTTTCTATACGGAAGTTTTTGTTCTGGTTAAAACAACCATATCTACAGGATTGAGAACAATGGAGTCAAGAACGCAAAATTTTCATCACGCAAACTGGCTTTTGTTCACTGCTTGAAAGTTATTTTTCTTTTAAGTTATATTTTCTTTCCTGTTTTATAAACATAGAATTAACAAGTCATACTTGCTGACAAACAGTTTTTTTTATAAATCTGAAATATTCAAATAAAGTGGGTCTTTTTTTCAAAATCTTAAAATACACTCATCATTAGCACGTATATAATGAGGTTGCTAGCGAATGTACATACATGTATGTAAACTACACTTTATGTTATGAGTTTTTCTCTCAAATAAGTAATGTCAGTTTCATGATCTTTACAAATAAATCTCCGCCACAACAGTCTTTCAGAAATTCTTCTTCGAATGCTGAATGAAGCATTCTATCATTATGCTATGTGTTATGTGAATATTCGATACACATGCGCATGTATTATTTATGTGTATACGAATATTCTGCATCATTTACAGTGTTCTATCAATTAAAAATACATAATTCTAAATGTATGGTTTATTGCGGTATAAAGGGAGTTTAAATTCTTCGGCATTCCGCCTCGCGCTGTTTAGTATAGAGCCTTTAGCTAAAATGTGAAAACAAATCTAGACTTATCACTCCCGAGCCCGCTTCCCGATCCCATATTTTACTGAGAATAAAATTCAAGCCACTTTGCTTCACAAAATGTTTCATTGATGAGATTGCTGTCCTATCTATCTGAGTACTCGGATATTCGCGATCCCGAACAGAAAATCTAGTACGAATATTCGTCATGTCCGAAATCGTCGGATCGTGATCAATTAAAAAAAACATTTATTAGCTTATTTATTACTGAAAAAGTGACGCACTACTTATAAAAAATCCAAAATAAAGTACCCTAATAATGAATATTAGAGACAGACCATTGTCTATGATATATGAATAAGAAACCTTTAAAATCTTTGTAAATTTTCTGAATTGATAAACGTAAGCGTTGAACCAGGGACCATGAACCGGGAGTCACGTGACGCGTTTATGACTACATTCTAACACATTATACGTACAATACGATGGCGTATACCCATCGTGTGGCCCTCGCATGTCCTGCGTGTTACAACTTTGTAAAAATCTGCGTCTTTGAGGTGACTTCGTGAGTAGAATTCTGTAGGAATCGTACTTCGGGTGCTTCGGGTGCTGATTGATTGTCGGACAATTTTGGGGCCATCTTCGTGCGAAATTCGAAATTCAATATTCGTATGTCCATCTGGTGTCAATTTCGGAACAGTGTGACGCCAATTTAATAGATCGTTTAAAAGATATAAAATTTAAATAAAAAGCATATAGAATTGTATGAATGCCCACATATGGTTCAATAGAAATACAATGTGCACGTGTTCACTTGCACTGGACAGAGTTGTGTTCAAATGCACTCTTATTATTTACTAAACATCCGATTTCGTTATTCTAACTTTTTTGAAAATGGCATTGTCCTAGCTTTTAACAGATACATTATTTATGAGAATCCATTCATGAATAAAGAAATAAAGGTGGGTCCATATCCTACAAAGAATGGACGCGCAAAAAATATCAAAGAATACAAGATCTAAGTTTGAACGTTTGTAAAAATCTTTGCGATATTCATTATTATACAAGAAAGTTAAGGGGTGGGTCCATGTAATCGTTCCATTTTCTTTAAAAAAACATATATATATAGGTGGGTCCGAGGAATACACCTGTCCAGATTGACTAATTGTTGCTTTAGTAGGAAAAGTTGTTTTTGAGATATTGGCTGATTGTTGTTTTCATATAAAAGTTGTTTTCGTAGAGAAAGTTGTTTTCGCGAGACTGACTGATTTTTGCTTTCAAAGTTGTTTTTGTGAGATTGACTGATAGTTGTTTTCGTATTTTTCGGAATTTTGTACCAAAACTTGCTCGCTTAAAATATTTTTAAATGCATTCACAAAATACTAAGTTTTGTTTGAAATAACGCATAATATTAATTTAACAGGTTGTTTTCGTAAAAAAAAGTTGTTTTTGCGAAAACAAGTTGTTTTCGCTTTCTATCTATACCGTACTTTGTTATCAAATTAAATTTCTAACCGGGCCTCATATTTAGCTATTATTTGTATCTACTGTTATATGGCTGTTCTGATTATGGAACATACCCATTTAACAAAAGTCTCTTTTTGGCTTCAAAATTTGCATTGCATGTCTATGGGAAGCATGTTATGTATTTAAAGAAAAATTCTGAATTTTTGGATTTGAGAAGGAAAATGCTAGTTATGATCACATACAAAATTTGAGTTAACTCCATCCGATAGTTATTGAGATAATTCATGATTTTAGGGGTCCAGCTTTAACGCAAACGACCTATACATTTTAATAAATTCAAAATATCAGAGTAATGGCTGACAATGAATAGAAGTAACCAACAAGTAATTGGTTACAAGTGCACGTTAGCAGATTCTCAGGTAACAGAACTGTCAGTTAGAAAGAAAATGTAAATTTTGCAATTTCAATCTGATTGAAGATAAATATCATTTTATTTTTGTTTGTCTGTTTATTTAAATATTCGAAAAAAATATTTGATAGATAAATAATTTTATTAGCGTATACAAATGTGTACATAGCCATTTACAACATGAAACATATTCAATACATAAAATACATTTTTATTAATACTCAACCCATCATTATCAAATTAATTCAATTATTTTAATCTGGCGATAAAAAATGCTTTGGTATATTTATGTTTATTCATTAAGAATGCGCTAAATTACAGAAATAATTTTAATATGCAGAATAAGCTGCGACATCGATAACGGTCTGTAAGGTTGATAGACTGGTTAGATTTCAATAGTTTTGGATTTAGCCCGTCATGCTTGGTAATAAAATAAATTTCAGTCTCCTACCACTGATTCTAAATCATGAAAGGCAGTAGTCAGACACAGACGAAAGTATGTGCTTAGTAGTTGGTTAACAAGATACATGTATTTAGCCTTTCCAGGAACAGTGAGTAGATGGACTGACCGCCGTTATATGACATAAACAATGTTTTGCTTAGGCGTTAAACTCAACAAAAATACTTTTAATACAAATATCGATGATTTCCTTGTATTGTTTTAATTTATTGAACAAATTTATATATTTTAATTCAGTATTATATTTAACATTTACATGCACATATTTGTATCTCCTGTCTTTGTTTCCTGTTTCTTGATTTATTTACTGATCTTGGTCCTACAAGCTAAATTTATCTGTATTTTATCACCTTGATTATTGAAGTTATTTTCTTTTTTTTAAATTGATGATGTATAAGCGATTTTTTTAAACTTGACGCGTCTGTCAAAAATAGTAATGGATAAATATTTTCAGAAATACAATTTATTCTTTTTAATTATGTATAGAAAAACAAGTGAGTAATATCTCATCATATAAGAGTGGGCTCAGAGACCTAACCTTTTAAGGGGATACTCTCCCAGTTATTCAGTAGCTCCGAATGATGGAGTGTAAATAACTGGGTGAAACTTTTTCTTCTTCGTACTTCATTTCTCTTATAACCTTTTTATATCTTGTCCGTTCTATTTGCTTTATTTTTCTAAATTTTTCTCTTTGTACGTTTTATCTCGCGCACCGTGAAAGAATTGTCAACTTACTTACAACTTGGCGTCTTAATGTAGATGTAAATATATGTTTTAAAGATTGATTCATGCTATATACAATTAGAAACTTCCAAGGTTATGCGCAGCCGTTATCATTGGAAGTTAAATGAAGAAAAAGTCAAATCACTAAGTCAAAGAGTTAAAGATGCTAAAGGTGATAGAAAAAAATTATATAAATTTGTTGCTGAAATGACAGTAGTAAGATCTGAGAATCCGATGCCTAAAGGCGATTCTGATCACTCCATAGCAGAAAATTTTGCTGATTATTTCTTAAATAAAATTTAAATAATTAGAGAATCATTGCTTCAGTTTCCAACTTAATCACCCCAACAAATATATGTACCTAGTCTTGGCCACTTTAAGGATTTTACTATAGAAGAGGTCAGAGATCTTATATGTGACTTAAATACTAAATCATCTGAGTTAGACGTATAGCCAACAAAATAGCTAAAATGTTATCTACAAGAATTATTACCTCTAATTACTCATTTAAAAATATCTCATTGAAACATGGGGTATTTCCTTCCAAGTGGAAAGAGACAATTGTTAAGCCTCTCCTTTAGAAGGTTGGTCTGGATCTTAATTATGCTAACTATAGACTGGTTAGCAATATGTCCTTCTTATGTAAGGTAATTGAAAATGCTGCATTGAATAGATTAAATATTCATGTTGAAAAGAATAATCTTCTTTCAAAAAATCAGTCTGCATATAGACGTTTTCACTCATGTGAGTCAGCCCTCCTTAGATTACTTTATGACCTACTTTTTGGTATGGAGAAATTACAAGTACATGTAATTTAAAAGTTAGCTATTGATCTGAGTTCTGCATTTGACACTGTTGATCATGACATTTTATTAGAAGTACTTAATAATCAATATGGACTACAGAATAGTACACTTCGCTGGATTGACTTATATCTTCGCCCACGTGCATGTCGAGTCAACGTCAATACTAGCTCATCAAATGTACGTTCATTAGATTGCAGTGTTCCACAAGGTAGTTGTTTGGGTCCGTGGCTATATCTTACTTATGCAGGAACCTTATTCGATGTCATTCCATCTGATATACCAGTGCATGGGTTTGCTAATGACCACACTGCTAATAAAAGATTCTGTCCTAC
The DNA here is from genome assembly GCA_025267735.1 of Mactra quadrangularis. Taxonomy (NCBI): domain Eukaryota; kingdom Metazoa; phylum Mollusca; class Bivalvia; order Venerida; family Mactridae; genus Mactra; species Mactra quadrangularis. Next base: position 23,859,213 of record CM046295.1, on the reverse strand, counting down.
CAATCAGAATGTAGAAGCAAATGCCATTTCTGATCTTGAAGATTGTGTCCTTACAATAAATTCATGGATGAATGAAAATAAATTAAAAATGAACAACTCAAAGACTGAGTTTATCTATTTGGAAGCAGAGCACAGTTGACAAATGTTTAATCCAGTCAATTAATATTGCTGGAGAAACTATAAAATCTGTGAAGACAATTCGCTATTTAGGGGCCTTTCTTGATGAAAACTTAAGCTTTAAAGATCACATCAAAACAAAAAGTAGAACTGCCATGTACAATAGTTTACGTATCAAAAGTATAAGAAAATATTTGGATAAAGATGCAACGGAAACACTAGTCCTATCTTTGGTCATGTCCCACATTGATTACTGCAATCTGATCTAGAATGGAATTTCAAAATGTGATCTTAGCAAATTTCAGCAAAATCAAAACATGTGTGCAAAACTGGTATTAGGGCTAAAAAATCTGACAGTTCAAAAGATGTTTTGTATTCACTGCACTGGTTACCAGTCAAAGCAAGAATCAACTTTAAAATATGTACTTTCATGTCCAACTGTTTTACTGGAACTGCACCTGCATATCTGACTGAAATTCTGCGAAAGCCTTTACAAAGCAGATCTGGTCTTAGATCTGCAAACTCCAAAGACCTGTATTTTTTAGTTCTAATAAAGGAGAAAAAAACATTCAGTGACAGAAGCTTTAGTACAGTTGGCCCCATGCTATGGAATAAGCTACCAGATGATATCAAATTATCGGCTACTTTGAATGTATTCAAAAAACGATTGAAACGGTAAACATACTAAGTGATTGAGTGAGTGCATTATGACGTGAGAATGAGGATAGCCTCGCTCTCTGTCATTTTCTACCTTGTTTCATAGGACTGTATTACAGCAGACACCTTTAGGGATGTATTAAGGGCCCTTTAAAGGTGATGTTTCGAAACCTTTAGGGAAATGTCTGGTTAACAGTGACGTTATGTTACACTGTTCAGGATATGTCCGGTTAACAGTAGCATCATGTTATACTGTTCAGGACACCAACTTTCAATATCAAATAAATAAAAAAATGTAAAATTAGTAATAAAAAAATGTACAATTATGTAGGAACATGAACTTTGAATGATGTAGGTGCAAAATTATGAAATATAAAAGCTCAAGCAAAACAATAAAAAATACACTTACACACTATATTGCATCATGTGTGTTAAATTTTATTTTGTTTTGTGTTATTGTATATACATTATGTATTTATGGTGGAGGGTTTTTACATATATATTTTTTATAATCTATCTTTTTGCACAACGCCATTGAATATGTAATAAAGAACTAGGCGTTTAATCAAATGAAAAAGTTTAAGTTTAAGTACAAATCTGACTATTTGCTGCCAAAACTTAAGTTACATTTAACCAGTAGGTTAAAATTATGTTTTGGTAAAAGTTTGGTTAAAAACTGAATAAGCGATTGTATGAAAGTTTGGTTAAATAAGCCGGGTTGATTTTCTGATTAAGTTAAACACATCTCTCGTAGCTGAGTAAACCATTTAACCAAAATAATTGAAACAAGATGGCCACCATTTTGCTCATTTTAATGCATTTCATTGAATTTTATCTATTATCGTATAAGAGCCCCCCCCAAATAAAAAAAACTAGAAAGAATCACTTTGCTATCTCAGGGGAAGGAGTTATTATCATTCATTGTTGTAACACCGAAGTACGGAGCCTCTAAAGTGACATATTGAAATATTTTTTTCAAGTTTCACGATTAAACGAAATTACATTTCACATTACATTTGAGTACGTAAAAACAAAATAATATTTTGTGAGTACGAAACAATATTTCGATAAAGCGAAAAAACATTTCGTAAAAACGAAATAATATCTTGTGAGTATGAAACAATATTTCGTAAAACGGAATAATATTTTGATTAAAGGAAAAAATATTTCGTAGTACGAAAACAATATTTCGTAAAAACCAAATAAATCTTCGTAAACACGAAACAAAATCGAAAAAAAGTAATCCAATAATCCTCGTTCCATTTGTGCATAACTTCCTTTTTACATTTGCTGCGTTTTTATTAACGATATACAGTGTCCACCAAAAGGTTTTGGCCAGATGAAATTTTGAGAAAAAGGATCATCTATAACACAAGTAGATTAATTATCATTAGACCTTATTCATGAAGCAATGTTTGAATCATAATAAACTAATCAATGTTGACTTTAAAACTTGCTCAAATGACTCTTTCTTCCTTATTTTCATGAATAAAGGTGAATCTTAAAACCCAAGATCTTGTCCGAGAATTTTTGGAGGGCACTGTTTATAGAGGGGTTCGAAAATACACTCCGCAGTTTTTGACAGAGGACAATTTTGAACCATATTTCTATACAAACATAAATTATTTCGATTAATTGTTTTCATAATTGAATAGTTAAAATTGAAAGTTAATAGACTATATCCGGTACAAACAAGCTTTTACCGTTACAATGAAAACACGTGTACAAAAAAACAATAGAATTTAATCCATAGCTCGTGCTATTTAGCAATAATATGTAACACACTTCGTTTGCACTGCCTGATCACGGACGGAAACCCCCATAAATTTAATTTCCGGATTAAGTCTATTGTTTAATCAAGTGTTTTAAAAATATTTCCGTTTCAGAATGATATGGTACTTAAATACATGAACATGAGTAGATCTTGACAATTATTAATTGTTACTAATTGACCGTTGAAAGTAAATCACTTAATGCTATTCAAATATACTATTTTATCAAAGTTTTTTCTATGAATTCATATTTTCATTCAACAATATGTTATAGAACTAGAAAATATATATACATTACAGGGGCGTATCCAGGATTTTTTTCTAGGGGGTCCAAACATTTTAAAGGGAGGGGGGTTTCCAAACTTTCCAACCACAACCTTATTTTGCACACTTTGCGGAATCATGCAACATATTAATAATAAAAACTACATAATCATTGAATATATGCATTTATCCATTAAAAAAATGCTTCATGCTACCTACAATTGACAGTCAAGAAATGCACTTATGGACAGGTACATTTTGGAAATTCTAAGGGGGTCCGGACCCCTGACCCCCCCCTCGCCCGCAAGATCCGCATATGCACTATGCCACTTCATGAAGTAGTTCTATTTAATTTTTGCTGTGTAAGTACGCTTCCATATTGAAATATAATTGATTTATTAAGATACATCACCGGGCGGGGCATACTTACGTGGATTTTCGTCAGGAAATTATCTTTGTGGCTTTTCTGTTTCCTACCACTGTTTCTAAATCATGTAGGACATTCGTCAGTCACTGACGGAAGTGTGTGCCTAGAAGTTGGATAACAGCTAACTCCACATATTTTGCTATTCCAGAAACAATGAGTAGGTTATCTGACTGCTATGATATGACCTATACAATATGTTACTACGGCGTTTAATCCAACCTAAAAAGATTTTAATATAAACAATACATGTACATATTTTAAAACCGTTAATGCAATAAATGAATCAACATTAGGTTCATTCCACTGAATAACAGTAACTTGTTAAGTGTGTAATAGTTTAGGCTGCAAAATGTTTAGTCTTTAAAAAATATTATGGGGGGGGGGGGTAACGCCGTAGCAACACATTGTAAAGGTTTTATCATAGATGTCAGTCCACCTACTCAGTGTTCCCGAAAAGGCTAAATCTCTGGATGTAACTGTTAACCAACTACTGACGCATACTTCCGTTAACTGTGAGTGACTACTGTCCTATGTGATAAAGAATCGGTGATAAGAGGGAGAATAGTCGTAGAAATTATTTCATGACCAAGCTCCACTCCTAGCCCGGGAATTGAACCCACGACCCATCGATCAGTAGACTTGCATGCTACCGACTGCGCTGACCGGGCATGCTATTTAAACAAGAATAATGCATCATTATTTCTGTTTAGTTAGGTTATGGGACAAGCGTTGGCATCTTAAATGATTCAATGTAATGTAGGATTCCTTGACGTCTAAGAAGGAAATAGATAGGCGAATTTAGCGGGGGGGGGGGGTTTCAGGGGGGTCCGGACCGCCCTTGAATTTCCTAAATGGACCTGTTCATTAGTGTATTTCTTGACTGTAAGTCATTTTTAAGTAGCATGAAGCAATTTTTCTTGGTGCTTAACATATCTATAACGGTTATGTTGTTTTTATTATTAATATGTTGCATTATTCTGCAAAATGTGTATAATGTCGTTGTGGTTCGAAAGTTTGAACCCCTGCTAGAAAAAGTTCGCCCCCCCTAGAAAAAATCCTGGGTCCGCTCCTGAGAGGATTAATGTCCTGGTTATAAAGACACTATTGAATATAAACTCTGATGATAATGTTGTCTTCGTTTTATATTGTAACCCGATAAAAATCCATGGTCTGAACTAGGATTCCAACCCACGACCTCTCGAGTCGTAAGCGGACATTCTACCACGTCGCCAAAAAAGCTAGCTTCAAGGTAAGGAAGTACAAGTGCCGCATTATACCTCTGCTACCCCCCCCCTCCTTAACAGAATTTGTCCTCGAATTCTTGGAGCTTGATTGTCTGTGGGACTATCTAAGGGTGCAATCACATAATTCCTAATGGATAATTTACGTTGGGCGCCAAATGTAACCCGATAAAAATCCATGGTCCGAACTTGAATTCGAACCCACGACCTCTCGAGTCGTGAGCGGACACTCGCCATAAAAGCTAGCTTAAAGGCAAGGGAGTACAAGTGCCGTATTATACCTCTGCTACAATATGATTTTCCCATTGCATCAACGTGGTAATTAAAGTTTATGCAAATTTCTTAAAAAGAAATTTTTTTCATCAGAGCACATTATATTCAATATTTTGCAAATAAACAATATTAAGATATAAATATATATTATGTAATTTGGTGAAAATCGTTTCGTTTAACAAGACTTCTTTGTAAATATATTATGAATAAATCTATTGTTTAAGGTATTGGCAACCAAATTTTACTTTCGGCTTGTGTCTACTGTCACTTTGAAATGCAATAAATAACATGACAGCATTTAAATGGAAACTTCATTAGTTGAAAATATGTTTCAAAGAAGACTCTATTGTAATAAATACATTATTAGATATTCGACGATTTCGCCGAAAAGCTTAAGTTATATCACAAATCGAAAACTATCGACAAAGATGCCTTACCATTTTAACCTGCGGAGTGATTCTTTGATAGGATGTATACTATGTGCACACACTTGAAACAAGGAAATTTTATTACACGTTGTTTTTTTAATTATTTTTAATTTCCTGTTTGAGACTTGAGAAGTGTTTAAAAAAGTTGTTATATACAGTAAAAACCCTCTAAACCGGAATTGCTTCGGACAAGAAAAAAATCCAGTTTGGAGAGATTTCCGGAATAGAGGGATTTTACATCTGATTTTAAGATTTAACATATTTGTTTGATGGTACACCTTCAATGATCTTGTAGTAAGTGTGTGTGATATTTTACAAGTAGTACAAGTACAACGTTCATGTATTTCAAGATGTAGATTTGTGTTGTGAATACATTTGTACCTCATGTATCCTGTTTGCATATAATATCTGACATGCATCCTGATATTTCATGCTGGAAATCTTTCAGGGCATTGTCGAATCATTTGACTTTTTATCATTGAAATGCCGTTTACGTTGTAGATTACATCCTTTCTATATTACATGTATAGATAATTGTTTGTATCAGCAACTACCGAACATTTTTATTGCTTAGTACTGAGAGACAACGACGTTGACACCAAAGTTGAAAGTTGTAACAACTTTTTTTACAAATAAACAAACAAATCTTGCCATAATTGTATGCTATGGAACCAATTCAGACACATTAACTATTTTCATTTAATCATATATTGACAATTCAAAAGGTCGACAATTAGACTGTGGCTGAGATATTCTACCGAAATTTTCAATTACAATCATTTTGCAATGAAAATTCTAATAGTATGATGATCTATTGAAAAATAATGTAACCAATTAATTTACTCAAACAAGTAAACAAACTCGTTAACAAATATGATTCATTGGTCATTGTTAAAACTCAAAATAGAACAATATTTTTTACTAAGTATTGGTTAATCGTTTATCAATTAAACACCGCCGAAAATCAATTGATCAAATATTTTTTAAATCATCGGCAATGCATGTTTGCCAGGGGTTGATTCAATTCAAATCAAGACGCAATCCACGATTAAATAAAATCCTTATTTATCAACTACAATGGAAATGTTAAATCATTTACCGTTTCGTCTCAAATGCGATATTTTACAAGTTTCAATGTCCATTGTCACGTGATCTACAACAATAATTAATGTAGTAAACAAATATTTTAACTTTTGTCTTCAAGGCAAATGGTTAAATGACTGGAAACAGCGAATAAAACTATCTACTAAGATAATTTCTCCTGCCTCTGTAAATCCCTAATGATCTCGAGATAAATATCGTTAGCTCCAAATCCTCACCACTAAAATTGAATCGATCCGTAAATTAAGTAATGTGTAAACAATATTATTTCGCTTAAATACATGTAAAAGTTATTGTATGCTCTATTTGTTTCATTCCTTTTTGGCTGATAAAATAATTTGACTAAAGAGTTTGTTTTCAGCATGAATATCACGTAACTTTAAACGTTGAGCATGAGGAGTCCTCCTTCCTACACGAACAAACCTTTTTACAGTAGATTTTTTAATTTTTCACTTAAGAAAAATTGCACATAACTGACTTTCCAATCATAATTTCAAAGTCACCATAGAAAAAAGGCGTCAAAATACAATGCAATAATTTTGATAGGTTGAAATAAGAACTCTGACAAACAATTGTAATCGACCTTACTTAATAACGTCACCGACCTTACTTCATCACGTCATGACATTATCAAATTAACTTTATGACGCCATCGACCTTTCTTCATGACGTTATTGACCTTACCTTATGACGTCATCGCCATTTTTAATGACGTCATCACATTTAACTTTTAATATCTTTCTATCTATCTATCCAGCTAAATTTATCTTAAATTTGTTAATTTCTGTTTAGAAACTATCAATTCATGGTTTTTTTGTTTTATCTTCAGTTTGGAAGGAAATCACGTGACTTTATTTGGATATGTTTTCTGTTAATTTGGAGAGCAGGCAAGTACATATTTACTGGGGTGGTTTTGTTTCCACGTTAAACTGATTATGATAATAAACTAGGAATAATATATGATTGAAAAATGTCATTAAAGAGAGTCCGATAAACTTGTTTGTCTTACAAAAATTAAAAACCTTGTTTTGCTTATCATAAAATAATTATTAATAAATTTATAATATCTTATTTATGGTGGCATATTTCTGCCACCAGATAACCACATAACTAACACGTTAATTAAGTAGTTAACTAGTTACGTAACTAGTTTACCACTTAACATTAATTTGGTAAACTAATACAAGAATGACAGTTGTAAGCCTTAACTTGCATTTATTTCCTGTTATGATCATTTATTTATTGAAAAAAATATATCTAGTTACGTTACTAGTTAACCACTTAATAAACAGTAATTATCTGGTTAACTATTTACGTAACTAGACAACCACTTAATTAACGTGCTAGTTATGTGGTTATCTGGTGGCAGAAATATGCCACCATACTTATTTATATTTTAGACAAATCAATGGTCATACATGTAAACATTGTAGAGCTATCATACGTGTACATGTAGTTGTTTCAAATCATGTTTTCTTTTAATTTTTAGATCTAACCAAAGGTCAATGTGATTGGTCGTGTAAGACGTGTAAAAAAGGTATTTGTAGCTTTTGTGTTGATGGGTATTACTGGAGGGATTGGAAATGTTACGAGTGTAATAATGTCTGTGAGACTTGTGTTAGTGCTAGTCAGTGTAGCTCTTGTTTTGATGGGTATTACTGGAGGGATTGGAAATGTCACAAGTGTAATAATGTCTGTGAGACTTGTGTTAGGGCTAGTCATTGTATCTCTTGTGTTGATGGGTATTACTTGAGGGATTGGAAATGTCACAAGTGTAATAATGTCTGTGAGACTTGTCAAAGTGCCAGTCAGTGTTTAACTTGTATGGATGGTTACATCTTACATCAAGGACATTGTTCCACGTGTCAAAATTTAAATCCTCACTGCAAATCATGTTCCACAGAAGGTGTTTGCTTATCTTGCAATGACGGTTATATTCTAAACAATCATAAATGTTTCAGATGCGATGCTTCAAGATGCAATAAGTGTTTCGATGACAACAAATGTGATTCATGCAAACGTGGCTTCATTTTGAATAGCAACAAGTGTTTCACTTGTACAAATGATCATTGCTCACAATGTTCAGGTGATAATACTTGTACTACATGTGACGATGGTTATAAACTATATGAGAGTAAATGCTACACTTGTGATGTTAACAATTGTCTGAAATGTTCCTTCGATAACTTTTGTGTTTCATGTCAAAAACATTTCTATGCCAATAATGGTAATTGTGTATCGTGTGATCAGAATTGTATACTGTGCGATCATAATGGTAAATGCAGTGAATGTAATCAAGGTTTATATGCCGATGGAATCCGGTGTATCAAGTGTCCAGTTGGATGTGAAACTTGCGGTTTAACATTGAAGGCTGTTTGTTATGATAACAATGGAACTTGTATACATGGTTGTTTGAATGGTAACTATGGAAACAGATGTGAACTCAAATGTAACATAGATTGTGTTAACATGACATGTGACCAGTTTACAGGAACCTGCTTATATGGATGTAATAGTGGAGACTGCAATCAAGGTAATGTATTAACTTATTTTTGTTGGGTTTAATTCATGACTTAATTCCACGAAAGTATGCCCCGCCTGGGAATCGAACCCACGACCCCTCGATCAGTAGACTTGCTTGCTATCAACTGAGCTAGCCAGACGGCTTTTCACCGAAACACTTTTCTTATTGAAGTGTAGGTTATGTACAGCGGCCAACACCAAACCATCTTGGGATTAATTTCATGACCAAGTTCCACGAAAGTATGCCCCGCCCAGGAATCAAACCTACGACCCTTCGATCAGTAGACTTGCTATCAACTAAGCTAGCCAGGCCACTTTTAACCATTAATTCTTTTCTTAGTTTAGTGTAAGTTATGTACAGCGCCAACTCACCATACCAGCTTCCATGTACAATATTTTAGAAGTACTCGCTTACCCTACTACATTATGCTAATTGCTTCTATCGCCATACAGCTTCCATGTACATTAGTTTAGAAGTACTTGCTTACCCTACTACACTATGCTAATTGCTTCTATCTCCATACAGCTTCTATGTACATTATTTTAGAAGTACTCGCTTACCCTACTACACTATGCTTATTGTTTCTATCTCCATACAGCTTTCATGTACATTATTTTAGAAGTACTCGCTTACCCTACTACACTTAGTATGCTATTTGTTTCTATCTCCATACATCTTCCATTTACACTATCAGCTTGTCCTTCCACAGTAATTAGAACCCGGGTCGATTACGCAGTTAGTAGCGCGCCGACATTTGGAATCTTGTGTCCCGAAGGGTTTACGGATTCGAATCCCACCCGGGGATGTTATACCCTTCCATGAAAGTTTGACAATTATGTCAATTTTCCTCCTTTGATTAGATACGCATGATCTGGAATACGACCTATATTTCTGTTTAACATATAAAATATTGTTGCACTATACACTTGGATGGGTCCTGTCGACAGTGTAATAAAGTATGTAAGAGTTGTAAAAGTTACAATAGGTGTACCACTTGTTGGGATGGTAATTACTTGGATCTTAATGAGTTCTGTTACCTGTGTGGTAGCAACTGTGAGACTTGTACGAGTAGAAGTCAGTGTACCACTTGTAAGGATGGTTATTACTCAGAAACTAATGGGAACTGTCGACGGTGTGATGATATATTCTGTAAGACTTGTCCGAGAAACGGTCTGTGTACCACTTGTATAGATGGTTATTACGTAGAAACTAATGGGAACTGTTACTCGTGTGGTATTGACAACTGTAAGACTTGTCAAAGTTACGGTCAGTGTACTACTTGTAATGATGGTTGTTACGTAGAAACTAATGGGAACTGTTACTCGTGTGGTATCGGCTGTAAGACTTGTACGAGTAAAGGTCAGTGCACCACTTGTAAAGATGGTTACATCCTACATCAAGGATCCTGTGTCACGTGTCAATACTTAAATCCTCACTGTATATCAGAAGGTGTTTGTTTATCTTGCAATTACGATTATATTTTAAACAATAATAAATGTTTCCAATGCGATGCTACAAGATGCACTACATGTTTCGCTGACAACAAATGTGATTCGTGTAAACAAGGCTTCAATTTGAATAGCGACAAAGAATGCATCAGTTGTAACATTGATCATTGCACACAATGTTCCAGGGATAATACTTGTACTAAATGTTACAATGGTTATCAACTATATATGAATAAATGCTACACTTGTACTGTTAAAAATTGTCTGGAATGTTCCTCCGATAACGTTTGTGTTTCATGTCAATACAATTTCTATGCCAATAACGGTAAATGTGAATCATGTGATCCAAATTGTAAACAGTGCTTGAATGATGGTCAATGCAGTGAATGCAATCAAGGTTTTTATGCCGATGGACTCCGATGTATCGAGTGTCCAGTTGGATGTGTAACTTGCGATGCTAATGTTTGCTACAGTTGTAACAATAGTTATAGAATTATGCTAGGTAGATGTCTCATTTGTCCGGACGTTTGTAAGACATGTAGTGGTGATAATGTTTGCACTGAATGTAAAAATACCGATCACTATATCAACCAGAACAGCTGTGTAAAATGTCCTGATAAATGTACAAGATGTTTGTCTGATACAGATTGTAATAGGTGTCAACAAGGTTATTATGGTAAGAATGGTTGCACTGAAACGTGTTCGCCTCAATGTAGCGGTAGTCACTGTAAAATAAACGGTGAATGTATCGGTTGCGATGATGGCTTTCATGGAGAATTCTGCACTTCTACATGTCCACTAAACTGTAAAGAATGTAACCAAGACAATGGTCATTGTTTAGAATGTAAAAATGGGTTCTATGTAAATAATGGTCAATGCACTAAATGTCCGAGTAATTGTGAAACGTGTACAACAAGTACACAGTGTGGAGAATGTGTTACAGGATTTTATGGAGATCTATGTGAACAGGAATGTACGAATTGTAAACCTGGGACAAAATGTGATAAATCAAATGGTAACTGTTTGGAAAGTTGTGCAGATGGTTTAACAGGAGAAAATTGTGACAAGAAATGTAACGAAGGATGTTTGTCATGCCAACGGTCTTCCTACTATATATGTGATGCATGTCTCCCTGACCGACATGGTTATAACTCATACTATAAACATTTTTTGTGTAATAACAATTGTTTATCTAATTGTTTAAATGCAACTTGTGAAGATAGGACAGGCGACTGTACATACGGATGTATACAAGATTTCCATGGTAACAAATGTTCTGATAAATGTCCAGAAAATTGTGCTGACAACGTATGTCATGGTAATGGTACATGTGTAAAATGTACTAAAAAGTTTACAGGAAAAGAATGCAAATGTCCTTTAAATTGTAATTGTGATAAATATGGAAGCTGCAACTCATGTAAACAAGGATTTGGTAACGTAAAACTAAATTGTGATCAAGGTAATATTGTGATTACTTTTATCTTATCGTATTTAAGGCTATGAACGACGGCTTACTTACCATTCTATCTTCTATGTACGCTACTGTAAAAAGTCCTCGCTTGCCCTTTCACAATTAGCTAATCACGTCTTGTTTTACAAAGGAAAATAGTAACTGAAAATCGAATTAACCTGGCAGTGTATGACCTCACTCTGACAGCAATTGAACCCAATACGTCCATATTAAAAATTCTGTCTTCTACAACTGTCCCATGATGTTTAATGCTCTATAAACATTATGTACACACTACTGGTACTGATACTGAAATAAGTAAAAACTCCACAAGCCACACAGCTAGCTCAATTTGTAGCACGCAAAGGGCCGTGAGTTCAATTACAGGGCGGCACATTATTTCTTAGAGCTTGGTTATGAAATTAATTCTACGGCCATTCTTCCTCCCACCAATGATTCTTAATTATGTAGGGAAGTTGTCAGTCACTGACAAAAGTATGGAGCTAGTTAACAGCTAATTCCTGAGATTTAGCCTTTCCATGAGCATTGAGTAGATTGACTGACCGCCGTTATTTGACCTATACAATGTGTTGCTACGGCGTTAAACCCAACAAAAACAAAGAAATAAACTCGACACCTATAAACTCGTGGGTTACTAAGTAGGTAACTTAAGGAATATGTTTTCTTTTTTATTTTAGTCCTGTTAAATATAAAACACGCATGTGATACATGCAGTGGTAGCAGTGGTCCAGTGGTAGGACGCGCGCTTATCGAGAGGTCCTGGGTTCGAATCCCACCAGGGGCACTGTTAATTTCCTTGAGCAAGAAATTTACCTGCGAATGCTTCACTCCACCCAGGTGTAAATGGGTACCTGCGAGGGTGGTATAATTCCGCTGTGCCAATTTGTCGGCTGCACTAATAAGCGGAGTAAAAAGACTCCCAAGGGAGATTGATAGATAGATACCAGTAGCCCAGTGACCAGGGGTAATTGCTGTAAAGGCGGTGAACGTGCGTAAGCATGAAACTTAGACTATACAATGTAATTACATATATATGTTACAGGCAATTTGTAAATTTAGGCGATTTGTAAATTCCTAAAAATCAGGCAATTTGTTAATTGCCTAAACACATAAGGCATTTTGTCAAATGTCTGAAAATATCTAGGCATTTTACAAATTGACTGAAATTTCAAGGGCGTTTAACAAATTGTCTGAAATTGCAGGGATATATATTTAAATTGATAAATGTAAATTCTAATGAGTTATAATAGTAAAACAATATTTGATACAAATAATGATGGCAATTATAGAAAACGTCCGCAATTAAGTTGAACATTTTAATTTGAGGGCGCAAAATTACTGTAAATACGCTAAACATTCCTTAATTGATTCTGAATTAAAATTTGTAATTTTCAGCTTCAACACAACAAGAAGGATTGACTATATTCATGCTTGCCGGTATAGTGGGTGGAATCATTGTTGTGTGTTCAGCTGCAATTATTGTAGCCTTGGTTATATGGCGAAGGTGAGTGAATCATTGATATTTGTTTTGTTGTAATTATTGAAGCCTTTGTTATATGGAGACGGTGAGTGAATCATTGATATTTGTTTAGTTGTAATTATTGTAGCCTTTGTTGTATGGAGAAGGTGAGTGAATCATTGTTGTGTGTTCAGTTGTAATTATTGTAGCCTTGGTTATATGGCGAAGGTAAGGGAATCATTGTTATTTATATAGTTGTAATTATTGTAGCCTTTGTTATATGTAGAAGGTAAGGGAATCATTGATTTTTGTTTAGTTGTAATTATTGTAGCCTTTGTTATATAGAGAAGGTGGGTGAATCATTGATATTTATCTAGTTGTAATTATTGTAGCCTTTGTTATATAGAGAAGGTGAGTGAATCATTGATATTTATCTAGTTGTAATTATTGTAGCCTTTGTAATATAGAGAAGATGAGTGGATCATTGATATTTATTTAGTAATTATTGTAGCTTTGTTTATTTGGAGAATCATCAGAAAGTGAGAAATATCGTTGAGTTTTACTTTATATTACATTATATTTGAAGCACCTCTACTTTAAACATTAACTCATAAAATGAATAATCAACTTCTTTAATACTACTTAATTATTAATTACTATGTAATTGACGAATATCTAATATAAAAATGACATATACTTACAGACGTCGAAATCGGAGAAGTGTAGAAAATCTATCAAGAAATGACCCAGATATTCCAAATACCGAGGACCTTTACGAAGAATTTGATACTGAAGGGGGTGAGTAACCTAATATGTTTAATTGCTTAAGACGTGAGCGACATAATTTGTTGTTAGCATGAGGCGTGAGCGACAAAATTTGTTGTTAACATGAGCGACATAATTTGTTGTTAGTGTGAGACGTGAGCGACAAAATTTGTTGTTAGCGTGAGGTGTGAGCGACATAATTTGTTGTTAACGTGAGCGACATAATTTACTGTTAGCAAGAGGTGTGAGCGACATATTATTAGTGAGACGTGAGTAAAACAAAATTATCACATGCGAAACAAAATTTGTTTAGAGTAGGACGTTGGTAACATAAGTTGTTTTATCACTCGGGACGTTGGTAACATAAGTTGTTTTATCACGTGGGAGGTTGGTAGCATAAGTTGTTTTATCACGTGGGAGGTTGGTAACATAAGTTGTTTTATTACGTGGGACGTTGGTAACATAAGTTGTTTTATCACGTGGGACGTTGGTAACATAAGTTGTTTTTTCACGTGGGACGTTGGTAACATAAGTTGAATGTATAAAGTTAGGCGAGAGACACATGAATTTGTCTGTACAGTTTGTGTTTTGGTCAAATTTAATATTATTTGTGACAGCAAAACCAACTTATTATAATACTTATACTAAAAAATCGCGGATTGCAGATACATGTGCTTAATTTTTGTTATGGTCATTTCCGTAAGCCTGAACTATTTCTTTAAAAGCATCTACGGATAAAAATTAGATTAATAAAGAAGGTTTACGCAATGATTATCGTGTATACATGTACATGTGTTTGTCTATACTTGAATATCAATATGCCGGTTACATGTAACTAGGTTGGCTTTAAGTTTCGATAGTTTGACTTGTGATAATTAATGCCAGACAATTTGTTCAAAATGTTTTCAAAAGTCTAAAATTAGAAACTGGGTAGTTTCCGACTTGTGATTATTAATGACAGGTATTTTGTTCAAAAGGTGTTCAAAAGTCTTAAACTGGAAAATGGGTAGTTTCCGACTTGTGATTATTAATTACAGACTGTTTGTTCAAAATGTGTTCGAAAGTCTAAAACTGGAAAATGGGTAGTTCCGACTTGAGATTATTAATGACAGACATTTTGTTCAAAATGTGTTCGAAAGTCTAAAACTGGAAACATCGCGACTTGTGTCTAAATCAAGTTCCGTCAGACATCCACTCGCTTTAAAGGTATAAGTGGGCAAATATTTCAGTATTAGTTTTCCTGGTTCTGCATTAGTTTTCTTACTAGACCCACGAGGGTCAGGTTAGCTAAAAATAGATTAGTGTTAAAATATACATTTACTGATGAGAAGACACTAGAGGTTGTTTTTGCGCAACATTAGTATGATTCTATTAAAAAATATCCTTACTGCCTAATAATGTTGAAAAAAACAAGAAGCGACCAATCAAAGTGTTTAATTTCAGCAAGTACAACATATATCAATTCTTTAAATAGCTTGGTGATTTCCTCAGTATCATACTTTCGTTTTCAACAATGTGTATGTCACACGTTTTAATTCGTGCAGTTGAATGTTATAAGTGTCAAATGTTATTAGTAAGTGATTTCTTACGTTCCTAATACTGCTTTAAAGACTAAACTTGGTTCTATATTTTTGGCACAGTCATTTGCCTGAATATCCCTTTAAACCCAAAATCACATGCACCCAGTCATTTTATTGCTTACGAAAAAGAAAAATGCTGAGTGTGCATGATTTATTTCGCTTGAAAACCGTGTTTGAACTATGATATTATAGTAAAATCGTATATTTTCATTCTTTTCGACATAAAAATAGTTGACCGTTTTACAATGTTTTATTTATGGTGCTCTATACCAATTTTATCCAAAATCTAGGATATTTAGACGCTTGTGGTTCTTTTGGAAGTAGGTCAATATATAGATGGTTTTACAGTATAAACGTTTTATGAATTGACAGAAATAAAACTAACCCATGTCAAATTTGATACAAAAGTTACTTGGCACAAGTACCACGAATTATATATACGTTCCTAAAACAATGATCTCTATTACAGTTCCTTTAGATGCAATGCCAGATAAAAGAAAAAAGGAAAACAAACAAACAACTTCAGTTTTGGTTGATAATATCAACAACCCTGTGCCGGGCTCAAGCAATATCAACCAGAGAGTAGCATCACGTGGCCAAGCAGCCCAAGTGACTACAGCAGCCCAAATAACTACAGCGAATGTTTACGATGAAGCTGAAGAATTGTATGAGCCATTATTGGATAAAGAACTGAACGAAAAAGTTCGTATACATTAGCCACTGTAATAATTCATTTTATGAATAAATTCGTCTGTTTCCGTTTTAATATGTCTGTTTCTGTAAACATTTGTTTATTCACGTATGCATTCGTGTGTTCACGTATCAATTCGTTTGATTTATTATTCCGGTTTTTATGGTTTCAAGCTATTCGTTTACTTACGTATTTATTTGAATGTATCCGAATCAATTCGTTTTATGAATAAATTTTGTTAGTTTTCGTTTCAAACTGTCTGTTTCCGTAAACATTCATTTATTTACGTATGCATTAGAATGTTTCCGTTTCAATTCGTTTAATGAAAACCCTTGTTACCACAAGAATGTTTAAAACATTAAAAATACTATAAGTATTATGTTTTTTTATTGTACAGTGCTCGGATCGTGCTTGTTTCCGAAATTTGCGCGTATCGATCGTGTATCGTGCGTGTATCATTCATACCATGTGCATATATAATTCACTCCGTGTGTTTAATCGTGTAGCTAGTATCGCTCGTCGTGTAATTACATGATAAAAACGGTCTGAGATATTGTGAATTTTGCGTTTTATTATCATATATCGTGTGCCCAAATTACTGACACATCTATTCGAATAAATAAATAAAATACTTACGCAGTGTCAACCATTTCATCATCCATAAACATATTTGACATACGCGATTAATTTAGTCACGTTTTAGATAAATGTTGACGAGATTTTTGCCGGAAATTCCTGTTTTATATGCCGTACGTCGATAAACTGTGGCTTATACCGGACCAATATGCGGTAAATTCAATTACGGCCAAAATATTTGTTATTTCTTTTTTTAGACCAAGGTTTGCGAGCTAATTTGAATTGAAGGTGGTGTTATTCACAGGCTGTGGTAGGGCGGCTCTTTTTTACATAGTACTTACTTGTTTATACATGACTGTATTGTAAAAAATGACATTATGCAATAAAATATTATCAAATTAAAATTGCAGGTGACGTACGAACACTTAGGCGTTGATGATGAGAACTATTACAATGTCTTAAAGACACAGATTCAATTAAGAAAGTTACAAAAGTATGTAGCATCAAGAACCCAAGATGATTACATAAACGAATTTCAGGTAAACATATTATTCGGAACTTTCACATTTTATGTCGGAGTTTACATTTAATTCACATAAAATGTGAGAGTTCACATTTAATCAATTTAAAATGTGAGAGTTCACAATTAATCAATTTAAAATGTGAGAGTTCACATTTAATCAATTTAAAATGTGAGAGTTCACATTTAATCAATTTAAAATGTGAGAGTTCACATTTCATCAATTTAAACTGTGAGAGTTAACACTAAATCGACATAAAATGTGAGAGTTCACATTTAATCAATTTAAAATATGAGAGTTAACATTTAATCGACATAAAATGTGAGAGTTAATATTTAATCGACTTAAAATGTGAGAGTTAACATTCAATCGCCATAAAATGTGAGAGTTAACATTTAATCAATTTAAAACGTGAGAGTTTATTTTTATCAACATTAAATATGTGAGTTTACATTTAATCGACTTAAATTTTAAGAGTTTATATTAAATAGTTATTTATAGTATTTTTATGTATTTCAGTCTCTGTCAGTTGGTCTTATCAAGTCATATGATATTTCAAGAGCAGAAGAAAATGCATTTAAGAATCGTTACCAAGGAATATACCCATGTATGTTAAAACATATATATTTTATGATCTTAATTTTTCAGTATTGAAATTTTCCTAATTGAATTAATTCATGTTAATCATGACGGTCGAAAATTCAATCAGGGACTTTTGTTAGTTATTTTTCTTCGATAAAATCTGAAGTAATCTAATTGGTAAGTAGGTACTTACAGTTGGAATCCTTTGATTTTATCATTGAATTCCTATGTAAAGATAGCAAAATATTTAATCTAATATTTTCTTGGTAATAATGATATTACCAGAAGTGGTAAAATTTAGAAAGTTCTTGAATTGATAGTTCTGAATTTCAAACAAATTAGATGATTAACAAACAAAGTTATATAACATTTATTTTCGCAAATTGACATTAAAAAGTAAAGATAAAATCCGAGTAATCCAACTAATTGGACCAACCTTTTTGAAGAGTATACAAGGGGAAATAACTGACTTCAGTCCGTTATTAAACATTCGATTTTCCTTAGTGGTCAAATATTTTACAAGGAAAAGTTTTGGCAAATCTTTCGTAATGCACAGATAATGAAAACATTTGTAGCACTTTCTAAAGAATTCGCGACCAGAATATTCAAATCTTTTACCAACGTTGAGGCAAGTATTTGGTAAAAATACACAGCCAATTGAAATATTGTGGCAATTTCAAAAGAATTCATCATGACAAAAGTCAAAATGTGCAAAATGAAGAGAAAAAGAAAGTTACGTATAGTTTGTTTACATTTATAATAACTAAAAAAAGACACAAAAACACATTGCTTGAGAAGATTTGAAAAAGTTAAAGTGCGGTTTAAATTTTGCCTTCGCGGAAATGTTTAGCCGACTTTACAATTAAGTGCAATAATCCCTGATCAGTGAAATCACTTCCAGACAGTTGATTCTTAAACACCTGGATTAAGTGGAACAAATGAAGGTAAATATTTCTTGCTCAAGGAAATTTTAAGTGTCCCTAGTGGGTCTCGAATCCGGGACATCTCGATCCCTAGGTGCGCGTCTTACCACTGACCACTGCTCTGACCTACAGTTATATGTGGCTCGTGAAAATATACTTTCTGAGCTCACCGGATGAAATACAAAATCAATCTAACATCAAAGTTGACGAATATCTTTTTAATCTTTTACAGATGACGAAACGCTGGTCACATTAAAATCACCGGAATTCAGTTATATTAATGCAAGTTTTATAGAGGTAACTTTGGTTTTACTTTGGTTTTAAAATATTTAATGTACTTGTAATATTTACTTGTTGTCTTTTGCCTCCGCTCGCACTTCACTACTTAGGTATTAGTGCACGAGCTGTGTTCAATTTTGTTCTAAGACTAGGGCTGTCATTGATAGAAAACTTTGTATCGATTTATCAAAAGGCAAGTATCGATGATATATCGATATATCGAGTCAGACAAGGTGTGTAATAGAAGCCACTAGAACTCAGGATATATATATATATACTGTGCTCTCATGATGTTATGTATGATGTTAAAAGTTTTTTCATACATCAAAGCAAACTAAAACAAATGTGTATTATCTTGTTTTTTATACTTAACTGGAAATATGAAAGCTCAGAAATATGTAAAAGTCCTATAGTGATAGCTTTATGAAATACTAGATTGTATCGATATTCCAAATTGTGAATCGATATGGGATCGTCTTTCAGAATTAAAGTATGAAGAATAACATTCACTTCTGCATTTTATCGTCAAAATGGCAAAATGTTATTTTACATACTTTAATTCCATTTTCTAACCACAACAAGTGACTAAACCTATACATGTTTTCTAAGTCGAACATCTCAAGTGCTTTAAGTGCTTTGATTATTGTACCTCATCCCTAAAAGTTGAACACTTATTGCGTTAGTTCATCTTTAAAGTTTGAATATATGTTGGATTGTTGAAATAGTCTGCTTTATTTGTGAAGAAAAGCATATAATTTATTTAGATAGGCCTTATTTTCAAAACAAAAACCAATCAATTAAAAGTCCTAAGACTCCTAAAATGAACTAATAACATTTTGTATAACATTTGTATAACCCCTGAACTATGACCTTTGTCTTTTTATATTGACCCATACTGTATTATTTTTTGTAGGAAATTTCTCGACTATGCATACAGTGCATGTTCAATGTTGTCAAGTAATACGTGTATTTTGCCGAGAGTTTCCGATGAAGCGCGATTTACAAACGAAGACAAAAAAAACCGCACAGCTCAGTTGGTAGCACGCAAGTCTACTGATCGAGGGCCGTTGGTTCGATTCCAGGGCAGGGCATACTTTCGTGGAGCTTGGTCATGAAATTATTTCTACAGCCAATTTTCCTCCTACCAAAAATTTCAATTATGTAGGGCAGTTGTCAGTCACTGACGAAAGTATGCGCTTAGTAGTTGGTTAACAGCTCCACTAGAGATTTAGCCTTTCCATGAGGAGTGAGTAAGTTGACTGACCGCCGTAATATGACCTAAACAATGTGTATGTTGCTACGGCGTTAAACCGAACACAAACAAAACAAAAAACTTGATCCATACTATATTATTTTTCAGGGATATCGGAAGAAAAACGCCTATATTGCATCTATGGGTACGTTAAATTACTTAACTATGCTTTAATACATGTTGTCATTCTATTAAAAAAAGTCCCGTTAATTCTACTTTAACTATAATTATATGTTTGTAGGCAATTTGCATTGAAGCCAATCTCTGTAAATAAATATTATACAAACCACTGTCGTAAAGAATCTCTTGACATCGTACAGGGGTTCATGTCTAGATGACATCTGTGTCGATCAATCTATGTGTAGCTTTCATCTAGTCTTAACACTAATGATAGCAATGTGATGTCAATAATTCTATATTTATAGCAAGTGTTTCCGGCTATTTGACAGTAGTGTTATTTACAGGCTGTTATTGTACCGTTCTTTGCAAATAACGTCACAAAGTCGATGTAAGCAAGTCAATAAGCACAGTGATTTCCTATTTCTTTTTAAAAACCAAAGGTCATCTGAACGGTATCTGTAATACAAAGTAGCCACATCCCAAATAATCGAGTGCGCTAGCGGTGATTTTAGATCTGTTTTTAATCAGATTACATTAACTGGACCCCGATGTACTAAGGACTTTAGTCAGTTATTTTCCCTTGTATACTCTTCAAAAAGGTAGGTCAATTTGTTGGATTACTCGGAATTTAACCCTTAGTTTTCTATGTCAATTTGCCAAAATTAATTTTTAGATAACTTTTTGTAAATCATTTAATTTGTTTGAAATTCAAGCTAAGAATATTTAGGGTAAAAAACTATCTAAATTTCATCACTTCTGTTGATATCTTCATTAACAAGAAAGATATTAGATGAAATATTTTGTTATCGTTTCATAGGAATTCAACGATAAAATCCGAGGAAACTGTACGGACCTACTTACCAATTGAATTGCTTCAAATTTATCAGGGAAAGATAACTGACTAAAGTCCCTAATTATCTATAAAACTACATGCGCAATATGAATTTTTCACACATTCTTATTTTAACTTTTCCTTTATGGGTTAAGATCATCAGAATACGGATAAATAAAAACATTCACGTGGTGTATTGAAAAATATTAAAAATTTTTATCAGAAATCCGGTCCAAGGGATGATAAGCTATTCAGATCATAACGTTGCCATTTATACGTTGTATTTATACACATCTCGTCAGCTTGCGAAAATGTTGTAAAATATAACTAAACTTTAACCATTTCATCTATTTCAAGGACCTACGATACAGTATATGAGGGATTTAACACCATTCTGGTGGATGGTTTGGCAAGAAAAAGTTGGCAAGATTGTCATGTTGACAAGGCTATGGGAAGCTGAGGTAAGTTGGCAAGATTGTTATGTTGACAAGACAATGGGAGGCTGAGGTACGTTGACAAAATTGTTTTGTTGACAAGACAATCGGAGGCTGGGATAAGTTGGCAAGATTGTCATGTTGAAAATAAAATGGGTGGCTGGGGTAACTTGGCAAGATTGTTATGTTGACAAGACAATGGGTGACCCGGGTAAATTTGCAAGATTGTAATGTTGACAAGACAATGGTAGGCTTGGGTAAGTGTTCAAGATTGTTCTGTTGACAAGACAATGGGAGGCTGAGGAAAGTTGACAAGATTGTAATGTTGACAAGACAATGGGAGGCTGAGGTAAGTTGACAAGATTGTTATGTTGACAAGACAATGGGTGACCCGGGTAAATTTGCAAGATTGTAATGTTGACAAGACAATGGTAGGCTTTGGTAAGTGTTCAAGATTGTCATGTTGACAAGACAATGGGAGGCTGGGGAAAGTTGACAAGATTGTAATGTTGACAAGACAATGGGAGGCTGGGGTAAGTTGGCAAGATTGTTATGTTAACAAGACAAAGGAAAATGTTAAAGCTTGTAAGACTCGTCTTTTGTTAGATTGGCACGCGCCATATTTAAACCATTTATGCATGTCTTTCTATCGTTTCAGATTAACAAATGTGATCAATATTGGCCAAACGTTGATAGTCAGGTTACATATGGTGATTTGACAGTCACTTCTCTGAGTGAGATGATATATACAGATTATGCCATCAGATCCTTCAAACTTCAAAAGGTTGGTTTGTATTGTTAACTTTGGGCACTGTTTGATTTACATGAGCCATTATAGTTCCGACGTATGACAGTCCTGTGATCAGTGAGTGGCGACAAATGCAATCTGATGAAAACCTTATCTAAAATTCTTCGCTTACTCACTAATATTTAGATATGGCTGTTTCGTTATAGAGAGAAAGGTACACAACTCTGTCGAACAAAAATCACCTCAACTTTTAAAAGTCATCATGTAGGCCTTTAATATCACTAATACACAGAAAACTCATATAAAATCGAAAAAAAATAATGATTTATCAACATAATAATATGCTCTCTCTATCTATCTATATATATATATGTATAAGAGTCACAGACGAAGATTGCCTGTGAGATAAAGTAGCTATAGTATTGATTTCGAAATTTTACGTGGTATTTTTTGCCAAATGTTTAGTCTGTCTACATTTGTGAAAAAAATCTTTTCACCGGTTGTAGTAATTATATAGTATGTTTTTTCTCAACTGTCAGAACATTAATAATTTCACGGTGAATGCGTTAGTTAAAATTATTGTCGTAATACATCCATAAGTTTCCAAAAGTGTGTATTGTATTAGAGAAAAGCTGCTTATGCCGTATGATATGTTTTAGTCGAGATATTTTAATAACAATCAAGCTACTAGTACAACACAATGCATTCAGTCACCGTGAAAATTATTTAAGCTTTGACAGTTTAGAAAAAAGAGACAATACCTTTGAAAATTAATGTGAATTAAACAAAACATTAGAGTCTAATAACGCTTCCGGTGAACATATCATTAAAATGTTAATGTTTCCTTTAACTTGTATACAGGGTAAAGAGACACGTATAATTCAACAGGCCCACTATACAGCATGGCCTGATAAAGGAACTCCTGATGACGTCACAAGTCTGGTAGAGTTTAGACAAAGAGTGAATAGTTTACAGACAAGTCTTGATGGACCGATATTGGTCCATGGCAGGTAATGCCGATTCTTTGTTTTTTGTTTTAATTAAACCTCTCAACACATTAAATATGTCATATTACGGCAGTCAGTCAACTATTCACTGTTCTAGAAAAGGATACTTCCGTCAGTAAACGACGTTTCCCAGCATGATTTAGAACGGATGGTAGGAGGGAAAATGACAATAGAAATTATTCCAGGACGAAGCTCAATTAAAGTAGGCAAATACCCTGCCCTGAAATCTGACTTGTGTGTTACCGAAAGAGCTAACAAGGTGGCAAACTCTGAATCACAGGCAGGACTTAATATGCAATACGGCGTACGTCTGTTTTAAACCACGGTCCTGGCCTGCTGGTGCAACGTTTCATAGATCAGTTTTCGATCACACTTGTTTCGCGTTAGAAACACCAGCGAGTATAAGAACATTTGTCATTAAATACCAGAAGAAACTTTGAAGTTGTACTATGGCCACGTTAAGTGTAAACACAAGCAGTGTGTCGTGCTAATACTGGATGAAACTTTGAAATGGTTCTTATGGCCACTTTAAGTGTAAACACATGCAACCTGTCGTGTTGATGCAAATAGACACTTTGAAATTGATCTTATTGTTCCTGTGGCAACTTTCAGTGTAAACACATGCAACCTGTCGTGTTGATGCAAATAGACACTTTGAAATTGATCCTATGGCCACTTTATGTGTAATCACATGCAATATTTCGTGTTGATACCTGAAGAAACTTTGATATTGTTCTTGTGGTCACTTTAAATGTAAACACATGCACTATGTCGTGTTACTACAAGAAGAAACTTTGAACTTGTTCCTGTAGCGACTTTCAGTGTAAACAAATGCAATCTGTCGTGCTGATACCAGAAGAAACTTTTAAATTGTTCTAATGGCCACTTTAAGTGTAAACACATGCAACCTGAATATTGATACAAATAGACATTTTGAAATTGTTCTAATGGCCACCTTGAGTGTAAACAGGTGCAATATGTCGTGTTATTACAAGAAGAAACTCTGAAATTGTTCCTGTGGCCACTTTAAGTGTAAACACATGCAATATGTTGTGTTGATACCGGAAAAAACTTTGAAATTGTTCTTGTGACCACTTTAAGTTTAAACACATGCAATATGTCGTGTTGATACCGGAAGAAACTTTGAAATTGTTCTTGTGGCCACTTTAAGTTTAAACACATGTAATATGTCGTGTTAATACCAGATGGAACTTTGAAATTGTTCTTGTGACCACTTTAACACATACAATCTATCATGCCGATAAACACCCGATGTTTTATCAACTGTGCTGTTATGTTATTTATATATTTGAGTTTTGTTAAGTCAGATTGTTACGTCGCTGTTTGCCATCCAGTTACATATGACTAGCACACTAAGGAGCGATAACTTCGTTTGAAAATAAAGTCTTCCCTTAGGGGGTCTGTGGTTAGACAGGACATGCATACCAATTTAGTTTGGTCATTTGGACTTAGGGAAACATAAATATGGAGAATTTATAATCAAATGGACATATATGATCTATTAATAGAAATAGTGTAAATGTTTGATTTGTAGGGAATTCTTTTTATTTATTAACGGACGATCTGATGTATATTTTTTCAGTGCTGGTATTGGACGCACCGGGACCTATATTGCAATAGACATTTTGACAAATGAAGGGGTCATGAAAGGAAGTGTAAATATTCTATTCTGTGTGCGAAAATTGAGAGAACAGAGAGTAAAAATGGTTCTAAACTTGGTAAGTTGCCCTCGAAATGTTGCGAAAGAACTGTCGTGTTTTGTTAAGTACTAAAGTTATATAACTGTCGTGATTTGTTAAGTACTAAAGTTATATAACTGTCGTGTTTTGTTAAGAACTAAAGTTATATAAATGTCGTGATTTGTTAAGTACTAAAGTTATGTAACTGTCGTGATTTGTTCAGTACTAAAGTTATATAACTGTCGTGTTTTGTTAAGAACTAAAGTTATATAACTGTCGTGATTTGTTAAGTACTGAAATTTTATAACTGTCGTGGTCATTTGTTCAGTACTAAAGTTATATAACTGTGGAAGGGTATATGAGTACTGGTTATAGACAAGGGTCCTGGAAAGTTAGGTTTTGTGCGCTGGACGCCGTAAATTGACCTAAATTGTGTTGAAACGGGGTTAAACACAGTCAAAAAAAGAGGTTGTACAGTATAACTATTTTGAATTCCGAAACTTTAGGACGAGCAAATATGAACTATACTCTCTCTGGACAAGTGTTAATTATTTGGATTTTCTTATCCTTGTTATAAAATTATCACAATTTTTTCTAATATATTTTTTCTACATTCTGTTTACATTAAAGGAACAGTATAGGTTTCTACATGAGTGTCTTGTTTACACTTTAACTTATGATTGCAAACCCATAGAAGCTAGTGGTTTCCATGACTACGTGAAGAAACTTAACAGAAAAACTATTGGGAAGAAGTTTCAAGTATGTATATACATGTATATCAATACGTAAATGGCATTACCATGACAACGGTTGTTGGTTATATTGTGTTATTTCAAATTTATGGACTAAATACGGATGTAAGGGTCATGGTTAAGATAAACGAACCCGTAAGTTAAGACATGAGCTAATTTCTACGACCATTCTCCTTTCTACCACTGACTCTTGTAATATGACATAATAGACAGTTGTCAGTCACTCACGGAAGCATGAGCCTAGTAGATTTAGCCTTCCGAATCGGTAAATAGAATGATTGACTGTCCTTATATAACCTACACAATTTGTTGCAACAAAAATCACTTTTCCTTGTTTTCATATTTTCAGGAGTTACAAAGTTCTTTATATTAAGAAATTTCATTGGCTATACACGTTGTTTAGCCTTAGGAAAATTCTATCTTAGGTTATACAATGCTCGTATCATTTTTGATTTCAGGACAACCAAGACCTTAAAATATCTAGAACATGTACTATGTATAAAATGTTGACATTTTCTTGTACATATTTTCAGGAGTTGCGAAGTACATTAGAAAGTCGTTCAGAATCAGAAATCCTCGCTGTTCAACGAAACAGTGAATTGACAGATAAAAACAGGACTGGAGCGGACATCCCAGGTTAGATGCATAAAATATTTGGTTTTTAAAACAAACCAGGTAGCAGAGAGGTGCATTCGGAACTCCTCGGCCATTTACTACGAATAACCTCGGACATATTTTGACGCCATTTTGAACTACCTTCGCGCTACATGCCTAAACAAAATGTTTTGACCGGTGTTGAAGTAAATAAATCCACGATCGTCTACGCGGTGATTTATGTTCCGTATTTAGTCCATAAATTTGAATTAACACAGTTAAATGATATTGTTGAACAATATTTAGTCAAATATATAACATAGAAAAATATATATTTTAACAAAGCTTTGCGTCGACACTACAAGAACTATTTTGCATAACCGTAGCGTGCTTCGCCAGTGCTTCGCCTGGCGTATGTAGTAAAACCCAATATTTTTGGTAGACATCCACGAATCCGTCCGAGATTATTCTTTCGATAAATGCCGAGGTGTTCCGAATGCAGAGAGGTGTTGGCCGAACGTTAGTCTAACGCTTACTTAATCGTTGGCCCAACGACTGAAGCCAAAATTTGACCAACTTCATTTTGCTCATCGGTTCGGCGTTGACCCAACCGTTGGCTCATTGTTGACCCAACGGCGATTTTACATTCTTTTGACCATATGGTCATCATTTAGTTTACAATTGGTCCATTGTTGGCCCAGCTATAATAGTACATGCATTGAACATTGGACAAACAGGATAAGCCAATTGTAAGTCCAACGTTAAGTCGATGAGCAAAAAGAGTTTGGACCAACGTTGGTATAAGTTTCGGATCCAACACAGTGGATTGGGTCAAGCAAATGTTGGTTTATAATAATGTTGAGTTCCTAAATAATTATTGTAGTTTTATTGAACGAATCAATCATTATAAAATGACAAACGGTTTCAGCGCGTTGTAATGATTTGAAAAATAAATAGAGGATATTCGTAAATGTCGGCGTTAGATCAATTTTTACTTCACCGAGTGAGATATGAAATTTGATCAACAAGAGTTGAAATTATTTGCAGAGAAATCAATTATAGATTGTCGTATACCCTCTCAAAGAAAAAATTGTATTTGGAAACCGTAAAAAAGTTTAAAAAGTTAAAATTTAAGTGTTGTTTAAAGTCTGCTCCTTTAGGTCACGGCACTTACCTGTTCACATTACGGGGAAAAGGATATGTAAGCGGACGGTTAGCTCAGTCGGGAGAGTACCCTGTAAGCAAGGGTTCGAGTCCCAGTCACGCTGTATATTTTTCTTACACTGTTACATTTATACATGTTCAGCGCCCTCGCAATTTTGTACAGTAACTCTTGATGTTTGTAATCGCCTTTAAGCATGTCTTCCCTCATTTACACTAGGGTAGAATGTAGGCAATTTTTTGCACAAGGAAATACGCAACACCCCTTATAGGGTTCGAAGTGGGGACCTTTTAATCCCTTCGCGTGTTCTATCACCACTGCTCCTACCATAATCCATATTTTAGTCAGGTAAAATATTTAAACAATCTTGGATTTGATGAGGGCTTTTTCAAACAAATGTTATTAAATTTTTAGGGGATATTGACAGACCAAGACTTCACCTTGGGCGTAAAAATGCATCGTCTGAGTATATTAATGCACTGTATTTAAATGTAAGTACAGTTTGTATAAAACCTGTCTATTGTGAACTATGTCGATACAATATGTTTAAACTGAACTGATCTGTCTATTGTGAACTATGTCGATACAATATGTTTAAACTGAACTGATATGTCTATTGTGAACTATGTCGATACAATATGTTTAAACATAACTGATCTGTCTATTGTGAGATATGTCGATAAAATATGTTTAAACTGAACTGATCTGTCTATTGTGAACTATGTCGATACAATATGTTTAAACATAACTGATCTGTCTATTGTGAACTATGTCGATACAATATGTTTAAACATAACTGATCTGTCTATTGTGAACTATATCGATATAATTTGTTTAAACATAACTGATCTGTCTATTGTGAACAATGTCGATACAATACGTTTAAAAAAAACTGATCTGTAGTTAGTGTTCAAGCCTTTAATCTTTTGTAAAAACAATATTTCTACATTTTTCGTAAAATATGTAAATTGTGACAATTTAAAATTTGAAAAAAACAACACAATCGTTGAAACGGAACAAAATGTAAAGTTTAAATAATTATTTTTCCATTTTACAGAGTTTTAAGTCACCAAAACATTTCATCATCGCTCAAACACCTTTGTCTAGCACAGTGCGAGATTTCCTTTCACTTGTTGTTCAAGAGAAATGTAAACTTATAATAAACATGGATGCTAGTATCAGTCCAGCCGATGTAAGTATATACACTGTACAAAATAACTAGTGCAAAATCTTTATTTTATTTGCTTTAGCCAGTTACAAAATTACTTGTGAAAAATCTTTATTTAATTTGCTTTAGCCAGTTACAAAATTACAAGTGAGAAATTTTTATTTAATTTGCTTTAGCCAGTTACAAAATTACCTGTTGAAAAATCTTTATTTTATTTACTTTAGTCAGATACAAAATTACAAGTGAGAAATCATTATTTTATTTGCTTTAGTCAGATACAAAATTACAAGTGAGAAATCTTCATGTAATTTGCTTTAGCCAGATACAAAATTACTAGTGAGAAATCTTTATTTTATTTCCTTTAGCCAGATACAAAATTACTAGTTAGAAATCTTTTTTTTATTTACTTAAGCCAGGTACAAAATTACAAGTGAGAAATCTTTATTGTATTTGCTTTAGTCAGATACAAAATTACAAGTGAAAAATCAATCTTTCAAAACCTGTCATGTATTCAATATTTTAATTTGTACTGAATGCATAAGGTTTGAAATAAACGATTTTAGTATTTATGAGTTTCTTTCATTCTTGAAAAATGATGTTTTATTCGCTGAAAATATAAAGCAAAAAAAGATAAATCTTAAATTTATATTGTAAAAAAAGGCTTAAAACTTTAAACATGAGGATTAAATTTAGTTCATTTGTTTGTGTCTTTTTGGGTAAACTTTTCTAATTTATTTCTTTTCTTGAGTTGATGCCAAAGGAATCACTGAACATTTGATAATGTCTCTTTTCCTTTGATTTGCGCTGAGTTCTGACGAAAGTTATATTAAAACATTTATTTTACATTTACAGAATGTAGGTCAATATATTCCATCTCATAATGAAGAAGACATGACTGCTGGATCATTTAATGTGAAAGTTGTATCAAGAAAACAAGATCAGCTATGTTCAGTAACACAGTGTAAAATACAGTACAAGAATAAGGTAAGTGAAAGGAGGTCTAGTGTTTGTTTCATTATCCTAATGATCAGTTATGTTCAGTTACACAATGTAAAATACAGTACAAGAATAAGGTAAGTGAGGGGAGGTCTAGTGTAAGGTTCATTATCCTTATGACAAGTTATGTTCAGTTACACAATGTAAAATACAGTACAAGAATAAGGTAAGTGAGAGAAGGTCTAGTGTAAGGTTCATTATCCTTATGATCAGTTATGTTCAGTTACACAATGTAAAATACAGTACAAGAATAAGGTTAGAGAGAGAATGTCTAGTGTAAGGTTCATTGTCCTTATGATCAGTTATGTATCAAGAAAACAGGATCAGTTATGTTCAGTAACACAATGTAAAATACAGTACAAGAATAAGGTAAGAGAGAGAAGGTAAGGTGTTAGGTTCATTATCCTCGTGTGTTTGTTTGAAAAAATACAGCAGCTTGATCTGCAAAAGAAGTATTTAATAACCATGTCTTGGAACCAAACACACGACCCTTGATTTATTACTCAATCGTACTATTGACTAAACTAACAGGTCGGAAATTAGTTTAATTTACATATCGATGTTTTGGTTTCGATAAACGCTTGTCATAATTCAGAGCAGAGTACGTAGACAAAGGAATAAACGGAGCAATTTTAGTTAGAAAACCCCAATTTTAAAACAGAGTTTTATCAATTTTATACGACAAAATGATGAAACATTTTCGTCAATAGTTCTGTTTTCCCTTTTATTCTTCATCTGTGTTAATGTAAACACGATTAATTTCTTCTGCTGTTGTTTATTTGAGTATTTTTCATTTTATTGTATTGTTTGTTTCCTAGAAATGTCTGTAATTAACTTTTATTACATTTTACATATCGACATTAGGTTATTCCATTGTGTGTTTTTACAGACTCAATCTGAACAAGTAGACGTCACGTGTGTACAATTCTCACGATGGCTTCAAACTTCAAAGGTATCACCGGATGTAGTTGAATTCTTACAGTTTGTGACAGAAATGACGTCACTGATTCAAAAATCTGACCCAGAATCTCCTGTACTTGTTCACTGCTTGTAAGTATAAAAGTTTTATCTGGAATGAAATTTATAACCACGTAGGTAAATAAGATTATTAATTATTAGCATAAGAATGAACATTGGCTGGCACAGTCTAACCTGAATTCATACGACAGCCATTTCAAGGGGGCTGTTCCCCCTATTTGAATGAGAAAACGTTAATTGCCTATTATCACATTAAAGTGATGTCTTTTCCCTGTTTTCTTATTTTTATTTTTCTCTCTTTTTTATGCATGTTTGTTTCTTTGGGTGTTTATTTCAAACTGTGTTCATGTTAACTTATTGGCAAAACTATTATGTTTGTGCTAAAAAGTATTGAACTTGAACTTAAGACCCAAATTAAACATTACTCCGATTAAAGCTATTATAAAAGGGTTGTCAATTTTCCTTATTTCAGTAGGAAACCACATTTTGGAGTGGGGTTTCCCCTAAATTTGAATATGAAATACACTTAAGGTCTATGCACGTTCCAAGTGTTTTCTAATATAAAATCACTTTTACGAATTTTGCCAAAATCTAGAATTGCCAATACTTACAATAGAATAGGTAAACACATGTATCAGTATTGTTATCAATTTTGCAGATGGATTCTTTATGTGAATAAATATACATTTGTAAATTATTGTAATGCTAAAATCAATTGATATTATAACCATTTTATAATAATTAAACCATTTCGTAAGAACATTTAAGAAAATAAACCCAGCATGTCTTTGAGTAAATTTTGAAGTTTATGAGACATCATCAACCAGTTATAACATTATATCCTTTATTTATGTTTTCCGTATTTTAGAAATGGTGCTGAAAGGAGTGGATTGTTTTGTTTGGTATGTGTACTTCTAGAGAAAATTGAGTGTTGTCATGAAGTCAGTATATCGAACACTGTTAGACAAATCAAAATGAAGCGACCTCTAGCGGTCAACAATCAGGTACAAATTAACATTATTTACCATTAAAAGTAACTCATTTGATTTCGTAGAAACAATCTGACTACGGAGAAAGCCCAGTTTGATACAGCCTGAAATCGAACTCAACCCTCTAATATAGTCTGAACTTGGACTTAACCATTTGATATGGCCTGAAATCAGACTGAACCCTTTTTATAATGTTTAAAATCAGACTTATCCCTTTTGATATGGCCTGAAATCGGACTAATACCTCGTGTTTAATTGTATTGTATTTGAAATTTTGAAATAAGAGGAGTAAAGGCAATACAAAGTCTAAGGAGTTTAATTGAGCACTTGTTGTCAATTTAGTATAAACCAGAACACACCAATGTCATACTGATAAAAAAGAAAACGAATTAGCTCTAGTTATCATGAAGTTTTCGATGTACAAAGTGTACACGTTCTGCTATTGTTTTTTATTATTTAAGTCCATTGTATACAAAGTGTCTTTGTATTCCGGACAAAAAATAAACACAGAGCGTGGTTCCTTAAGTGAGAAAATAGACAATAGCTTTCGATAGAAGTGAATCTAGTACTAGTGCTCAATAGGAAAGATGTTAAGATGAAATGTCCGACTTAAATAACTCTTGATGTTGAAAAAATGGAAATGTAAAACAATATAGTTAACATTCATAAGAAATAGTCGTTTATCTCAGTTGCCATACTTATATAATTGAATAATAGTGCAATGCATGTTGGCTGTTAATTGTGTGTATAAATCAAATTTCAAAACATGACACGTTATTGTCCTCTAAATTTTATATTCATCTGTTTATGGGGGTAGCACAGTCCACAATATTATGTAGCAGTTTCAAAGTATTTGTTCTAGTGAAAACAAAATTAATTATTAAGTACAAGTGGCTCAGTAAATATGAGTGTAAATATTGCTCATTTGTTTTTATATAGATTCAAAAGGATTTTTCTGAATATATTCACTAGCCCCTTCATTGTTACTGCAATGCGATTTAAACAAGACCTTGGTTTTCATATAGATAACTAAATAATATTTCTATATAAACATTCATCTATTCCTATTTTTAAAAGCACAGCATGTTTTGTACTTTAAAGTTTGGACTCCTCACTGTTTTTAAAAGTTAGAATCCCCTTTTGATAGATTGACACGCCAAGTTAAAACAATTATAGCTCGTTTAGGATAACTTGAGACAAAATACAACGATACCATTTTTATACACAGGTGGATTTAAGTTTAGTTCACGTAATTATCGATTATTATCAGTGTGTTTTTTGATGTATTAAATTTAGTACGAGAACACACGTTCCACGCATTAAGACATGTTTAATTCTTTTATTACACAAAATCAGCTGGCCTCCCTGTTTTATGTTATACTTGAGTTCCAAATATGTAAACAAACTGAGTCGTTTGTCTCAAGTTATCCTAAACGAGCTATACCTATAGTGTGTACAAAAACAAAACGTGTTTGTGTAAATAATAAAAATGAAACAATCCATTTCAGAGGTAGGCGCTATTGAAAATAAAATGTGTGTAATTCATATAATAAACATGATGGATAAACCACCACCCCTCGGTAAATCATGCTTGTAACGGCACCATTACACCAACAAGACACTCATAAACCACATATGTTATTGTCATCCTGGCCATCCCCTATCGTGGGTCAGTTCATTCTATTGTTATTATAAACATTGTGGTGTTTTTGTACGTACTATATATGTTTGTATGATGTTTATTTCAGGAACAGTTTAAATTCTGTCATGATTGTATCAACGTTCATCTAGAAAGATGTGATGTTTATTCTAACTTTTCATCACTAACTTGAAGGAGACCACAAATCATGTTGGTGATAAAAGAAGACTCAATTAATATACAAGACTTTGTGATTCTCCAATATTGTAATAAAGACATGAAATATACAAGACATTCCAGTAACCTCCTAGTCCGTTGCTCGTCTACGATTCACGTCCAAAGTTCTGCGTTCTGACTGTAGAAGCCAGACTACACTCTCTGACTGCAGAGTTTCAGATATACCCTATCGCCGTTACTTTACTATTATAGAGTGTCAAATATATTGTGATACCCCAATATTCCTATACATGCATTGGGGATATCAAAGACAAGACTATTGAGACAATGTTTCTTTGTATAAAAGCTTCGCTATTTTAGCTATCTTAATTCATCTTAGTTATAATATTGTTTATTCATTTATGTGTTTTTCTATTATCCTCCCATGTTAGTTTCATACATTATATTTATTGAAAATTGTTTCATGTTTGTCTCATGTTTTGTTACGTTGATACCATGTTTGTCATCATATCAAACTGATTGTTGATTTTATAGTTTAGTTGGTTAGTTGCTCAGATTTTATGTGAACATGTTTATAAAATATGTGTATAGAATATAATTAGGGACCTGAAGCAATCCAATTGGTAAATAGATCCATACAGTAGGAATCCTCGGATTTTATCATTGAATTCCTATGTAAGGATAACAAAATATTTCATCATGTTTCTTGTTAATGAAGATATTTACAGAAGTGATAAAATTTAGATACTTCTTTACCTTAAAAATACTTAGCTTGAATTTCAAACAAATTCAATCATTTACAAAATAGATATTTAAGATTAATTTTGGCAAATTGACATTGAAAAGTAAGGGTTAGATCCGATTTATCCAACTAATTGGACCTACATATTTAAAGAGTAAAAAGGGGAATTTACTGACTAATGTCCCTTATTATGTGTAAATATTTTTGTGTATTCAATGTATATGTATATATTATATGTGCATATATTTTATATGTACATTGTATGTGTGTGTGTAATTAAGTTTACATGTGTATGTGTGTATATTTAATGTGTAAATATTTAATTCAAATGTGTCTGTGTATATATTGTATGTGTTTTTTAATGTTCATATTTTGTTTAATTTGTATTTATTTATGTGTATATAATTTTTTTATATTTGTTTATGTGTTTATATTTAATATGTGTTTATTCATGTGCATATAATCATTGCGCGTCTATTTATGAGCATATATTAAATATGTATTTGTGTATGTGTTTATATTTAACTTTTTTATTTATGTGTATATATTCAATGTATTTATGTGCATATATTTAATGTGTATTTTTTTAAGTGTATATATTTCATTAGTATACTTTTTATTAGTATACATTTTATGTGTATATATTTTATAGGTATATATTTTATGTGCATATATTTCATGTCCGTGTATATATTTATGTTTATATGTGTATAGCTCGTTTAGGATAACTTGAGACAAACGACTCAGTTTGTTTACCTATTTGTGACTCAGGTATTACACAAAACAGGGAGGTCAGCTGATTTTGTTTAATGAAAGTATTAAACATGTCTTAATGCGTGGAACGTGTGTTCTCGTACTAAATTTAATACATCAAAAACACACTGATAATAGTCGATAATTACGTGTACTAAACTTAAATCCACCTGCGTATAAAAATGGTATCGTTGTATTTTGTCTCAAGTTATCCTAAACGAGCTATATATGTGTATATTTTATGTGTATATATTTCATGTGTATATGTTTATGTGTATATATTTAGTGTATAAAATATTCTATGCGTATATTATATTTTGTTCGACTTGTAAATATATATTTTCCTTATTGTGTCAATATTCAAACTAAGTAACTAAAGATATACATGTAGTATGATAAACATTGCCCTCTAAACGTTTTTGGATAAATGAAATATTGAGTAAAAACTGATCATGCCTACTGCAAATAACTTTACTATAATACAAGTTTATTAGTGTGACATAATTTACGAACTAATTAATGCTGATGTTATATTTATCTCAGATGCTGATGTTGGATTTATCTTACAAGATTCTTTGTTACTTTTAAATGAATAAATGTGAATCAGTTCATTCAAAAAAAATTTGTTCAACGTACTTTTGGAAGAGGACAATGTATGATTTATGTTGTTTCATTGTAAATATATCATTTCTGTTCTTTGGTGGCCGGTACATGTAACAAAAATTACATCTCACTTAGGTGAGCGTGTCAAATAATATATTACTGTAGGTCATATTGTATTTATAACAGTAGTACACATGTAAGAAACCCCCAAAGAACATTTCTACTATATGCATGCATATAGAGATTTTATTTAATCTGTTTGGAGTTCATTTTTGTTCGGATTCCACGAACAAATCTATGAGTTATGTTCGGGAAGTGGACTCAACAAACTTAGGTAAAGTCAACCTTCTTCAGTTTGAAAGCAGGGAACTTTTTCCATGGGCCTTATTTTATAAATATCATAATGCTATGGAAATATTTATCATTTCTTTGTTAAAAAAGAAAATAAGGTTTGAAGAAGGGATATAATAGTTTGAATATATAGGCTTATTTTTCGTTTCTGTAAGCCTATATAGTTTATTTTACAATGGATCAGTTTTGTTTCAAAACATCATTGTATATATCATTGCACGCCTTTTCTATTTTATTGTTTATATAGTTAATCTCTGAAAATATTGTAAATATGTATAATTCATTATTGAAAAGTACAAATAAAAAGTATAATATTTCATAATCATAGTTTGCTTTTTATGTTGACATTGAAATGTCTGTTCCACAACAAAAAAATGTCACTAAATAAAGTTGGAACTGAACTAACGAACTAATTTAGTTATAACTGTAATCATGTTACACTCAAAAGTTTCTTACGTGTTTTATGCGGATAGTTTGAAATGTATTTGGAGACGTTACTTCGGCCTTATTGATTTAAATGTAGAAAGAAAAATTTACTTCGAATAAATGGAGGAACAAGTTTGCTACACGTAGTATAACTAAGAATGGCAAAGTACTGCATGTTACAAACTCCAACAAGGGGGTCCCGAGGACCCTGGATCGCTCACCTAAGAACTAGGTTTTAAGGACATCTGACACGAATCTATTAATACTTTCATTCTTTAGTGTATGATAATTGTGACCTTGAAGTCATATTCCAAATATCAAAGCTTTCGACCAATTAGAATTCGAGAAAAAGTTGAGGTGATGCTACGTGCCAAATATGAAAGCTCTAGGTCGAACAGTTAGTGGGAACGAATTTATTCAACATTTCTTTAATAAAAACTTCAGACCGCTGGGACAGGTTAATAATGCCTCCAGGGTCATAATTTAAATTATACTTAAAGATTACATTGAAGTGGTGCTACTTGCCAAATTTGGTGACTGTGGGCTCAAGATTTTTGACAAGATGATTTCAAATGACGCATGGCGCACGAGGAACAAAGACACAATACAAAAAAGAAAATTTGTTAAAGGTATATACAGGAAAAGTTCAACTTCATATTTCCTGATTTAGAATTATATTTTTCATAACTGAGAGTACAACACGAGAAATACTTTGGGTCTTTCCTAACTAAACCCATGTGCGTCAGGTTAGCTAAAACTAAATAAGTGGTAAAATATGCGTGTACTGATTAGAAGATACTAGAGCTTGTTATTGTGCAACATTAGTATAATTCTATTAAAAAGACATCCTAACTGCCTAAGAATGTTGAACAGACAAGAAAATGTTTAATTTCAGCAAGTTCGACATATAACAAATCTGAAATAGCTTGGTGATTCCCTCAGTATACTACTTTCGTTTTCAACAATGTGTATGCCACATGTTTTAATTCGTTCAGTTAAATGTTATAAGTGACAAATGTTATTAGTAAGTTATTTCTTACGTTCTTAATACTGTTTTAAACTTGGTTCTATACTTTTGGCACAGTCATTTGTCAGTATATCCATTTAACATGTAAAAAAGAAAATATAACTAATTAAAACTTCCTATATCAAATTATTTATTTGCAGTAAGAACTAAATTTCGTGGTGATATAAATTCATCAAATATTGGTATAATGTTGCCCTGGAAACCATTTCCTTCAAGTAATGTAATCTATCATTATAGATTATAGATTCAATCACAGGTTGAAGTAAATACTGTAAACCCTGAAAAAATAAATTTGTATTTTATACCTTTATCAACATTATATCATAACTAAATTACTGTGTCACGTTTTCATTTATTTATTTATTTATACTGGGTTAAAAGCCGTGTCAACATCTTTTGGTTATTTTAAGGCATCCAGCACACCTAACTTAACTTTCCTGGACCCTTGTCTTTAACCAGTACTCACCTACCTCTACAAGGCCAGACCTTTTTTCATATACCTTATAAATGGAGAAAAATTGACATAATTGTCAAATTATCATGGAAAGGTATAACCTCCCCTCAAAATGTCTGTAATATGAGTTGAATAAGTGTTTAAATCGAATTAAATAAATTCCACTTAGAAATAAAAAAGTTGACATAAAATGACAATTTTGGCACCCATTCCAATTCAAAATATTCCTTAGAGGTTGGAAGGAGGCATTGTGATCCTATTCGCCAGAAAAAATTGAAGCAATTGAAAACAGAAGAATTGCACAAAATTAAGACAGAATAGCCTCATTTTATTCACCAACAAGAAATGTAATGTGGAAAACACGTTAAAGCCGGATTTAAATACTTTGACGCAAAAATCACAAAGGGAAATACAAATGTAATCCAAAAAAACCAGGTAGAGATGTGGTTAAATTCTAATTCTGTTTATCGCATGGTACGTTATCATTGTATGAAGTTTCATACAGATCTGACAATAAATGGCAGAAATATACGGTAAAAACACTTTAACGCGATTGTTAGCGACATCGGAGGCCCGACCGTCCGTCCGCCCGACCACTCACAGGCCCGCCCGCCCTTCCGCTCATCTGCCCGCCTGGGTTTCGCCAAAGTATAAGCCGATTTTTTTCCTTGAAAGATCCGGCTTAAAATACTTAAAAATTAACCCCAGATTGCACATTACACAGTCGACTTCTTAATGTAATAGAAATAAAATAATTAAGGAGTGGACATGGCCAGGTAAGACTTGTTATCGTTGGATAGCCAGATCTACGTTGATCCGAATCACACGTAAAACCTTTATATCGTTTCCTTGAGCAAGAAACTTAATCATTACTGCTATGAATTGTGGAACAAGGAAACGGATTAAAGAGTGATTACTTTACGATGTTCCTGAACTCGTTTTGTTATCAAGCTGAAATAAAATTGTACAATAAAAATCAAAGTCACTTACTGTAAATGGCTCGATAAGACTGAAATTTGATTCAAATAACTTATGAGCTTCAAACATCTTCTATTGAAACAATTCGTAGTGATTAGAAGCAGAATCTAAAATATTATAATAGTAAAATGATAGTATACATACATACATACATTTATGTTAATAATAACAAAGATTGCGCCAGTGAGTAAAATATCCCATTAGGATAAATACCATAAAAGCATAAGATATAGTCCGACAATAATAACCTGAGCTTCGCCTTTATGTAAGAATATATTAAACTCAGTACCTACTATCTTTTTGTCTTAATTTGTAAATCGCGCTTTAACGAAAGCTTTCGGAAAGAAACATGTACTGAACAATTAATTTTGTTTTAATTATAAAAAAATACTTTGTCGGACTATACTCGCGAAAAAACAGTAATGTTATGTACTATTTTATAATAAAACATTTTTAAGACATAAAGCAGTGGTCAGTTGTCTTACTTATGGTTATTTGATCAAATATTTGAGGTTTAGATCAAAGGACCAAAGTTTGAGATATAAGTTAAATAATCGTACATTTTTGATGGGATTTACTCCGTAACAACATATTGTATATGTCATATCACGGCGGTCAGTCAACCTACTCATCGTTCCTGGAAAGGCTAAATCTCTGGATTTAGCGGTTAATCAGTTACCAGGCTAATACTGCTGTCAGTGACTGACAACTGAACTATATGATTAAGAGTCAGTGGTAAGGGAGAGAATATCTGTAGAAATTATCTTATGACCAATCTCCATGAAAGTTAGTCTAGCCCGATAATAGAACCCACGACCCTTTCATTAGTTAACTTTCGTGCTTCCAACTGAGCTGGGCGGTTTCATCGTACATTGTAATGAAATAAAAATTAAATCATCCTACCTAGATGTTTTACTTTGACATGTTTAAATGCAAAATAAATTTCAAACATAAGTGAAAATTTCATACCTGCATCATTGACTTTAATATGTTTAAATATTACATCTAGATAAGTTTGAAACGATACAAAATTGTCTTTATGTGCTTGTTTTCGAGCTGTTTTCTTAAGTGTAAAGATTCCATCCCCTGAAACACAGAAAACACTTTACTTTAAGATAGAAAATAGGTATTTAATAGGTATCTAATAGAATGCAATAAATCAGCATCAACCAGTTTATCTAAAAATGACAAAACAAGTTACAATTAATCGGCATTAACCAGTTTATCAACAAATGATTCAAATCAAGTTACAATAACAGTTTTGATTTATTATAACTCGGCATTAACCAGTTTATCTACAAATGACGTAAATTAAGTTACAATAATAAGCAATAATTGTAGCAAAATTACTTGTACATATAGTATGCATGATTTGTTTTCCTAAAATTTCATATGATAGATAACTTTCAGAGCACACTTGTAACATACTTGTAATAAAATAAATACAATAGGCTTATTTCATTTACAACAAAATTCATTGCAAACGAAGAACGAACATGAGCTTTATGGGCATTATACGCGCACCTTGATGAAACTGAAAAGTACTACATTCGCAATTAAGTTTCCAATAACGACAAGAAGATTTTATGACATCACAGTGATTTCATAAGAAGTATAAATAATATATAGTTTTAATTAAGAGAAATTCACGGACGGCAAGCTCGACAATTTAGTGTACTCATGAAAACAAATTCGATTATGGATATACAATTCATTTGAATCAAATGAAATCCAAGGTGGTTTTTTTCATTGGTTGAATTTAAAATAATTGCAATCAAAACTTTTTTACAAAGAACTTCTTTCTAAGTATAAAAGGGTGCATGCTGAAGTTACACAACTTAGTATGTGACCTCCATTGGAATCCCAAAACATGTGGAAGTTTCAAGTAAATCCCTTAAGTACATGCAAATGTAAAATGTTGCATAAAAAGCTAAGGATATTCCCGCTATTCGGAGAATAATCAACATTAAAATCATTATTTCTGATATAATTGAGCAAATGTATAACTGCATTCATACAGTAACTGTTGTGTATTTTAGGCGCCTTGTCATTAAAGGTCTTGTCAGTAAAGATTTTGTATCTAAATCACACCTCGTTAAAACCTTTTGGACCAAAACCTACGAACCTTTTTCTATGCAGTATTCCAGTATTGCTCTGTAAGCCACTTTTATCATATGCAGAAAGTGTTCTTGTGAAGACTGTTTGTGCCATCTTGCTCTACAAATAAAATAAGTTTGATATGCACTCAATCTCCTATATACCTCATATAGGATTTTTTGTGATCGCTTAAGGAGTCATGTCGAGATTACCTTTGTGTCAACCAATCAATTTGTAGTTTCCATCTAGACGAAACGCTAATAGCATACTGAATTCGTAATTTCCATTTTTAGACGAAGGCTTGTGAGCAAATTTGACGGTTGTCTCATTCACATGTTGGATTTGACGACTCTTTCAAAATTATGTGACGTAAATAATGTAAACAGAAACTAAAGAAAATGTTTTTGTTATTAATATTATAGAAGCGAATGTAAGCTGAACATGTCCAGTGATATAAAGTAGACAGATCTATAATAAGCAAGTACGTGAGCCAATAATTTTAGATCAGGTTTTAATCAGATTGGATATACACTGTACATATATTTTGTTCTTGTAAGTCTTACATAGGTACGTTGGTAGCTTGTACGAGTGTATGACTTCAAATCCACAGTGGGGAAACCTATAACTTCATCCGGGCATCTTTTACCATATATGGAAGGTGAGTCACTCGACTAAAGTTAGTATTTTTTGCTTATTTTGAACGTATCATATGGCACATTTTCTCAAGAATATGGATATTAATGCATTTACTCCATGCTTAAGAGATAACATTTGCTGCAGTAATTCAGCCGTTTTCTGTATAAATTCGGACTCAAATTTCGGATCAAATTATCGTAGATTTGTTTCCAATACTGAAAACACATACAATGGTGAAGTTTTGTCATGAAATATTTTACGACCATAATTTCTTCTTCAATAGCAGAGCAAGGCCCGGTTTCACGACCAATTCCTATCTTAAACTTCTACATTAATCTTAAATTTTAAAAGTGCGTTTCACAAACATTTTATGATTTAATCCGTTCTTAAAAAGTCTAAGTTAAGAGTGAAACTTTAATCAAGTAAACGGGTAGATTAAAACGAATGGAAACATTACTTAAATCCAAAAGAAATGTAATGTTCGTCGAATTTTACGTTTGACTGGCGATAGGGTCCCTAAACGTCGAAAGTATTTAGAAAGTATATAGGAAAGTGAAATATAGTTTAGAGATACAGATTATATCGAGGGTTGCCCGCAAGATTGTAGTTAGTGTATTGCATACAAAATTAAGTTACTACAGTCTTGCATGCAATCCTCGATATGTATATGGCTACGACCAATTTCATCGTTGGACTTATTCATCCTCGCCTACAGGAGATATGTCTATTTGCATTTTACCTTCAAATGATTAAAGATATAAAACAGCAGGACTGCTGTCATGTTTATGTAGATAGACCCTAGATTATGTCACCTTGGCAACAGTATTAACTAACAATATCTTAAACTTTAGACGAAGACGCTATGTAAGCGACAATTGAATTGGTTTATAGATTAAGCACCAGATGACGTTTCTCGCGAAACTTTTCACGAAAGCATTCTGATGGGTCGATATCGGACAAAATTATGACGTTTCATTCCTCAAATTAGCCGCGTGGCACCAGAGGCAAGTATTGATAATCCTACTAGGTTCTGGGAACGAGAATGTCAAAAACATGGTTACTAGTCGTCTTTGTCATAATAGTAAGCACTTATAAAAAAAAAGTTTTAACACCATGGCCGTGATGGCCGTCATTTTATGCGATAATCTTAATTGATATTGACCCTGTTTTGTCAACTAATCATAGCGCAGAAATAAGTGTCATTGGCCTTAAAACAGATTTCGGCCCGGTTTTCATTTTTTACACAGATTTTGCAGTATTGTGCAGTGAATTGCCTCCTTACAGGGCAAATAACACATTATTTAA
The DNA here is from genome assembly GCA_025267735.1 of Mactra quadrangularis. NCBI lineage: Eukaryota > Metazoa > Mollusca > Bivalvia > Venerida > Mactridae > Mactra > Mactra quadrangularis. Next base: position 23,816,194 of record CM046295.1, on the reverse strand, counting down.
CAATTACAACTAATAAAGCATTTCTATAGACATAATGACAATGTATTACGTGCACTAGAAATAGTCACTCAATTAATTAGTCCGGCTAGCTCAGTTGGTTAAAATGGTAGCGCGCAAGTCTACAGATCGAGGAATCGTGGATTCGATTCCCGGGCGGGACATACTTTCTTGGGGTTTAGTCATTTAATGATTTCTACGGCCATCCTCCCTCCAACCACTGATTCCTAATCATGTTAGGCAGTTGCCAATCACTGGAGGAAGTATGTGCGCAGTGACTGGTGTAAATTGCATAATCATCTAAATTATATCTTAGATCAACAATTGACTACAATTAAGTATTTTATAGGAAGTAGGTCAATTTTGTATTTCCTTAAGTAATATGCTTAAAATCATCGTCATCGCACATGCGCCCTACACCGGAAAATTTTATATATCCTTTAAGTTTACCTCCGTACTTGAGCCTGTTTGGAACGGGGACATTCAAAATTGATTTTAATATTAACTAAATTCAACAGCCAGTGTTGTTTAAGATTCAACTTTGTTTTAACTTCGTATTTACTGTACAGGATTTGTGTGATCAAAAATGGTGAGTTGTTATTTTCTTTTGTTTCAATCAAAAATTTTACTATTTATAATTATTGTTTTTGAAGAATAACTGTGTAAAAGTGAAATTGTTTTACACTTCTACTGTATGCGGTGTTATTGATGTTTTTAATCTTGTAAATTCAAATTACGACCACCGAAACTCTTTGGGTTTTTTTTTCAATTTTTATCAATTAAATCAGTGACAACAAATAGTTGATACATTTTCATAAATTTAAAATATCAGAGTAATGGCTGACAATGAATAGAAATAACAAACAAGTAATTGGTAACAAGTGCACGTTAGCAGATTCTCGGCTAACAGAACTGTAAATTTTGCAATTTCAATGTGATTGAAGATGAATATCATTTTATTCTTGTTTGTCTGTTTATTTAAATATTCGAAAATATTATATGATAGATAAATAATTTTATTAGCGTATACAAATGTGTACATAGCCATTTACAACATGAAACATATTCAATAATAATAATTCAATAATTAATACTCAACCCAATATTATCAAATTTCTTCAATTATTTTAATCTGACGATATAAAATGCTCTGGTATAATTATGTTTATTCATTAAGAATGTGCTAAATTACAGAATTAATTTTGATATGCTGAATAAGCTGCGACATCAATAACGGTCTATAAGGTTGATAAGCTGGTTAGATTTCAGTAGTTTTGAATTTAGCCCGCCCGGCTAGCTCAGTCGGCAGCGCACAAGTCTACTGGTCAAGGGGTCGTAGGTTGGATTCCCGAGCGAGACATACTTTCGTGGAGCTTGGTCATGAAATAATTTTCTCTCTCCTACCACTGATTCTAAATCATTTAGGGCAGTAATAAGTCACTGACGGAAGTATGCGCCTAGTAGTTGGTGAACAGCTAAATCAACAGATTTCTATATTTTTCTCTTTGTACATTTATCTGGCGCACCGTCAAAGAATTGTCAACTTTCAGACAACTTGACGTCTTAATGTAGATGTAGATAGATGTCGATGTTTTAAAGATTGATTTATGCTATGTACAAATCTACAAAAATTAACTATTTGCCGCCAAAACTTAAATTACATTTAACCATTAGGTTAAAATCATGTTTTGGTAAAATTTTGGTTAAACACCGGATAAGCGATTGTATGAATGTTTGGTTAAATAAGCCAGGTTGATTTTCTGGTTAAATTAAACACATCTCTGACTGACTGACTAGTGTTTATTTATACTCGCCCTTTTGCAAAAATGCTTTGGGCGAGTGTTTACTATCATTAATCGTCTGCTAGTTAGTTTAATAATCTATTTGAAAAAATTCTATGTTTTAAATCTGTGTTTTAAAATCAACAGAATTAATGATATATATCAGTAGTTTACAAAAGTAAACTCTTTATTAAAAATCTATTTTAAATATCTTTGTTTAAAAATCTATATAAGAATATAGCATATCTATGTTTTAAAAATATACAAATGCATAACTTTATTAAAGTACTATGTACAAGTAAATATATGAGTTTATTAACTTTCTTAATGTTTCTAACTATATGAAAAAACAAGCTTAGGTCTATTTGTCGGCTGTGTTATTTACAAGGGGGGGAGAGAGTTCCCTGTTCGGCAGGTAAAAAACACATCTCTCGTAGCAAAGTAAACCATTTAACCAAAATAAATTAAACAAGATCGCCACCATTTTGCTCGATATAATGCATGTTATCGAATTTTATCTATAAACGTGTAAGAGGCCCCTCAAAAAACTTGAAACAATTACTTTGCTATCTCAGGGGAAGGCATTATTATCATTCATTGTTGTAACACCGAAGTATGGAGCCTCTGAAATGACATTTTGAAATATTTTTTCAAGTTTCACAATTATTTCGTATAAACGTAATATTATTTCGATTAAACGGAATAAAATTTCGTAAAAACGAAATAAGATTTTGTGAGTACGAAACAATATTTCGTAAAAAAACAATACATCTTCGTAAACACGAAACAAAATAAAAAAGCTCCTTTTGTGCAAAACTTCCTTTTAAATTTGCTGCATTATTTTTATTTACGATATAGTGGGGTTAAAATATACACTTCGCAGTTTTAGACATTTTGAACCATATTTCTATGCAAACATAAATTAATTCGATTTATAGTTTTCATAATTGAAAGTTAATTGTTTCATCAAGTGTTTGAAAACTATTTCCGTTTCAGTATGATATGTTGCTAGAATACATGTACATGATAAAATCTTGACTATTGTTTATTGTTACTAATTGATAGTTGAAAATAAATCACTTAAGTAATGCTATTCAAATACATTGTATACTGTTTATCAATGGGTTTTAATCAACAATATGTTATAGAACTAGAAAATATATATACACTATTGGGGCGTATCCAGGATTTTTTTCTACGGGGGGGGGGGTCCGAACTTTTTCTAGGGGTGGGGTCCAAACTTTCGAACCACAACCTTATTTTGCACATTTTGCGGAATAATGCAACATATTAATAATAAAAACTACATAACAATCAAACATGCATTTATCCATTAAAAATTGCTTCATGCTACTTAATTTGACTAACAGACAAGAAATACACTAATGGATAGGTACGTTTTCCAAATTCTAGGGGGGAGGGGGTCCGGACCCCCCGCTACATCCGCCCATGACCGACACTTGTTTTCATGAAAGGATTTAACCTGGCTCGGCTGGAAATTGAACCCGAGACATTCGGATTTTAAATACTGCGCTTTATTGGTCCATGGATTCGGCTCTCCTACGCATGAAATTCTCCGACCGTTGTATAATTGAAAATTAACCACTCCTGGTATATAAATTCCTAAATATACCATAAATTGTAGATGTATACACTATCAAGATAGCATTCCCACTTTCTCCAATATCGATAGGATTAGATCAAGATAACCAAGTGAGACCCTGCTTAAAATCCGGTGCCATCAATATGATAATGAATCAACAACAAAATTTTGTGTGACCCGATTACCCTCCCCCCTTGTACATATCCCTTGAAAGTCGGACACGCCCATTTTACACAAAAATAACAATTTTTTATATCCAGCTGTTATAAATCAATTCATATATGCTTTCAATATTACAATAATTACAATATGTAGGTTTGTTAGGCAGCTGAGTTCAAATATGAAGTAAAAATCTAAATTAAACAACTTAATATGGCGGACAATTCAAATGGCTGCCAAAATGACCCAAACTTTTGACATATTTGGGTATTATATTTACTGGGCATTGAATATGTTGAATCCTGCCTGCAATATATCAATCTAATGGTGTTTTATGGTGCTGAGTTCAAATATAAACTCCAAAACAAAATTAAACAAACAAATATGGCAGAAAGTTCAAAATGGTCGCCAAAGTAAATCATATTTCAGTAATAAACGGCACACTTTAAACATGTTACGCAATTTATAAATTAACACTAGTTAATGAAATCTTAACAGAAGACCAAAGTTATGACACTTGATTATATGTGTGTTAATATATTTTATTAATTATGTAGTTGAGGTAGATCTGTAGAGGTATTATTAGAGGTTTAGGTCTGAGAGGTCATGCGTTCTATCCTCACCAGCGGCACATATGATGTCTTAATTGAAAAATGTGTCTTTAATTGCTTTACTTCCTTGTGTTGATGAGTATTTGCATATACAAATTCTTGGCACTTTGGTTGCAAAGTAGAGTTAAACTTCCAAAGAAATTTTATTGATATCATTAACTAAATAATCATCATGGGTGATGGCTGTATGCTATCATGTGAGCATCTAAGCTACAATATAGATTGCAATTATTCTTTAACAAGACTGTGTTGTGTTGTTAAATTCTGAAAATATAATAAAGCAATAATTTCTTGGTAAAGAATGACTTTATAGCTTATCAATATCAATGTAGTTCATTTACTTTCTCTGTTTCTATTATTATTAAGTTTGGCTTATGTATGTATCAAAATCTTCAAAAAAAGTAAATGACCCAACTATTGCATTTAGGGATTCAAAAAATTGTATTCTTCAATTTTTCAATACCACAATAGCAATTGAATTTTCAACCATATTGGCATTTGGAACTACCTCGGCGATCTTCCATGGGTGATCGCCTAGGTTGTTCCGAATGCCATATTGGTTTGATAAATTTTGTTTTTGACTTCATATTTGAACTCAGCACCTTAATAAACTTATGCAGTCCAATACCATACAACTTATTGCAGTTAAATGTAAAAACATGTATTTTATGTGAAAATGGGCGTAGCCAACCGTCAGAGGGTATGTACAGGCGTGTTAATGGGGTCAGAAATTAAAAAGTTATGCTTTTCCTTACATGTCAGTACATGTAACATGTTTTAGACAGGGTCTCATAAAAAAGTCAAATTAACAACCCCCCTATTAGGATGAAATTACTATGTGTAAATACTTTATTGGTTTTATTTTCGTTGGTTTTAACGCCGTAGCAACACATTGTATAGGTCATATAACAGCGGTCAGTCAACCTACTCACTCTTCCTGGATTTAGCTGTTTACCAACTACTAAACGCATACTTTCGTCAGTGACTGACAACTGTCCTACATAATTAAAAATCATTGGTAGGAGGGAGAATATCCGTAGAAATAATTTCATGTCCAAGCACCACGTAAGTACACCCGACCCGGGATTCGAACTCACGACCCCTCAATTAGTAGACTTGCGTGCTACCAACTAAGCTAGCCAAGCGGCTTCGAGTACATACTTGAAACAAGGAAACAATGAAGTTTTTCAATATACTTTGACCTTTTATACAGTGCCCACCAAAAGTTTTTGGACAGATGAAGTTTTGAGAAAACAGATCATCCATAACACAAGTAAATTAACTATCATTAGACTTTATTCATGTAACAATAATTGAATCATGTTAATAAACTAATAAATGCTGACTTTAGAATTTGCTCAGATGACTCTTTCTTTCTTATATTCATGAATGAATATGAATCAGTTTGTCTAAAAACCAACGATCTTGTTCAAGAACGCTTGGAGGACACTGTATATCTTTAATTTCCAGTTTTAGAAGTGTTTGATAAAAGTTTATCTAAAAGTGTGTAAATCTCTATCTGATAATAGAGCACTTAATAAATTAACCGTTTCCTCTCAAATACGATATTTTACAAGTTTCAAGGTGCATAGTCACGTGGTCTACAGCAACAACTAATGAAGTAAACAATTTATTTATCTATGCCTCTTTCCAAACAAATAATTAAATGACTGGAAATAGCACATAAAACTATCTACTATAGTTCGAACAAAACAAAAACAAACATTGTTTATAATAACAATACAATAAATTAATCCTCGACGAGGGACGCGAAGGATGACAATAATATGTGATATGTTTTACGATTGTCTTAGATGTTGGTATAATGGAAAAGATTTTTACCATTACAAGCATGATTTACCAAGAAATGGTGGTATCCATCATGCTAATTTTGTTAAAATGAATTACACACATCTAATTTTCAATACTGCCTACCCCTAGAATGGATTGTCTCATTTTTAATGTTTACCCAAACACGCTTTGTTTTTTTACGCACTATAAGGTAATTTCTCCTGCCTCTGTAAATCCCAAATGATCTCGTGAGAAATATCGTTAGCTCCAAATCTTCCCCACTAAAAATTGAATCGACCCGTAAATTAGGGAATGTGTATATAAACTTTTTGCAGAGGATTCTGTGTAAACAGATTAAACTCACAAGCTAATTTATGTAGGCATTTCGCTTAAATACATAAAAAGTTATTTTATGCTCTATTTGCTTTATTCCTTTTTGGTTGATAAAAGAATTTGACTAAAACAAGAGTTTGTTTTCAGCATGAAAATCCTGTGACTTTACACATTAAGTATGAGGAGTCCTCCTCCTTTCTACGCAGACAAAACTGAACATGTTTTGTACAGCAGATTCTTTGTTTGTTTTTGACTTTAGGAAAATTGCACAAAACTGACTTCCCAATCATAACTTCCAAATTCCCATAGGGTAAGGCATAAACATACAATGAAATAAAGTGAAAGTAATAATTTTGATCGGTTAAAATTACAATCTCTTACAAACAATTTTAATCGACCTTACTTTATTACGTCACCGACTTAACTTCATGACGTCATCGACCTACTTCATGACGCCATAGACCTTACTTATGACGACATCGAATTTACTTCATGACACCATCGACCTTTTTCATGACGTCATCTACCGTACCTTATAACGCTATCGACCTAAATTTATGACGTCATTGACCTTACTGTATAACGTCATCGACCTTCTTCATGACGTCATTGACCTTACTTCATGACGTCATTGACCTTTACTTAATGACGTCATCAACCGTACTTATGACGTCATCAAATTTACTCCATGACGACATCGACCTTACTTAATGACTTCATCGACCTTTCTTTATGACGTCATCGACCTTTCTTCATAACATCATCACATTCAAACTTCAATATCTATCTATCCAGCTTATTAATCTTAAATTTGGTAATTTCTTTTGATAAACTATCAATTCATGTTTTTTTTTGTTTTATTTTCAGTTAAGAAGGAAATCACGTGACTTTATTTGGATATGTTTTCTGTTAATATGGAGAGCAGGCAAGTACATGTTTACTGGGATGGTTTTGTTTCCAAGTTAATAATAATGATAAACTAGGAATAATCTAAGATTGGATGAAAATGTCATTAACGTCCGACAAACCGGTTTGTTTTACAAAAAATAAAAACATAGTTTTGATCATCATAAAATGATTATTTATAAATTTATGATATCTTATAAAAAAGTTTGGCGACATATTTCTGCCACCAGATAAACATTTTACTAACACGTTAATTAAGTGGTTAACTAGTTAATTAATACAAGACTGGCAGTTGTAGGCACTAACTTACATTTATTTCCTGTTGTGGTCTTTTTTTATTGAAAAAAGCTAGTTACGTAACTAGTTAACCACTTAATCAACGTGTTAGTTATGTGGTTATCTGAAGGCAGAAATATGCCACCATACTTATTCATATTTTAGACAAATCAATAGTTACATGTCATACATTTGTCATACATGTAAACATTGCAGAGCTATCATACGTGTACATGTAGTTGTTTTAAATCATGATGTTGTTTTCTTTTTTTTAATTTTTAGATCCAAGCAGAGGTGAATGTAAGTGGCCGTGTCGAACTTGTAATTTACTTAATTATTGTAGCTCTTGTGTTGATGGTTATTACAAAAATAATTGGTACTGTTACTTGTGTCGTATTGAAAACTGTGAGACTTGTCGTAGTGATGGTCTGTGTGATGCTTGTATGGGTGGTTATACATTAGTAAGTGGTTGGTGTCATTGTGGTGGTATTAACAACTGTAAGATTTGTAATAACCGTCAGTGTTCCACTTGTATGAATGGTTATTACTTGGATACAAATGGGAACTGTCTATATTGTGGTATTAACTACTGTAAGACTTGTAAAGGATACCAACAGTGTACCACTTGTTGGGATGGTTATTACTTGCGAACTGACAAGAACTGTAATTCGTGTGATATTGACAACTGTAAGACTTGTGAAGGATACCAACAGTGTACCACTTGCATGGATGGTTATTACTTGCACACTAATGGGTACTGTAATTCGTGTGATATTAACAACTGTAAGACTTGTCCCAGAAACAATCAGTGTACCACTTGTATGGATGGTTACATCTTACATCAAGAATCCTGTGTCACGTGTCAATACTTAAATCCTTACTGTACATCATGCTCCTCACAAGGTGTTTGTTCATCTTGCAATGACGGTTATATTTTAAACAATGATAATAATTGTTTCCAATGTGATGCTACAAGATGCACTACATGTTCGGCTGACTACAAATGTGATTCGTGTAAAAATGGCTTCATTTTGAATAGCAACAAACTATGTATCAGTTGTAAAGTTGATCATTGCTACCGATGTTCCGTGGATAATACTTGTACTATCTGTGACACTGGTTATAAACTATATGGCAATAAATGCTACGCTTGTACTGTTGACAATTGTCTGTACTGTTCCTCCGATAACTTTTGTGTTTCATGTCAAAACGAATTATACACAAATAATGGTAAATGTGTATCGTGTGATCTGAATTGTGTACTGTGCAATCATGATGGTCAATGCAGAGAATGTAAACCAGGTTTTTATGCCAATGGAATCCTGTGTATCAAGTGTCCAGTTGGATGTGAAACTTGCGGCGGCGCTAATTCATGCTACAGTTGTATCAATAGTTATAGATTAATGCAAGGTCGATGTCTCATTTGTCCGGACGTTTGTGAGACATGTAGTGATGATAATGTATGCACTGAATGTAAAAATAACGATCACTATATCTACCAGAACAGCTGTGTAGAATGTCCTGATAAATGTACAAGATGTTTGTCTGATACAGATTGTACTTACTGTCAACAAGGTTATTATGGTAAGAATGGTTGCACTGAAACGTGTCCGCCTCAATGTAGTGAAAGTTATTGTAAAATAAACGGTGGATGTTACAGTTGCGATAATGGCTTTCATGGAGAAATCTGCTATTCTACATGTCCACTAAACTGTACAAAATGTAAACAAGACAATGGTCATTGTTTAGAATGTAAAAATGGTTTCTATGTAAATAATGGTCAATGCACTAAATGTCCGAGTAATTGTGTAACATGTACAAGTACACATTGTGAAGAATGTGTAACAGGATTTTATGGCCAAGTATGTGAACACGAATGTACCAAGTGTAAACCTGGGACAGTATGTTATAAATCAGATGGTCACTGTAAGGAAAGTTGTGCAGATGGTTTAACAGGGAATAATTGTGTCCAGGAATGCTACGATGGATGTTTGTCGTGCCAACGGAATAACAAATACAACTGTGATGCATGTCTCCCTGGCCGATATGGTTATAACTCATACCATTTATATCTTCATTGTTATAACAATTGCTCATCTAATTGTTTCAATTCAACTTGTGAAGATAGGACAGGAGACTGTACATACGGATGTATACAAGGTTTCCATGGCAACCAATGTTCTGATAAATGTCCAGAAAATTGTGCTGACAACGTATGTCATAGAAACGGTTCATGTGTAAAATGTACTGAAAAGTTTACAGGAGAAGAATGCAAATGTCCTTTAAATTGTAAATGTGAAGGATATGGAAGGTGTATTTCATGTAAACCAGACTATGGTAACGTAAAACTAAATTGTGAATGTACAACAGAACATTGTAACGATGATGACTGCACATCTTGTAAAAGTCAGAGATATTTCATGTCTGATAACACGTGCTGTTCTTGTGAAAGTCAAGATAAACACTGTGAGCAATGTTCAAGTAAGATAAATGGTGGTTATGAAAAATGTGAGCAATGTTTTGAAGGCTTTTTTCCATCGGGACAGATCTGTTCTCCATGTAGCGAAAAATGTGTTGAAAACAAATGTCATTCTAGGACAGGTAATTGTTTGAATGGATGCAAAAGAGGTTATTGGGGTGTACAATGCAATAAAAAATGTGAAACATTTTGCTCGGTATGTAATCAAAATGACGGAGCGTGTACTGAATGCAACGATGGTTGGTTTACGCCAGATTGCTCGAAAAGATGTTCCTGGGAATGTAACGCTACCGGTACATTTCCAAAGTGTGCTATGGAAGATGGCGTGTGTTTAAACGGATGTAAAACAATGACAAGATATGGATCACATTGCGAGAATAAATGTAGCAATAATTGTTCTAACAGTCAATGTGATTGGAAGACGGGACATTGTGTAAAAGGTTGCCATGGAAACCAATATGGCGACCAATGTGAAATAGTATGTAGCTCCACGTGTTTAGACTCGAGTCCAACATTGAAGGATATTTGTTATGATAACAATGGAACTTGTATACAAGGTTGTTTGAATGGTAACTATGGAAACAGATGTGAACTCAAGTGTAACACAGATTGTGTTAACATGACATGCGACCAGTTTACAGGAACCTGTTTATATGGATGTCATAGTGGGGACTGCAATCAAGGTAATGTTGTGACTACTTTTAATTAATTAATTAATTTATTTATTTATTGGAATTAACGCCGTATCAACACAATTTATTTCATTTAACGGCGTCCAGCGCACCTAACCTAGCTTTCCTGGACCATTGTCTATAACCAGTACTCACCTACCCTTCCACAAGGCCGGAAACTTCTCCATATTATCTAATCAATGGAGGAAAATCGACATTATTGTCAAATTTTTATGGAAGGGTATAACCTCCCCGGGTGGGATTCGAACCCGCACCCCCCTCGGGCACGAGTATCCAAATACTACTTTTAATCATTAACTTATTTTTGTTGGATTTAATTTCATGACCAAGTTTCTCGAAAGCATGCCCCGCCCGGGAATCGATTCCACGACCCCTCGATCAGTAGAACTTGCGTGCTACCAACTTGAACTAGCCAGGCGACTGTTCACCATAAACTCTTTTCTCATTGTAGTGTAGGTTATGTACGGCGGCTAAGTCACCAAACCATCTTCCTTGTACATTATTTTAGAAGTACTGGCTTACCCTACAACACTGTGCCAATTGTTTCTATCTTCATACGGCTTTCATGTACACTATCTGCTTGCCCTTCCACAGTAAGCAGAACCCGGGTCGATAGCGCAGTAGGTAGCACGCCGACATTTGGAATCTCGTGTTTCGAAGGGGCTACGGATTCGAATCCATCCCTGGGAGGTTATACCCCTCCATGAACATTTGATAATAATGTCAATTTTCCTCCATTGATTAGACAATATGGAGAAGTTTCCGGCCTTGTTGAGGGATAGGTGAGAACTGGTTATAGAGAATTATCCAGGAAAGCTTGGTTAGGTGCGCTGGACGCCGTAAAATGACCTTAAATTTTGTTGCCATGGCGTTAATTCCAATATAAATAAAATGAAATAGGTAAATCCACAGTAAGTTAACCATTTTTTGCTCTGCAAAGGAAAATAGTTACTGAATATAAAATTTACTGGGCAGTACATAATTTTGATAGGAATCGAACCCGATACCTTTGTATTTAAAACCCTTCCTTCTCCAAATCAGCCACGATACTTTATACTGTAAAATATTTTTCATCTCATTCATACATAAGAGTTTAGTAAATGCTCTAAAAACATAGTAGGGGCAGTAGTCAAGTCGTAGGATGCACGCTTAGGGATAGAGGGGTCCTGGGTTCAATCCAACTAGGGACACTGCTAATTTCCTTGAGCAAGAAATTTACCTGCGATTACTTCACTCCATCCAGGTGTAAATGGGTACATTCGATGGTGGTATTATTCCGTTGTGCCAATTTTCAGCTGCACTAAAAAGCGGAATAAAAGACCTCCCGGGAGATTGATATAGATAGATACTAGTAGCCCGATGACCTGGGGTAATAGCTCTATAGGTCGGTGAACGTTTGTAAGCATGAAACTCAGACAATAAAATGCCATTACATTCTTTAACATTATTTATACCAACTTTAGTATTAATACTGAAAGAACACCAATAAATTTGTTTGGAGTGACACAGTTAGTAATTTACAGGATTGGAGATAGGAATTTTTCTAACTGCAGCATGTTTTATAACCCTAAACGTTGCAAAATGTTCCGTAATATAACGATACATTCGGATCTCCTCGGTCATTCGCTGCGAATAATCTCTGACATATTTAGACACTGTTTTGAAACTACTGGTGTTCAAGCAATCACATATACGATCGTTTAGGCAATGAGTGATGTTTCGTTTTTAGTCCATAAATTTGGAACAACACTCAATGCCTTGACGATCGTATATTTGTTTATTAGATTAGATTATTCGCAGTGAATAGCCAAGGAGTTCCGAATGTATCGTTACGGAACGTTTTGGAACGTTTAGGGTAATTAAACAGGCTACTAGATTGGAGATAGGAATTTTCTGATTACTTTTATTTTTGTTAATTGTAAAACACGCCCTTGATGAAAAAAAACCACTTTCATACATAAACATCGTATTCTGGGTCATGCGTGTTTTTGTACTTTGGGCTTGTACACAAAATAGGTAGATAAGCTGATGCACGAACAATATTTTTCTGATTCAAACATTCCACTTTGATTTGTAACATTTATTTAAAACAGTGTATATACACATTGAAAATTTCATATAATGATATGTTTGTAAAATAAGTTTAAACTAACTGAAACATAAAATTGTAATAAAACACTCCTAAATATTGGTGTGTTATGCAACTGGCTTTGTTTATTATTAATTACAAACCAATATTTAGGGGTGAATTATTTATACAATATTGTAATTTAGTTATTTGACACTTATCTGATAAACAAACGATTATATAAAATTTAAAATATTCAAATACAGTATTTAAAAAAAATGTTAAATATCAAAGTTGTATGTTTTAATCCGTAAAATGCTGTTCATGGATCAGCTTATTCACCTATTCAGTGGACAAGTCCAATGTTTAAAGTACAAAAACACGCATGACCTAGAATACGACCTGTATTCCTGTTTACCATATATAATATTGTTGCACTATACATATATTTCAAATATTCTTACTTGGTTCTGAATTTAAACTTGTTATTTTCAGTTTCAAAACTAATAGGAGGAATGACCCCATCTATGCTTGGAGGTATAGTGGGTGGAATCATTGCTATTTTAGTTGTAATTATTGTAGTCTTTGTTATAAGGAGAAGGTAAGACATTACATATTTTGAAGAGTTTTGATTTATGTTACAGTTTGAACACCTTTTTTAAAAATTTTGTCTTCGATTACAAACATATTACCAGTTCCAGGGGAGGATCCATGATTTTTTACTAGGGGGAGGGGTCCGAACTTTTCTAGGGGGAGGGGGTTTGAACTTTCGAACCTAAACCACATAATACATATTTTGCAGAAAACATGCAACATATTGATTATATACACAACATAACCATTAAATCTATGTTAAGAACCGAGGAACATTGCTTCATGCTGTACTTAAAATGACTTACAGTCAAGAAATACACTAATCCAAATTTTCTTGGGGGGAGGGTCCGGCCACCCTTGACCCCTCCCCCCCCCGCTAGATCCGCCTATGCAGTTCGACACTTAACTGGTCAATTTGAGCTCCTTATTTTTGTGTTATTGCTCTTAAAGGTGCATCGAGCCATCGACAGCTTAGTTCCTTGAGCCATCGGCAGCTTAGGTCATCGAGCCATCGGCAGCTTAGGTCATCAAGCCATTGGCAGCTTAGGTCATCAAGCCATCGGCAGCTTAGGTCATCAAGCCATTGTCAGCTTAGGTCATCGAGCCAATGCCAGCTTAGTTCATCAAACCATTGGCAGCTTAGGTCATCAAGCCATTGGCAGCTTAGATCATCAAGCCATTGGCAGCTTAAGTCATCCAGCCATTGACAGCTTAGGTCATCGAGCCGTTGGCAGCTTAGTTCATTAAGCGTGTATGTAGATCATAGACTGAGAATATGCTTTTAGTAAATTAAGAAAAAATTTTTTTATTGGATTTAACGCCGTGTCACACAATTTAAGGTCATTTTACGGCGTCAAGCGCACCTAACCTAGCTTTCCTGGACCCTTGTCTATAACAAGTACTCACTTACCCTTCCACAAGGCCGGAAACGTCTCCATCTAACTTATTTATGGAGGAAAATTGACATTATTGTCAAATTTTCATGGAAGGGTATAACCTCCATGGGTGGGATTTGAACCCGCACCCCCTCGGGCACGAGATTCAAAATCCCGGGGGCTCCAACTGCGCTTTCGTCCCGGGTTAAATTGAGAAAATGATTATAGATGAAGCAAGTATATACGTTGGTATGAAAATAAGTTTTGTAAATTTTAAGATATCTTTAGTAAATAAGAGTATTAAGAACATTGAATGGCAATGAGAAAGAAGCCAGTTGCTAGAAGAAAATGGGATTAGTTGAACCATAGCGAAGTTTACATTGAGATTTGAAAGTGGGTGTAAATCATACTAGTATAATAAAATCTTACAGTTTTTGAAGTAATGAAAAGATAAACATTGAAGTGACATAGAACACAGAGAGAGAAAAGATAAAAACAAAACATAATACAATGTTATCATCATTTTGCTTTATTATTATTTATTTATTTCCTCCATTACTGAAGAGCTTAATAACTATTTACAAAACATATACACAGATACATACAATTGAATAATCACATAATACCTAGCAAATATATCAATATTTATAATAATAAAATTATTAACAATAAACTCAAAACATAATTGTGTAACTCATTTACTGAAATAGTCAACGAAATTTACACTAAAATTGATTAATATCTTACATGTATTTACAGACGTAAAAATGGAAGAAATGAAGAAAATCAAGCAAGAAATGATCAAGATATTCCAGAATATGCAGTTGTTCATCATGAAGAAACAGACACTGAAGGCAGTGAGTAACATAAGTTGTTTTAATGCATGAGGCGTCAGTTACATAAGTTGTGTTATTTCATTTGGGGTTAGTAACATTAGTTGTTTTATTGCATTTGGGGTTAGTTTGATAAGTTGTTTTATTGCATTTGGTGTTAGTCACATACGTTGTTTTATTGCATTTGGGGTTAGTAACATGAGTTGTAATATTGCATTCGGGGTTAGTAACATTAGTTGTAATATTGCATTTGGGGTTAGTAACATGAGTTGTAATATTGCATTTGGGGTTAGTAACATAAGTTGTTTTATTGCACTTGGGTTTAGTAACATTAGTTGTTTTATTGCATTTTGGGTAAGTAACATAAGTTGTTTCATTGCATTTGGGGTAAGTGACATAAGTGGTGTTATTGAGTGAGGCGTTAGTTACATCAGTTGTTTCATTGCATTTGGAGTTAGTTTTATAAGTTGTTTTATTGCATTTGGTGTAAGTAACATATGTTGTTTTATTGCATTTTGGGTTAGTAACATAAGTTGTTTCATTGCATTTGATGTTAGTAACAGTAGTTGTTTTTTTGCATTTGGGGTAAGTAACATAATTTGTGTTATTGCATTCGGGGTTAGTAACATAACTTGTTTTATTGCATTTGGGGTTAGTAACATCAGTTGTGTTATTGCATTTGGGGCTAGTAACATAAGTTGTTTCATTGCATGAGGTGTCAGTAACATAAGTTTTTTTAATGAACGGGCTGTTAAATTCGTGAGGCGTTAGTTACATAAGTATTTTTATTGAGTGCCATAACCCTAACTCTAACCCTAAACTAAGTTTATTTATTAAAGAATGCTATTCTTATTTTACGTTACAGTTCCATTGTATGCAATGCCTGTTAAGAGAAATAAGGAAAACAAACAAACAACCCCATCTAATACTAGCAACCAGAGTGTGGCATCACGTGACCAGGCAGCCCACGTGACTACAGAGAAGGTTATTGAAGTTCCTGGTGCTGAAAGGAAGTCTGTACAACTTTTAGAAGAGGAACTGTGTGAAAACGTTCGTATACATTTTCTTCTTCGTTTGTTTTCGTAAACATTCGTAAATTTCCGTACTAATACGTTTGTTGTACTATACTTTCTCGTTGTTTCGTATGGAAATGTTTGTTTTCGTTATTATCCGTTTGTTTTCGTATATATTCGTTTGTTTTCGTCATAAATCGGTTATATATGTTATTGTTATGATTCCATATTACTTTTATACTATTTCGTACATTCTCGTGTTTATTCGGTTGCTTTTGTATAAAGTAATTTGTCTATACTGCAAATCATTAGTTAGCGTACCGATTCGGTCATTTTCGTAGCAATTCGTTCGTTATCGGTTTAGTTCGTGCGTTTCCGTATCAATGTGTTTGGTCGTGCATAAAATTTATTTTCTTGGTGAGGAAGTATCGTAAATAACAATAAATAAGTTTAAATAGACGAGTGAGAAAGAATCCGGTTTTCAGTTTGACTTTGTCTGCTTCAATATCAGATCGTTCATTTCCGTACCCACTCGTTTATTTCCGTCATCAAACATCCTTTAAATTTTAGCACAGTAAAATAGTATCTTATAATCAATAATTAAACATCAACATCTTTCACCTATTAATTGGACCTTTTAAATGTCTATAAGTAACTCAATTAAAGTCATTAAACAGTCCTCTTCAAATCGGAAACTGTGTAAATATGTCTTAGTTTCAATAATATTTTATGTTCCTTATTGTAAAGAAAGTTAATTTACATTTATTACTAATTATTTACAATTATATACATTTGAAATGTATAAACGTAATAGCGATTGTTATAAATTTATAGAAACTTATATAAAATGTTTATGCTAATATACATTATAATTCAAAATGGTAAAACCTTTCAGAGAGCCATCAGTTGTGACATTTATATATTGTGATTTTTTAGTTAAGTTTTGAAATGGATTGCGTTAGCAAAACAGCTCTTAGAGACCACTAGTTTTCAAACATATCACAAAAATGTCGCGGACGATTACATTTGGTTATGTGCAATCAGATTCAGAGCAATGATGTGTAGTTAGGTAAACATCTACGTGTAAAAAATAGTCCCCTTGTTAACAATATTCGACATTGTCTTGCTCTCAACTCACAATACATAAATAAGTTAACATTATTAATTCCATCCAATCATTTGACCTTGTTAAATCCATGTCAATGCCGGGCAGTCAGCGCTTTGATTATTGTGTTATTGTCATTGTCGTTATAATGAACATTTTGTTGTATTATCTTTGGGGGGTTGTTTTGTTTGTTTGTTTTGTTGGGTTTAACGCCAAAGCAAAATATTCTAAAGGTCATATAAGGCGTTTAGTCAACCTACTCACTACTCCTGGAAAGGGTAAATCTTTGAATTTAGCTGTTAACCAACTACTAAGCGCATACGTTTGTCAGTGACTGACAGCTGCCCTATATAATTAAAAATCATTGGTAGAGGGGAGAATGTGCGTAGAAATAATTTCATGACAAAGCTCCGCGAAAGTATGCGCCGCCCAGGAATCGAACCCACGAACCCTCGATTAATAGACTTGCGTGCTATCACTTAAGCTAGCCGGGCGGCTATTATTATCATCGGGGATCATTATTTTGAATAAAAAGTGACATAGTTTGGGGCATAAAGATATAAATATTACTCATAGTAATAAAATAACCAAGTTTCTTGTCATATTAGAAATCAAAATTTATGTTTGAGTGTTTGGTCTCGTTTTACCAGTAGTTTGCTTTTATGCCTATACCATAGCCCATTATAATTGTTGTGTTTTTAAGTTTCTGAAAGAAGTAAACTCAAAAAGCGTTGATAGGATAATTGGAAAAAGAATCATATATGTACATGTTTTGTATATAAGAATCTGGTTAAATTTTTTAATGATAAAAGTTAAAAGTTGAAATTTTGAAGCACTTTGTCTTTATCTTGAATTTAACATTAATAATTATAATGGAGAGTTCATATCCTGGTATGAACAAATATGGAAATAATTCATTTATGAAACGGGAAGAGTCCTTCAACTACACATCGATGTAAGATATAAACAATACGTTCGATTGCGCATGCGCAAGTGTGTGGGTGGGGGATTTGACTTTATCAAACAATTTAAAGAAAGTGAGTGTACATTCGGTAAACCTCGTCGATCTTCTACGAAGATAATAATATTTTTGTATAGCAATGTACCATATAACCTGTATTAAAACCACTATATGAAGATACATACTCATCAACAGTAGACTTGACAACTATTTTCATAAGCGGATTCAGGGGGGGGTGTCAGGGGGTCAGGACGCCCCCCCCCTAGAATTTGGAAAATGTACCTATCAATTAGTGTATTTCTTGCCTGTAAGTCATTTTTAAGTAGCATGAAGCAATTTTCTTGTTGCTTTACAAAGATTTAATGGTTATGTAGTTATTATTATCAATATGTTGCATTTTTTCTTCAAAATGTGTATGATGTGGTCGTGTTCGAGGTTCGGACCCCCCTAGAAAAGTTCGGACACCCCCATAGAAAAAAATCCTGGATCCGCCTTTGATTTTACTACAATATAATTATCAAAATATAATATATATTAGAGACATTTCTACCAGTGCAATCCATTTCCTTTTAAAATTTCAGTTTGACCAAGTGTTCATTTTAGAAAAAAGTGGGTTACTTTTATAAGAGCACTCTATATTCATTTATACGATAATGTTCAATGTGCCTCATCTAGAGTTTTAGAGCTTAATTTTGTAATTTTGAGTAATTTTTCCAAAAAGACTTTGTCTTAAACATACTGTGAAAAAACCTTTTGTTTCATGTATTGACAACCAACATCTACTTTCGGTTTCGATCTACTTTCACGTTTTAATGTTATAATTAAAATAATCATGCTTCAGCAATACTTGCATTTATTAAAACCATTTTGTTCATCAGAGGTCTTTGAAATAGATGAATGTAATTTTCTATGCAGCCCAAAAACAATGCTACTTTTGATAATGGGGCTTTAAATATACTCATTTATTTTAGTTCGATTGTGAAAAAAGCTCTTACAACTTAAAATTTATTACTTTCGAGTCCGATTCCTTGTCTCCCAGTACTGAGCTAGTAGGATAAAGTTTCTTCCTCAAGGAAACAACGGGGTAGGTTTTGAATGGGATTTGAACCCCTTTCGAGACACTAGAGTCGAAATCTCCGCGCACTACAAACTGCCCTACAGACCCTGATCCCTAATTCATATTAAATTGGTTATCGCGAGAGTTTTAAATGATTTGTTTCTTTATACTGTCCAAACGGAATTTTGTGTCGATCACTTTCGGTTTCTAGTTACCCCCCTTTGTTCCTTCTAAAAATCATAAAAAGGGAGATAATAAACCCTAATTTTTAGAAATAAATTCGCACGTTTAGAACTCTTCTGGTTCCGGTGCTTACCAATCGTTGCATTTTGGGACGGTGTGACTGTATGACTTAAACGCACAATGAAGCGAAAAGAAGCAAACATTGGCAAAATGAAGATTAAATTGTTTATTAAATATGTGACCCTTACAACCAAATAAATACTTCACTAAATTGCATGACTTTTTCCATCAATAGGCCGTGCCTTTAATTATATCAATATTTTACAGGAGTCAGCTGATAATGGCGCTGATGTAGATGATACCTATTACAATGTCTGTCACGTCTTAAAGAGACAGATTCAGTTAAACAAATTACAAAAATATGTAGCAACAAAAACCAAAGAAGATTATATGAGTGAATTTCAGGTAAACATATACCATTCAGAACTCCTCAGTCATTTACTACGAATCACCTCGGACATATTTAGACGCCATCTTGGAACTACTTTAGCGTCACATGTCCAAAAAAAACCACTCTAGCCGGTGTCGAAGTAAACAAACAAATCCAAGACCATTAAGGCGATGATTAATGTCTTGATTTTTGGTCAATACACGATTTAATGATCTCTGTCTTTCCATATATATACACAGCTCGCATTCTAGGTCATGCGTGTTTTTGTACTTTAAACAATGGACTTGCCCACTAAGTAGGTGTATTAGCTAATGCATGGGAGCATTTTACTGATTTTAAACTGGCCATTTTTATGTGTAAAATTCCTTTTACATAGTGTGTAAGCACATTGTAAATTTTATAAAATGATATGTTTATAAAATAAGCGTAAACTTATTAAACCATAAAATTGTAAAAATAATTCACCCCTAAATATTGGTATGTAATGAAACTGGTTATGTTTTCTATCTTCCGGACATTCCGAAATAATCCCTCTTCTCTCATCTGAAAATGCTTTATAATTTTTATCAATACTTTAATGTACATCGTACCTATATACATTTCAGTCGTTACCAGTTGGTCTGATCAAGTCTTATGATATTTCAAGAACAAAAGAAAATGCATCAAAGAATCGTTACCAAGGAATATACCCATGTACGTTAAAATATTTTTGTTTTAGTATCTGAGGTTTTCAATGGCTTTTCTTTATTAAATACAATCCTGTTCATCACGATTATCAACCATTCAACAATACCACTGATTTTTCTTTGGAATCTTAATTTGAAAATAGCCAAATCTTTAACCAACGTTTCTGACAACTCTTGCGTAAAATATACAGTTTAAGCAACTTCTTAAGAATTCATGATGACAAAAGTCAAAATTTGCGAATTCTGTTAGGAGATAAAAAAGAAACGCATGCATTCCTCTTGTTTACCATTACAAAGCAGATAAGAGCGGCGGCGGTGGCGTAGTGGTTAGCATGTCAAACTTCGAATTCGGAGATCGCGGGCTCAAGCCCGGTCGCGGTAGGTCATATCCTATATACATGAGTTGTCGGCCTCGTGGTAGGGTAAGTTAGTACTGGTGATATAAAGTATACAGGAAACCTATAGTAGGAAGAGATGGCTCTCGTATATATATAAATATGTTGAATACGACGTTAAAAACAACAACAACGAAAATATAGAAAAATGCAGATCTATATCTTTTGTCATATCATTACAGGCAAATCAACCTTCTAACTTCCCAGATTTAATTATGTCAAGTAAAAACTTTAATATTCCAAGAACCAATGATACAGCTCATTTCTTCATATTTTAAAGAAATTTAGGAAGGGTACTTCCACAACAACAACATCGACAACCGCTACAAAACTCGGCAACAATAACACGAAGAAAAACAACACCAGTTAAATTGATAGCAGTAACAACATTGAACAACACAGGGCAACAAAAACGCAAACAACAGCAAAAATAACAGTAGCATCACAAACGACAACTGGTTGAGAAAAATACATTTTCAATTTCTAAAAAAATCTGGCCAATCGGTTCTGAGAAATATAACACGAAAGTCATGAGACACACTTAAATTATCTAGACCGTTAGGCCTTGCCATACAGGAATTCTGTCAAGCGTTTGCGTTCGCGTAGGTTTTAGAGTCCTCAATCCAAAAAAAAACAAAACACAAAGTAGTTTGTAAATTTTTCTTAAATAATTCTGTTGTTCCGTGATTCGTAAACTGATTTTTCTCTGGAAATACTGATAGTTCCTTGTTTCTGTGTATTTGATTGATGAAAATGTACATGTGTATGTTGTATATACATTTTTATGGAATTACTTTAATATCACGTTAATGCCATAAACATTCATGTACTACCAAGTACTGATTTGTATGAATACTAGCTAGAATGGACATGTGTTTTCGATTTTGGTTTGTGTGTATTGTGAATAGGTATCTAGGTTTGTCAAACTTGAGTTGACGCTTAACAAAATTCCATTTTGGCATGGCTTTATTAATATGGTATGTCTTTTCAGCATGAAATCAACATTCTTTACAGTTACATGTGAAGTTACACTAACATTGTCATTAACAGAAAACTGTTTAATTGATTTAAATTAAAAATATTTATACAATTACGAGAGTTGATAATTGATACTTAAGTTGAAATCAGTGATTCTACAGCGTCCTTATATTTTAATTATTTTAGACGAAGTGAAGTCTTATTGAATTTTTATACATTAACATTTACAGATGATGACACACTGGTCGTTTTAAAAGGAACCAACTTCACTTATATGAATGCCAGTTTTATCGAGGTAAAAACAATTCTAATTTGGTTATAAAAATATGTTATGTATTTGTAATATATACTTGTTATTTTGTATCACTTTCTCCGCTCCTTGAAGTTGAAGTTAAAGTACGGTTTAAAGTCTTCTTCCATAAACATTTTTATCTGACTTTTCAGCTGAATTTTCTACTGTAAACAGCCGATCATTGAAATCACCATCTGGCATGTAAACCTCACCGTACCCATTTACACCTAGGTGGAGTGCAACAACTGTAGGTAAATTGTACTTGCTCTAAGAAATTAGCCGTGTCCCTAGTGTGGCTCGACCCAGGACACCTCGATCCCTAAGGGCGCGCCCTACAACTGGACCCCTGCTCCTACTCTACTACTTAGGTATTTGCGCACGAGCTGTATTGAATATTGATCTAAAATTGGCATTATCTTAAATATCTAAGTCTTAAAATTGTCTTAAAATGTTTAATGCACCACACAATCTTCAGTTACGTCCATATATACAACATTGTTATTTGCAAAACAACTAACTAACATCAAATGATGTATAAATGTCATTTATGTTTAATGATGTATTTGAAATCCATTTATATGTACACATAAAACACTGTTATTTTAGTATAAAGAGAACAACTAAATACTTAATTTGACATTCATATACATAATCAAACAAAAACAAAGGCGGGGTCAACAGCAATAGAAAAAATTAAGCCTTAAATGTTGCTACAATCTATTTTTTTTTGGAAACAAAATAATAACGTCTTGCTGACGCTCCTCCTCTCGGACTGTAGTTATAAGGATATCACTCAAGTAATCCGCATGAGTTTGTGCATTTTTTTAAATCGGAGTGGTTCGGTTTTGTTCGAAATGATCCAATGCAAATCGCCGAGACTACACATTTTAACTCCTTCCAGTTATCTGACAGGTCACCGTTTAATAAATGCCTATATTCAATCAAAACTGTGTTTTGTTATACCTTATTTCTACAAGTTGAACCATTTTAGTTTTTTCTCACAATGAATGTCTTAATAATATCATATGTTTGATTTAAGATAAGCGTCTATTAAAAAGGCCTTAGAATTCTTAAATGATCTACTCGATGTTATGACTGAAACAAACTAATGGACATGCTTGTACCTCCAAGTCTTCAAGATGTTTATTGCCTCTTAGTACCAGTATAAAAGTTTGAGTTAAACATTTTTTATAACCCCCGAACTTTGACCTTTGTCTTCATCTTTGACCTTGATCCATGCTGTGTTACTTTATTTCAGGGATATCGGAAGAAACACGCCTATATTGCATCAATGGGTACGTTAACTTACATAATTATGTTCTAATATATGTTGTAATTCTATAATAAAACGTTTGGTTAGGTCTGTTTTTGGCCACATATGTGTCTAGGCAATTTGCATTGAAGCTGGACACCTGTAAAATGTAATTATCTATATAACTACATATTATACAAAATTAATTTTGCGTACACTCTTATTTTAACTTTTCCTTTCGGGTTAAGTTTTCCAGAATTTTAACGGATAAATAAATCCTCCCTGCGTTCCAATGCAAATATTTCTATTTTTATCAGAAAAATCCAACCAAATAGATAGGAATAATAAGTTGTTCGGATCATAACGTTGTTATACATACGATGTTTTTTATACAAAACTATAGCTTGTTAGCTTATTGTGAAAATGTTCTAAATATTTTTACTATTTCATCTTTTTCAAGGACCTACGATAAAGTATATGAAAGATTTAACACCATTTTGGTGGATGGTTTGGCAGGAAAAAGTTGGCAAGATTGTCATGTTGACAAGACAATGGGAGGCCGGGGTAAGATAAAAAATTCCAATGGCTAATCAAATATGCTAAAATATCAGGGATAAATTGTGAAGCAATTTGGTGTATTTTGATATTTAAAACTAAATCATCCTCGGAAAATATTAAGTAAATACGTGAATAACAGTAAACATGTGCCTTAGACATTTTCTGGAAGAAATGAAAATCATTTTGTAGCAAATTATTTTTGTTACCCTTTTATTGTCTTAAAAATGAGATTGTAAAGAAAAAAATAAGCACATTGTTTTACTTTCTGATTTTTAAGACCACGTGACTCTATAATCTGACAATGAACCAATTTTGCAATCATAGCATGTATTTGTACTTTGAATTAGGAACTTACATTTATTGAATATTGTTTCATGTTTGTCTCATGTTTTGTTACATTGATCTTATTTTTGTCATCGTCTCAAACTGTTTGTTAATTTTACAGTTTAGTTGGATAGTTGCTTAGATTTACATGTATATAGAATATGTGTTTAGTTTATAATTAGGGACTTTAGTCAGTTATCTTTCCCTGATAAAATTGGATGTTTGACATGCTAACCACTACGACACGGCCGCGGCTCTTACCTGCGTTGTGATAGTAGACCAAAAAAAAAAATTATCGATGAAGTCCTATGTAAGGATAACAAAATATTCATCTTATATATTTCTTGTTAATGAAGATATTTACAGAAGTGATAAAAATTTAGATAGTTCTTTACGCTAATAATGCTTAGCTTAAATTTCAATAAATTTAATGATTCACAAAAAAGTTATTAGGGATATTTTTTGGCAAATTGACATTGAAAAGTAAGGGTAAAATCCTAGTAATTCAACTAATTGAACCTTCCTATTCCAAGAATATACAAGGGGAAATAACTGACTAAGGTCCCTTATTGAGGACTGATCCGTTTATGGGGAGACACGTTAGTCCGCGATATGGCGATACAGTTTCAAATTATCTATAGTCGAACAATATTAACCTGAGGTGGACTATATGCAAGAATATATTGAACTCCGTATTTATAGTCTATTTTTGTCTTCGTTTGTAAATCGCGCTTTATCGGAAGCTTTCGGCAAAATACACGTACTGAACAATTAATTTTGTTTTCATAAGAATAAATACTTTGAAACTGTACCACAATATTGTTTCTCTCAAAATTAGCGTGTCCAAAATTTAAAGTACAACACGTGCTACTTTTACAAAATTAAATTATAGTTACGTGACTGTATACCTAAGAGGTCGACTTGATTTGCCAGGGCTGCTTACGAACCGGTGGTAACCGATCGCCGGTCGGTTCGCCCCGTAGTGAAATATGAATCAAGCGTTCCGGCTAACTAAAATGGTGTCAAAAGCCACGGCTGGGGTTGTGTCACAAATAATAAGCGAAGTAATGATGACTGATGCTAGGATGACGGTGAATTACTTTTGCAGAAGGTCACATTCAAGCAGTGTATGTAAATTAATTTATTTTAGTCGTCAATATTTTCGTGTCTGGCGAATGAAAGTGTTATCATAACAATCTCTTCTTACATAAATGATATGTAAGGGGAGTTTAACATTACCCCAATTAGTATTAAGCCCGTAAAATTGAATTGTAGCTATTTTCAGACATATATGGCACAAGCTCCTCGCTCAAACGTTACCGGTGTATTCAGCATACTCCGGCTAGTGATTCCGGCTTAATGTCGGAACGAATAAAGTGATTTGCCAGTGCCCGTTTAGGAACCGGCGTACGCCGGATTGAGCCGGCCTTGCAAATCAAGTCGGCCTATCGTATTTCTATCGTTTCAGATCAACAAATGTGATCAATATTGGCCAAACCTTGATAGTCAGGTTACATATGGTGATTTGACAATCAATTCTCTGAGTGAGATGATATATACAGACTATGTCATCAGATCATTCAAACTTCAAAAGGTTGGTTCGTATTGTTTAATTTGGGCACTGTTTGATTTGCATGCGCTATTATAGTTCCGACGTATGACAGTCTTGTGATCAGTGGGCGGTGACAAATGCAATCTGATGAAAACCTTATCTAAAATTCTCCGCTCGCCTACTCGCTAATTTAGATCTTGCTGTTTTTTATGAGGGTCACGTTGAGGCGACCTTTTCTCATTTTAATATTAATGACGCACCTATTATATTAAGTAACTTTCTTACATCGTCTACGTCACACAATTAAGAAAGAGCCATCCAATCACACCTGTGAATAACACCGGCGTCACAAGTTGAACTAACTATGCGTCGTGTGAACATTAATTAAACATGCTAATGTTTTTCTTTAACTTGTTTACAGGGTATTGATTCACGAATGATACAACAAGTCCACTATACAGCATGGCCAGATAAGGGGACACCTGATGACGTCACTAGTCTGGTAGAGTTTAGACAAAGAGTTAATAGTTTACAGACAAGTCTGGATGGACCGCTGTTGGTTCACTGCAGGTGAAAAGTCATTTATTGTACTTTTAAAAAATATCCATTTGCAATCAAATGAAAATACGTAGAAAACATAAAAAAAATTGGAAATATGTAATTTGTAGGAATATATTATCTACTTATAGTCGAATAGAAATATATGATCTATAAATAGACAAAATGGGAAATGGGTGATTTGTGGGGATATGTGATCTATCTAAAAACGAATAGAAATACGTGATCTATAAATAGACAAAATGGGAAATGAGTGATTTGTGGGGATATGTGATCTATTTAAATACGAATAGAAATATGTGATCTATGAATAGACAAAATGGGAAATGGGTGATTTGTGGGGATATGTGATCTATCTAAAGACGAATAGAAATACGTGATTTATAAATAGAAATAATGAAAATTTAGTTTATACATATAAACTTTATCTTGATTGTGGAGCAAGTTCTAACAACTTAGATTAATCACTTTTGAGTCCGTTTCCTTGTCCCTAGTACTGAGATAAACGGATACATGTGTTTGCTCTACGAAGCAACTGTATGGAATTTGGATGGGATTCGAACCAATACGAAGCTGGCTCTCCAATGATTACTAGTTTAAATCATGGAAATATGTGATACGTTAAGTTATACAGTCAACTTATGATTAGAAATAATTAATCTAAATTACATTTTTAACGTCGTATTCAACACATATTTACGTCATATATACGACGGCCAGCTCTTCCTGGACACTTTTTTATCTCCAGTACTAACTTACCCTACCACGAGGCCAAAAACTCATATATAGGGTATGACCTACCGCGACCGGGCTCGAACCCGCGATCTCCGGATTCAGACATGCCAGACATGTCAGTCAAGCTAACCACTACGTCACGGCCGCGCCTATCTCAATTACAAATTTATACTTATTTCAGTGCTGGCATTGGTCGCACTGGGACGTACATTGCATTAGACATGTTGACAAATGAAGGTGCCAAAGAGGGAAGTGTTGATATACTGGCCTGTGTTAGAAATATGAGAGAGGACAGAGTGAATATGGTCCAAACATGGGTAAGTTGTCACATGCATGCTTCAAAATAGCGTAACGTCTTAAGCGTATCCTTGTGTATACTATTATAAAACGGATTTAATGTCGCATCATGTGAAGGAAAATATCTAGAAAATGGCTAATGAAGTTTTAGAAGCCATACCTAACTACTAAATACTGTTTTAACAAGTGCTGTATTTTGTGTCTTATGCATTGACCTACAGTTGCCAAGTCGTTTAGCATATTACATTTGTCAACTTATTCTGATCACTTAATATCATTGTTTTATAATATATTACTTTTCCATTAAATTAATGTTAATTTGCCTCCATTGATAAGGCGTACGGAGAAGTTGCAGACCTTGTGGAAGGGTAGGTGAGTACTGGTTATAGACTCGAGTCCAGGAAACCTAGATTAGCTGTGATGACCGCATGGATTGCATTTAAACGTCGTTAAGCAATACAGTAACCTATATGAATATTTTGAATTTTGAAAAATTTTGGACAAATGAGAATGAACTACGGTCTACATGAACAAGTGGAACATATTTGGATATTCTCATCCTTGTGTAATTATCACGTTTGTTGTCTTAAATACTTATCTACATTCTGTTTATATTAAAGGACCAGTACAAGTTTCTACATGAGTGTCTTGTTTACACTTTAACTTATGATTGCAAACCCATAGAAGCAACTGGTTTTCATGACTATATGAAGAACCATGGCAGTAAAAGCATTGGAAAGAAGTTTCAAGTATGTATATATGTGTATCAATACGTCTATGGCTGTACCAGCTTTAGGCAGTAATATGTCCCGGGATTCTGAAGATCCCAAAAAACTTGAGAGGAATCCCAGAAATGCATAGCTAGGGATTTCGTTAAGATCCCTTTAAATTGCCGTTATTACATTTTTTAGTTCCCATGAACTGTTCAGCACAATTTAAGACTGCAATTCTGTCTCTAGTTTTGTCTTTATTGGAGGAATTCCTAACGTTACGGAGTAATCCCTAAAAAATGTCAAGGGATTCTACCCATATCCCTGGTAAAACAGTTAGTGTCAAACTCTGCATTACCATGACAACGAATGTCGTTTTATTCTTATTTTCTCACAATGTATTTTTTTCAAATCTTTAAAGTATGTTTACATCTATACATCCCCCGAAGAGAGTTGTCGATTACTTGAGACCAGGCGTAAGGATCATGGTAAAGATAAACGTGAATGCAGATCTTATTTGGTGAGCGACTGTGTACATAACATAATAAAGTGTTATCAAATATAAAAATACATGCGTTGTTGTTGAAATTTGTGTTCAGTCAGAGGACTTGAAAATTGCCAGAGAATGTTACTTAACTAGTGTTTAAATACACCAATTAGCTTTCAATGTTTTTAAGTGTTGTCCTTATTGATAATATTAAATGAATAAAGTTATTTCACACGTTCTTGTACTGTTAATGACAATACATGTGTGTCTAGTGTATACTTTAAAATATCTAGACATAAAACATAGCTTGCACTTGTTGTATGTTGTATGTTTTAACCTATCTACACTGTAATGAGGACAATTTTTTTGTGACTCGTAGTATCGATTTCATTGGAATATTACCAACAATTCCATCTTTAAATCTTCTTAAGACTGCATAAATGTATCATATATAGAAGATTTGTTACCAGCATTTAATACTTTAAAAACATACGTGGGTCATCCATCTTCTTTGTAAAAATTGTTTACAATTTCTTGTACATATTTTCAGGAGTTACAAAGTACTTTAGAAAGTCGTTCAGAATCAGAAATGCTCGCTGTTCAACGAAACAGCGAATTGAAAGACAAAAACAGAACTGGAGCGGATATTCCAGGTAAGAAATATCATTTATACTTGGACCATCTCAGTCGAAAGATCACAAGTCTACTTATCGAGTCGTCATGGATTCTATTCCCGATCGGGACATACTGAAGTAGAATTCATGAAATATTTTCTGAGACCATTATTTCTCCTACCGCTGATTCTAAATCATGTATGCCCAGAGGTCCACATGGAAGATTGGATTTATCCAAATGTGTAGCCTCGTTAAATAAAGTCTTTATTATTATTATTATTATTATTATGACAGTCGTTACTTAATAGATACATCCAGATAAATTGCCTTTCCAGAGAAGATGAGTAGGCTGATATGTTATGTTATGTGATATTGACCGCCGTGATGTGACAGGCGTAGTTTTGTTATTTTATTAAACCAAACAAAAGTATTAAAGGACGTTTGAACACTACGAAAGAAATACAAGTTTCTTTTGAACAGTCCTCAAGGCTCTCCGCTTTTCTTTCAAAGTTTCTAATTGGTTTATTAGTCACTTATGACAAATGTGTCAATGAAGCTATGTCCTGTCTAAATGTTTTCAGAATAAGTTTTGATGGTGAAATCACTTTTCAAAGAACTCATAGTTAAACGCCCTTCAAAAATATTTATGGTGAAATCCCATTCGAAAAGTTCGTAGTGAAAAATCCTTTCAAAGGATTCAGTGCGAAATGCCCTTCCAAATAATTTATAGTACATTCTTTTTCCAAAGAATTTATAGTGAAATGACCTTACAAAGAATTCATAGTAAAATCCTCTACCAAGGAGTTAATAGTGCAAACACTCCAAAAAGAGTTATGTCCCCTCCCATTGAAGCAGTAGTAATTAAACCAAATCCCTTCATAGGGCAAGCAAAATATTTAAATAATTATCTAACCTTCAACGTCGGAAAAATAATATCACATACAAATCAAACAGTGCTCAAAGTAAACAATACAAACTTTACCCTTTGAAGTTTGAAGGATCTGATGGCATACTTTGTATATATCATCTCACTAGTTTCTTTATTTTTACGATTTTAAGAGTTCAATGTTACTACTTTGAAAATCCACTCTCCTTATCATTCTTGCACTAGGGAAGCCCTCGCCTTTGTTCCTTTAACATCAATACAGAGCTCTTGTTCAAAGTATGCTATTAAAACTTTTGCAGGTGATACTGATAGACCGAGACTTTATCTAGGACGTACAACTTCATCATCTGACTATATTAATGCATTATACTTAAATGTAAGTACAGTTTGTATAAATCTTATTTAAAATATTTGACTTGATTTTTAACGGTTTTTTGTGTGTACTAAAAATTATGGAGTACTGTCATTATATATAAAGATGTACACCCTTTCAAGGAATATCTTATTTGTACATTTGTGAAACTTGTATATTTTTTGTAATTTTGTGATATTCTGAGAATAAATATTTTTAAACTAAAGATGTACATATATTAATTTAAATATCGTTTCCTTACTCTTTTAATAAAATTGTAAAAAGCTCTTAAATTTTCAGTCATTCTGTAAAATGCCTATATATTTTCAGTCATTTACAACATGACTGACAAATTCAGACAATTTTGAAAATGCCTGAATGTTTAGATATTTTACAAATTACCCAAGCTTACAAATTTCCTGTAACATATTGAATATAGTGTCTACCAAAATTAACTTCACTTTTGTAAAAAGCTGTTACATTAATACAATATAATCAAATTTCCGATGAATCTACACATTAGGATGGTTAAAATAGATTGTATCATCTGAAAGGGGAAGTAATGATACTTTGTACAATTATAAGTACATTTATTGAATGATTTGTTTTAATTTCTCACATATTGGATGAAAATATAAGAACAAATCACTCATTTACAAAGTATATATTTAATTATGGATGACTCTGCTTAGATTGGTTGACGACCCTAATAATTTTCTTATTTCTACGCAATGTGTATATTGTGTAAATTGTGACAGTTTAAAAGTATCAAAATAAAAAAAAACAATTGTTGAAACAAACAACAATGTAAAATAAATGTCTTGATACATCGTTTTTGTCTATTTACAGAGTTATAAGGTACCAAAACATTTCATCATTGCTCAAACACCATTGTCAAGTACAGTGGTAGATTTCCTAACACTGGTTGTTCAAGAGAAATGTAAACTTATAATAAACATGGATGCTAGTATCAGTCCGACCGATGTAAGTATATACAAAATTACTAGTGAGAAATCTTTACTTTATTTGTTTTATCCAGATTTGTGGGTCTTCCAAAATCATTAAATTTATACAATAATTCAATTGGTACAGCAAGTATCTATAAATTTCTTTCACGCTTTATGGTGAAAGGTGATATTATTCTATGAAAATATACGACAGAAAATATACACTCCTTTATTTTCATTGTTAAATGTCAAGATTACTTATAATTGCTTTAAATATCGACCGTTTGGATTAAAAACAATTCAATTGTTTGTGTTTTTATTGAGTAACTTTTCTGATTTAGATTTATTCTTGAGTTGGTGCCAAATGAATAACTAAACATTTAATACTGTCGCTTTTTCATTTATTTCTTGATTTGCGCTGGTTTCTGACGAAAGTTTTATGAAAACAATTATTTCACATTTACAGAATGTAGGTCAATATATTCCATCTCATAATGAAGAAGACATGACTGTTGGATCATTTAGTGTGAAAGTTGTATCAAGCAAACAGGATCAGTTACGTTCAGTTACACAATGTAAAATACAGTACAAGAATAAGGTGAGAGGTCTAGTGTTTGATTCATTATCCTTATTTGTCGGTATGAAGCAAAACAGCAGCTTGATTTGCAAAAAAGTTATATGTTATGTGGGAATCGAACACACGACCCTTGGATTATTAGTCAATCGTTTTACCGACTAAACTAGCGGGTCGGCAGTTAGTTTGATTTACATTTCAGTGTTTTGGTTTCGATGTACGCATGTCATAATTCAGATCTTAATACGTAGACAGACGAATAAATGGAGCAAATTAATCAGAAAAAAACAAATTTCAAATCGGATTTTTATCATTTTTTACGACAGAATAATGAAAATGTTTCGTCAGTAGTCTCTGATTTTTCTTTAATTCTTAATGGACCATTCCATGACCTTACTTTTTAGCATATTTAACAAAGATTTACAGTTACATTTTGTCCCACAAACAAGGTGTTGACAAAAGAGCACATGGCTATATTTGTTGGTAAATGTATTGTTATTCAAATAAAAAGGCTGCACACGGAAAGGTCTATTTGTCTCAGACAATTCATTTCTTCTGCTGTCGTTTCTTTGTGTATTTTGCATTTTATTGTATTGTTTGTTACCTAGAAATGTCTGTAATTAACTTTTATTACATTTTACATATCGACATTAGTTTTTTCATTGTGTATTCTTACAGTCTCAATATGAACAAGTAGACGTCACGTGTGTACAGTTCTCACGATGGCCTCAAACTTCAAAGGTACCACCGGATGTAGTTGAATTCTTACAGTTTGTGACGGAAATGACCTCACTGGTTCAAAAAGCTGATACAGAATCACCTGTACTAGTTCACTGCTTGTAAGTATTAAAGTTTTATCTGATTAGAAATTCCTAACCATGTAGGTAAATTGCATCATTAATTATCAGTATAAGATTAGACATTAGCTCGCACAGTCTAGACTGGATTCATACGGCAGCCATTTCAAGGGGGTTGTTCCTCCTATTTGAATGAGAAAGCGTTAATTGTCTATTATCACATTAAAGTGATGTTTTTTCCCTTCCTCCATTTTTGTCTTTATCCCCTTTATTATGCATGTTTGTTTCTTTCGTTTTTTTTTCAAAATGTTAACTATTCATGTTAGCTTATTTGCAAAATAACAATTAAGTTTGTGCTAAAAAGTATTGAACTTGAACTTAAGACCCAAATTAAACATTACTCCGATTAAAGCTATTGGAGTAGGAAACCACATTTTGGAGTGGGGTTTCCCCTTAATTTGGATAAGAAATACACTTAAGGTATATGCATATTCCAAGTATTTTCTTACATAAAATCACTTTTACGACCTTTGTTAAAATCCACTATTACCAATACATATAATAGAATAGGTAAACACATGTATCAATATTGTTATCCATTTTGCAGATGGATTCTTTATGTGAATAAATATTAATTCATAAATTATTGTAATGCTAAAATCAATTGACATTATAACCATTTTATAATAATTAAACCATTTCGTAAGAACATTTAAGAAAATAAACCCAGCATGTCTTTGAGTAAATTTTGAAGTTTATGAGACATCATCAACCAGTTATAACATTATATCCTTTATTTATGTTTTCCGTATTTTAGAAATGGTGCTGAAAGGAGTGGATTGTTTTGTTTGGTATGTGTACTTCTAGAGAAAGTTGAGTGTTGTCATGAAGTCAGTATATCGAACAATGTTAGACAAATCAAAATGAAGCGACCTCTAGCGGTCAACAATCAGGTACAAATTAACATTATTTACCATTGAAAGTAACTCATTTGATTTCATAAAAACAATCTGACTACGGAGAAAGCCCAGTTTGATACAGCCTGAAATCGAACTTAACCCTCTAATATAGTCTGAACTCGGACTTAACCATTTGATATGGCCTGAAATCAGACTGAATCCTTTTGATATGGCCTAAAATCAGACTTATCCCTTTTGATATGGCCTGAAATCGGACTAATACCTCGTGTTTAATTGTATTGTAGTTGAAATTTGAAATAATAAGAGTAAAGGCAATAAAAAGTCTAAGGAGTTTAATTGAGCACTTGTTGTCAATTAGTATAAACCAGAACACACCAATGTCGTGTTGATAAAAAAGAAAACGAATTAGCTCTAGTTATCATGAAGTTTTCGATGTACAAAGTGTACACGTTCTGTTATTGTGTTTTATTATTTAAGTCCATTGTATACAAAGTGTCTATGTATTCCGGACAAAAAAATAAACACAGAGCGTGGTTCCTTAAGTGAGAAAATAGACAATAGCTTTCGATAGAAGTGAATCTAGTACTATTGCTCAATAGGAAAGATGTTAAGATGAAATGTCTCTTGATGTTGAAAAAATGGAAATGTAAAACAATATAGTTAACATTCATAAGAAATAGTCGTTTATCTCAGTTGCCATACTTATATAATTGAATGATAGTGCAATGCATGTTGGCTGTTAATTGTGTGTATAAATCAAATTTCAAAACATGACACGTTATTGTCCTCTAAATTTTATATTCGTCTGTTTATGGGGGTAGCACAGTCCACAATATCATGTAGCAGTTTCAAAGTATTTGTTCTAGTGAAAACAAAATTAATTCTTAAGTACAAGTGGCTTAGTAAATATGAGTGTAAATATTACTCACTTGTTTTTATATAGATACAAAAGGATGTTTCTGAATATATTCACTAACCCCCTTCATTGTTACTGCAATGCAATTTAAACAAGACCTTGGTTTTCATATAGATAACTAAATAATATTTCTATATAAACGATCATCTATTCCTATTCTTAAAAGCACAGCATGTTTTGTACTGTAAAGTTTGGACTCCTCACTGTTTTTAAAAGTTAGAATCCCCTTTTGATAGATTGACACGCCAAGTTAAAACAATTACCTATAGTGTGTACAAAAACAAAACGTGTTTGTGTAAATAATAAAACTGAAACAATCCATTTCAGAGGTAGGCGCTATTGAAAATAAAATGTGTGTAATTCATTTTAACATAATAAACATGGTGGATAAACCACCACCCCTGGGTAAATCATGCTTGTAACGGCACCATTACACCAACAAGACACTCATAAACTATATATGTTATTGTCATCCTGGCCATCCCCTATCGTGGGTCAGTTCATTCTATTGTTTTTATAAACATTGTGGTGTTTTTGTACGTACTATATATGTTTGTATGATGTTTATTTCAGGAACAGTTTAAATTCTGTCATGATTGTATCAACGTTCATCTAGAAAGATGTGATGTTTATTCTAACTTTTCATCACTTACTTGAAGGAGACCACAAATCATGTTGGTGATATAAGTAGACTAAACCAATATACAAGACTTTGTGATTCTCCAATATTGTAATAAAGACATGAAATATACCAAACATTCCACTAACCTCCTAGTCCGTTGCTCGACTACAATACATGTCCAACGTTCTTCGTTCTGACTGTAGAAGCCAGACTACACTCTCTAACTGTAGAGTTTCAGATATACCCTATCGCCGTTACTCTACTATTATAGAGTGTCAATAATATTGTGATACCCCATTATTCCTATACATGCATTGGGGACATCAAAGACATGACTTTTGAGACAATGTTTCTGTGTATAAAAGCTTGGCTATTTTAGCTATCTTAATTCATCTTAGTTATAATATTGTTTATTCATTTATGTGTTTTTCTATTATCCTCCCATGTTAGTTTCATACATTATATTTATTGAAAATTGTTTCATGTTTGTCTCATGTTTTGTTACGTTGATACCATGTTTGTCATCATATCAAACTGATTGTTGATTTTATAGTTTAGTTGGATAGTTGCTCAGATTGTATGTGAACATGTTTATAAAATATGTGTATAGAATATAATTAGGGACCTGAAGCAATCCAATTGGTAAGTAGATCCATACAGTAGGAATCCTCGGATTTTATCATTGAATTCCTATGTAAGGATAACAAAATATTTCATCTAATATATTTCTTGTTAATGAAGATATTTACAGAAGTGATAAAATTTAGATATTTCTTTACCTTAAAAATACTTAGCTTGAATTTCAAACAAATTCAATCATTTATAAAATAGATATTTAAGATTAATTTTGGCAAATTGACATTGAAAAGTAAGGGTTAGATCCGAGTTATCCAACTAATTGGACCTACCTATTTGAAAAGTATAAAAGGGGAATTTACTGACTAATGTCCCTTATTATGTGTAAATATTTTTATGTATTCAATGTATATGTATATATTATATGTGCATATATTTTATATGTACATTGTATGTGTGTGTGTAATTATGTTTACATGTGTATGTGTGTATATTTAATGTGTAAATATTTAATTCAAATGTGTCTGTGTATATATTGTATGTGTCTTTTAATGTTCATATTTTGTTTAATTTGTATTTATTTATGTGTATATAATTTTTATGTATTTGTTTATGTGTTTATATTTAATATGTGTTTAGTCATGTGCATATAATCAATGCGCGTCTATTTATGTGCATATATTAAATATGTATTTGTGTATGTCTTTATATTTAACTTTTTTATTTATGTGTATATATTCAATGTATTTAGGTGGATATATTTAATGTGTATTTATTTAAGTGTATATATTTCATTAGTATACTTTTTATTAGTATACATTTTTATGTGTATATATTTTATAGGTATATATTTTATGTGCATATATTTCATGTATTCATATAATTTGTATGTATTTATAAGTATTTATTGTATGTGTATATATTTATGTTTATATGTGTATGTGTGTATATTTTATGTGTATATATTTCATGTGTATATGTTTATGTGTATATATTTAGTCTATAAAATATTATATGCGTATATTATATTTTGTTCGACTTTTAAATATATATTTTCCTTATTTTGTCAATATTCAAACTAGGTAACTAAAGATATACATGTAGTATGATAAACATTGCCCTCTAAAAGTTTTTGGATAAATGAAATATTGAGTAAAAACTGATCATGCTTTCTGCAACTAACTTTACTATAATAAAAGCTTATTAGTGTAGCATATTTGATGAACTAAATAATACTGATGTTGGATTCATTTCAGATGCTGATGTTGGATTTATCTTACGGGATTCTTTGTTTCTTTTAAATGAAGAAATGTGAATCAGTTCATCCAAAAAAATGTGTTCAAAGTATTAATGGAGGAGGACAGTGTATGATTTATGTTGTTTCATTGTAAATATAATATAATTTCTGTTATTTGATGGCCGGTACATGTAACAAAAATTACATCTCACTAAGATGAGCGTGTCAATTAATATATGACTGTGGGTCATATTGTATTTATAACAGTAGTACACATGTAAAAAAAACCCAAAGAACATTTCTATTATATGCATGCATATAGAGATTTTATTTAATCTGTTTGAAGTTCATTTTTGTTCGGATTCCACGAACAAATCTATGAGTTATGTTCGGGAAGTGGACTCAACAAACTTAGAAGTCAACGTAAAGTCAACGTAAAGTCAACCTTCTTCAGTTTGAAAGCAGGGAACTTTTTCCATGGGCCTTTTTTTGTAAATATCATAATGCTATGGAAATATTTATCATTTCTTTGTTAAAAAAGAAAATAAGGTTTGAAGAAATGATATAATAGTTTGAATATATAGGCTTATTTTTCGTTTCTGTAAGCCTATATAGTTTTTTTTACAATGGATCAGTTTTGTTTCAAAACATCATTGTATATATCATTGCATGCCTTTTCTATTTTATTGTTTATATAGTTAATCTCTTAAAATATTGTAAATATGTATAATTCATTATTGAAAAGTAAAAATAAAAAAGTATAATATTTCATAATCATAGTTTGCTTTTTTATGTTGACATTAAAATGTCTGTTCCACAACAAAAGAATGTCACTAAATAAAGTTGGAACGAACTAATTTAGTTATAACTGTAATCATGTTACACTCAAAAGTTTCTTACGTGTTTTATGCGGATAGTTTGAAGTGTATTTGGAGACGTTACTTCGGCCTTATTGATTCAAATGTAGAAAGAAAAAAATACTTCGAATAAATGGAGGAACAAGTTTGCTACACGTAGTATAACTAAGAATGGCAAAGTACTGCATGTTACAAACTCCAACAAGAAGGTCCTAAGGACCCAGGAAGGCTCACCTAAGAACAAGGTTTTAAGGACATCTGACACGAATCTATTAATACTTTCATTCTTTAGTGTATGATAATTGTGACCTTGAAGTCATATTCCAAATATCAAAGCTTTCGACCAATCAGAATTCGAGAGAAAAAGTTGAGGTGATGCTACGTGCCAAATATGAAAGCTCTAGGTCAAACAGTTAGTGGGAACGAATTTATTCAACATTTCTTTAATAAAAACTTCAGACCGCTGGGACAGGTTAATAATGCCTCCAGGGTCATAATTTAAATTATACTTAAAGATAACATTGAAGTGGTGCTACTTGCCAAATTTGGTGACTGTGGGCTCATGATTTTTGACAAGATGATTTCACATGGTGCACGAACGAGGAACAAAGACACAACACAGAAAAGAAAATGTGTTACTGGCAAAACTTCAACTCCATATTTCCTGATTTTGAATTATATTTTTCATAACTGAGAGTGCAACACGAGAAATACTTCGGGTCTTTCCTAACTAAAGCCATGTGCGTCAGGTAAGCTAAAACTAAATAAGTGGTAAAATATGCGTGTACTGATTAGAAGATACTAGAGTTTGTTATTGTGCAACACTAGTATAATTCTATTAAAAAGACATCCTAACTGCCTAAGAATGTTAAAAAAAAACAAGAAAATGTTTAATTTCAGCAAGTTCGACATATAACAAATCTTAATAGCTTGGTGATTCGCTCAGTATACTACTTTCGTTTTCAACAATTTGTATGCCACATGTTTTAATTCCTTCAGTTAAATGTTATAAGCGATAAATGTTATTAGTAAGTTATTTCTTACGTTCTTAATACCGTTTTTAACTTGGTTCAATACTTTTGGCACAGTCATTTGCCAGTATATCCATTTAACATGTAAAAAAGAAAATATAACTAATTATAACTCCCTATATTGAATTATTTATTTGCAGTAAGAACTAAATTTCGTGCTGATTTAAATTCATCAAATATTGGTATAATGTTGCCTTGGAAACCATTTTCGTTCAAGTAATGTAATCTATCATAGATTAAAGATTCAATCACAGGTTGAAGTAAATACTGTAAACCCTGAAAAAATAAATTTGTATTTTATACATTTATTAACATTATATCATAACTAAATTACTGTGTCAGGTGTTCATTTTTTATTTATTTATACTGGGTTAAAAGCCGTGTCAACACCTTTTGGTTATTTTAAGGCATCCAGCGCATCTAACTTAACTTTCCTGGACCCTTGTCTTTAACCAGTTCTCACCTACCTCTACAAGGCCAGAAAATTCTCCATATACTTTATTAATGGAGAAAATTTGACATAATTGTCAAGTTTTCATAAAAAGGTATAACCTCCCCTCAAAATGTTTGTAATTAGACTTAAAATAAGTGTTTAAATCGAATAAATTGAATTCAACTTAGAAATAAAAGAAGTTGACCTAAAATGACAATTTTTGGCACCCCTTCCAATTCAAAATATTCTTTAGTGGTTGGAAGGATGCACTGTGCTCCTATTCGCCAGAAAATGTCGAAGTCATTAAAAACAGAAGAATTGCACAAAATTAAAACAGAATAACCTCATTTTAATCACCAACAAGAAATTTAATGTGGAAAACACGTTAAAGCCAGATTTAAAAAATTTGACGCAAAAATCACAAAGGAAAATAATCCAAAATAAAGCCAGGTAGAGATGTAGTAACATTCTAATTTTGTTCATCACATGGTACGTTATCATTGTATAAAGTTTCATACAGATCTGACAATAAATGGCAGAAATATACGGTAAAAAACTTTAACGCAATTGTTAAGTAACTACAGTCTTGCAGGCAACCCTCGGTATGTCTATGGCTTCGACCAATTTCATCGTTGGACTTATTCGTCCTCGCCTACAGAACGAAGTATGGCAGTTTCTTCACTACTTCAAGACATAGCGTTGGTGGAGTTGAGTTTCTATATTATTATATAAAAATGATAAAACTATCATATTAAGAAGTAACAACAGTACTTTTAGTAATATTTAGATAGATCGTCATTCTGCTCAGTTTTCAGAGATGACAATCATTCCAACAAAAATTGATTAATTAATTCTATCAATTCTATTAATTCTAATTTGTATACACATTCGTCACCAAATCGCACCGTAATCCGACGGTGTTTTCATATTATCATTATTATCGAAATATAACACATTGCAATCATATTTTTATTCAATTCCTTCATTATCCCCTAAATTTAGATACATGTTAAAACAATAAATGGGACTTTGTTGCTTTTTTCGATTAAATATTTACACCTATATTCAGCATTTTGTTTACGAGGTATAACATATAGAATTATGCTAAATTCATTCGTGAATAAATTCGTAAATAAAACAATTAAAAAGAGGCATTGTTGTGAGCGTCTAACTACCAATAAGCAGTTATATATATATATATATGACTGACCTTGTTTTTTGAGCCCCCAATCTAAGAAAATAAGGAGAAAATCTGAAGTCTGGATACGACTGTAACGTTGGTTACAGCTTTCTTTAAATATCTGCTCATTGGAATATTTGTATGACTTTGTGAACATTCTGAAAAAAGAGAACTTAAAGCCGGTGTTTAATGGTCTGAAACAAGATTCCCGACTACTAAGTGACTTGAGAACTATTCTTATAAACTTTAAACTGCTCAGACAAAAGTTATGCGCTTATTAAATTATAAAAATAAAATATGTAAGAACTCTTGAAAATCAATACTCCATGGGGCAGCCATTTTTAAAAACAAAAGTGTTTCAAATGTTTTACCCGAGAAAGAAAGAAACTTGCTAGCAATTGCTAACTAACAAATGAATGAGCTACATTGTTGTAAACCTTTTCATAGGAAATTACTACCAAGCGCTAGCATTACAGAACAGGTGCATGATTTTAATGTGCTTCCAAGGTTCGAACTCTTTTAGGGTACTGAGCAAGAATTTTATTTACAGTTGCTCCATTCCACCAAGCGTAAATATGTACCGACTGTGAGTGAAGGATCACCAGTCTAAAGGCAATTTATATGATCGGGATTTATGGTACAAAATTATAAAGTCAACAGAATATATACATGTATAGCACGATATGCCCTTTCTGTGTTGGTGCGCCGTAAAACCAAAACAAAAAATTATACATGTGTACATTTTGAAGCCGACTTTAAAACCACACTTTTACTTTTTTAAACGTTTATCAATGAGATTGGCAATACAGCAGACTGGACAATGCACTTACACAGTAAAATTGTATTAAAAATCAAGATATTAGACTAAACATATCACCTTACCATCAATATTCATCCTATGATAGCAGCAACTGACTAAACAAAGGGAGGTTATCCATTCTATCTGAATAAAATATTTCAACATAGTAGGAGTTAAGTCCCCACAACAATGTAAACCAACCATACAGACATTCAGCTTGTCATTTACTACTTTGTTCCTTGATGTATCTGTTATTTTTAGATCATTTAATTTAGAAGCTTCCTTAGTAACAGTATCTATTGGAACACTGTCTGGCTCAAGTTGGGAGCACAACGTATCATGGGTACCACACTTCATATGGGTATTACTTTCAATTTGACCAACATGATTAGTATAAGCATCAGTCTCATTATGATAATTGGACTCAATCCGTTCACATCGTTTTATGTGACAGTCAGTGACATTATTAAATTTTTGGTTCACTTTGGATGTTGGTTTCTATCTGGTTTCTAGGCTCAAGATTCGTAGCATCTTTCTCACAATCAAGCTCTGCGGTTCCACAAGAGAGAATACATTCATTTGTACCAGAATCTACAGTTTCCTTGGCAACACATTTGGAAGATTCAGGTCTTATACTCTCCTCTCCTTGTGTTTCATTAACTTCACTCTGTGCTACATTTAAATCGTAGGGTTTAATTTCATTCTTTATCCTACTATCAGCCGGTTTATATTAAGATGACAACACTTGGTATTATCACTAACAAAATTAGAGAACCAGTCATTGACTATTTGTTTAAATTTTGCAGAAGATTGTTTATTTTCATATATTTCACAAGTGACATTCTGTAAACTTTTACACTAATCTGAAATAACAAGTAAAATAAATATAGACATTCACACAAATGTGGCAAAAATGGATGCAATATTCGAAACAATAACGTGTATCCCAAATCCTAGGAAAATGCCATTTGCAGTGCGTAGGAGCAATATACACCAATCAAGAAAATAGTTGCTTGCTTCATGACAGGGTGTTTGACATGCTATGATTAAATGTGTGTATTGTTCATTCAAATAGTCGAATGTGAGGCAAATATATTGAGATCCTTCTAAAACTTTGAACTGACGAGTTAAATATAGAGGGATTATATTCTTATCTCACGAGTTAAATAAAGAAGGGATTAAAATTGACTGTATTGCTTGCGGGTTTTGTTGATATTGCAGGGTTTTTACAACATTTAAGATAATATTGTTATATATTATCTAAATAAGAATGTCATTTTAAGAAATTATGATTAGATCTAGATAAAAACATTTTTTAAGAAGTTGCAAAAAAGATACTTAAAAGTAGAAAATTGAGATTGCGATGTTTATAATTTAAATAAATAATAGTTTTTACCAATTTATTAATTATAGTGTAGTTAACAATTAAGCAAGACTTATTTCACATTCAAATGATGATGTTTTTAAGTAAGAGTTACATTATAGGAACTTGTATGTTCTGATGATAAATCTCAAATAGCATAGGAATAGTTTTTATTAGAGCCATACTTGTAAAAGCCTTTTAGAAAAATGGTAATTTGTTTTACTTTGGTTATGGTATTTAACCCGATTTTCTTCTAAAGCATACGAAAATTAGACTGATAGCATTGCAAAATGATCGTTTGTACGTAATACATTTTCTTAGATGATCTATCAGTTTGCATAATAAAAAAAACACTTTATAGTTCTTACACGAAATTGATAACAAAAATACTGTTGCGTAAATTACAGCGTACATTTTCTATAGAATGAAACAAAATTGCACTCATTACATGCATTTTTGATTTTGGTAGTCAAAATAATTCATTTGAGATCGATTTTTATCAACAGAACAATTTATGTCACATAGCATGAAAATGATAAAATTCGGTTGTGGAAGATTACATGCTATAACTTTAAGACACCTTGAATAATAGATGCAAAAACCATTAAAAATGATTACATTGATATTATGTAATCAAAAACATGGTTACTAGTTCTATTTGTCATAGTTGTAAGCACTTATAAAAAAGTTTCAACACCAATTTCATACATTTTGTACTGTAACGTAAATGAAAGCTGGTATATCATCGGTATAGGCACTAGATTTCACATGATTCGTGCAAATATGTTGTATATGCATTCTAAATAAAATATAATTCCTCTGAGAAACGTACATTAGAATCACTCATCAAAACTTTTGGGCGCGATACAATAAAAACCCTGTGAGCTCTCGGACTATACCGGTCTCTGCGGGAAGATTCAATTATAATTTGGGTTTGAACTCAATCAAAAAACGTAATGGCCGTCATTTTTTGCGACAATCTTAATTGATATTGACCCTGTTTTGTCAACCAATCAGAGCGCAGAAATTTGTTATTTCCCCTAGGGTCAATAAGTGTCATCGGCCCTATAACAGATTTCTGCCCTGTTTTCATTTTTTACACAGATTTTGAAGTATTGTGCAGTAAATTGCCTCCTTACAGGGCAAATAACACATTATTTAACAATTACAACTAATAAAGCATTGCTATAGACATAATGACAATGAATTACATGCACTAGAAATAGTCATTAAATTAATTAGCCCGGATGGCTCAGTTGGTTACTATGGTAGCGCGCAAGACTACAGATCGAGGAATCGTGGATTTGATTCCCGGGTGGGACATACTTTCTTGGTGTTTAGTCATTAACTACGGCTATCCTCACTCCAACCACTGATTCCTAATCATGTTAGGCAGTTGCCAATCACTGGAGGAAGTATATGTGCAGTAACTGGTTTAAATTGCAAAATCACCTAAATGATATCTTAGAACAACAATTGACAACAATTAATTGTTTTATAGAAAGTAGGTCAATGTTTTATTTCCTTGAAGTAATATACTTAAACTCATCGTCATCGCGCATGCGCCCTACACCGGACTATTAAAATATCCTTTAAGTTTATCTCCTTACTTGAGCCTGCTTTGGAACGGGGACATTCAAAATTGATTTTAATATTAACTAAATTCAACAACCAGAGTTGTTTAAGATTCATCTTTGTTTTCAACTTCGTATTTTCTGTAGAGGATTTGTGTGATCAAAAATGGTGAGTTTATGTCTTCTTTTGTTTCAATTAGGTATTTTACTATTTATAATCTTTGGGGTATTTTTTGTTGAATTACTGTGTAAATGTGAAATAAACTTCTACAGTATGCGGTGTTATTGATATTTTTAATCTTGTAAATTCAAATCACGGCCATCGAAACTCTTTTTTTCAATATTAATTAAATCAGTGACAACAAATAGTTGATACATTTTAATAAATTCAAAATATCAGAATAATGGCTGACAATGAATAGAAGTAACCAACAAGTAATTGGTTACAAGTGCACGTTAGCAGATTTTCAGTTAACAGAACTGTCAGTTAGAAAGAAAATGTAAATTTAGCAATTTCAATGTCATTGAAGATAAATATCATTTTATTCTTGTTTGTCTGTTTTTTTAAATATTCGAAAATATTATTTGATAGATAAATAATTTTATAAAAATTTG
This sequence comes from Mactra quadrangularis, assembly GCA_025267735.1. NCBI lineage: Eukaryota > Metazoa > Mollusca > Bivalvia > Venerida > Mactridae > Mactra > Mactra quadrangularis. The sequence continues at coordinate 23,771,309 of CM046295.1, read as the reverse complement.
TACATAGCCATTTACAACATGAAACATATTCAATACATAAAATACATTTTTATTAATACTCAACCCAACATTATCAAATTTATACAATTATTTTTATCTGACGATAAAAATGCTTTGGTATATTTATGTTTATTATAAGAATGCGCTAAATTACAGAAATAATTTTAATATGCAGAATAAGCTGCGACAACGATAACGGTCGGTAAGGTTGATAAGCTGGTTAGATTTCAGAAGTTGTGGACTTTTTCCGCCCGACTAGCTCAGTCGGTGGCGCACAACATTTTCTGGTCGGGATCGCGAATATCCGAGTACTCGGATACTCGCCGCAGCCTTAATCTATTTTGAGTATTATCCCAGTAAGTGCCTCTAAAATTCAATACGCAACACAGTTGATTTAGAAAAACTGAGAACTACTGTCAAGGAAAATGGAAATTAAAGCCCCTATTTCAAAAGTAACACTATTTTTTGACTGCAAAGAAAATATACATTTATCTATTTCAAACACATCTAATGAACAAGATTTGTAAATAGATGCAAATACTGCTTAGATATGTTCATGTTATTAATTGCATTTCAAAGTGAAAGTAGATCAAAACCGAAAGTAGAATTTGGTTGTCAATACTCGAAACAATAGTTTTGTTTACAGTATGTTTTAGATGAAGTCTTATAATAGAAAAAACAACACCAATTAAGATCTAAAACTCTTTCAGATCAGGTATATTAAACATTATCGTACAAGTGAATATAGTGTGCTCATATAAAAGTACCCCACTTTTTAAAGAATTTGACACTTAGTCAAACTAAAATTAAGAAAGCAGAGTGGTTTGAACAGTTTATTGTGTCTCTAATACATGTTATATTCTGATAACTTCATGGTTGTAAAACAGTTTTCAAGTCTACTATTGATGACTATATATTCATATAGTGGCTTTAAGTCAATGAAAAACATCTGACTGCAATGATTGTGTAATGAACAGAGCAGATGATTTACAAAAGTACACGAATGATACGAAATGTTGATTTTTCAAATGATAACATTGAACTATCATTCAAAAATTTATTTATTTATTTAACCTCCATTTTCTGGAGAAATAAATACACAAATATAATAATTTATACAAAGTGATGAAACATATAAGTTCTATAGTTCAATGTGATACACATTGTACAGTTATATATTAAAGTAGAATACTGGTATACATGAGGTAAATATAGTCTCTTGGTAAGTGAAACAAGTCACACTCAAAATGATCGAGGAATATGATCAATTTTAAATATATATAAGTCTAAGCAGTTTGTAACTCTCTAATAGTATTACTAATAGAAACATGATATGCTCGTTCGCGTTTAAGTATTGCTGGATGTATGTGTCACTGCGGCCCAAAAGGTAAGCACAGAATAAGTCTTCATTACAAGCGAAAAAGAAATTACCAAACTCTGTATTAAACATGTCATATATTGATTGAACGTAAGTGTTTATATATTGAATTACATCATAGTTCGTACATTAGAACAGACTGTGACTTAATTTATCGTTTACAAGAATATCACACATAATGCAAGTTACAGGATCTGACTGATAGCATGTACAGAGGACCTTCACAAGGAACTTCAAAATCTTCGTATAGTGTGTAACGATATCGATGTATCGTCCTTATTTTTTCTATCAATAGGCGATATGCATTTTGAAAGCCTATACATAGGTGAATAAATAAAAGTTTCAAAGTTTGCCAGACAAATCTCCTATCGTGAGCTGAATTAGGTGCGCAGGCATAATATGAACGGATAGGTCTAAAACATTGACGACACCCCCATCAACGAAATAGCTCTTGTCCACAGATGGTACATAGTTGCATAATATTTATGACAAATATACATATAAAAAGAGTTTATGGTAACATTAAATGATCTGCAATGTACTGTATTGAATTTATCGATATATATCAATGTAGTGTCGATATTCCTTTCTCGATATATCGATATCGTCGATACGATTCGAGCCCAGTCAATGACAGCTCAACATTAAGTGGTCTGATTATGCAGTGCCCTCCAAAAGATCTTGGACAATATCTTGGGTTTTAAGATAAACTGATTCATCTTTATTCATGAATATAAGGAAGAAAGAGTCATCTAAGCAAATTCTAAAGTCAGCATTGATTAGTTTATTACCATATGATTTAAACAATGTTACATGAATAAGGTCTAATGATAGTTAATTTACTTGTGCTATACATGATAACATTTTCTCAAAATTTCATCTGTCCAAAAACTTTTGTGAGGGCACTGTAGTATGAGTTTCTTGTCTACATCAATAGATACACAAAACTTTCCTTCTATATATGAGACAACAAGTCAAGTGTTGCCCGCATGACTGTAGTAAGTGCATTTCATTAAAGAGCAAGTTACTACAGTCTTGCGGGCAACCCTCAAGTGGATACTCGTGCGGTGAGAACTACTTGAAGTGAAGTATAAGGAAAGCGAACATGATAAATGTTTAAGTGTACCATCATTGTAATTAATTTGTAGCTAAACTTTCCTTAATTTACTGAATAACTTCCTCATTTTCAACATTATCATTGAGTGTTCATTTAAACATTATTCATTTCTGTTGGTTCGTAATTGAATTGTTGTACATGTATAACCCGAGTCTATATCACAGTTGGAAGCGTGCCAGGATTTTGATTTTAGTTTCCTGAAGGGGATAATGGTTCGAATTCCACGCAGGGAGGTCTTACCCCGCCCTGAAAAGTTGACAGAAAATTCAGTTTTCAACAGTTAATAAGGTATAGAGAGGTGTCCGGCCTTGTTGAATGGTATGTGAGTACTGGTTATAGACAAAGGTTCAGGAAAGCTAGGTTAGGTGCGCTTGACGCCGAAATATTACCTTAATTAGTGCCTTTAGTCAGTTATCTTTCCCTGATAAAATCTGAAGCAATCCAATTGGTAAGCAGGTCCTTACAGTTGGAATCCTCGGATTTTATCTTTGAATTCCTATGTAAGGGTAACAAAATATTTCATCTAACATCTTTCTTGTTAATGAAGATATTAACCGAAGTGATAGTATTTAGATAGTTCTTTAACTTAAAAATAATTAGCTTGAATTTTAAACAAATTAAATGATAAACAAAAAAGTTATTTAAGGTTAAATTTGGCAAATTAACATTGAAAAGTAAGGGTAAAAACCGAGTATTCCAACTAACTAGACCTACCTATTTTGAAGAGTATACAAGTGGAAATAACTGACTAAAGTCCCTTATTTTGATGACATGGCGTTAAATCCATTTTGTACATGTACAGTGCTTTTCGAAAGTTTGGAGACAAGAGAAATTTAGTAAAACTAATAACTTTCAATGATTGTTCTTGTGTAACCATTTATAAATATATATTTACATGTTGTACGGTTTGTGAAAACATGATAACAAGTTTCACAAATGCATTACATTTATAAGATTCTGCACCCGATATTCAAAAGCCTTAAAACTTTAAATCAATATGAGACAAACTTATGTTGATATGAAACAAGTTCATAACAGTACATAACAGTCATAAGAGTTACAGTGTATACCTTAAGTTTAGTGGTTCTGTTACAGTCACGCTTAATAAAGTATCCGAAAATTTAACGAGAAAAAATAAACCTCCAATTCGTGTCTTTTTGCATCAGAGATTTTATTTAACTGTTAAATAAAATCCCTGTTTGCATTCATGTTTTTGTTGATCGTTCTCTAAATTTAAGTGCACAAAGAACTATCGACTTCGAATAGCCTATATAGTTACAAACTTCTTCCAAATTGACCATCGTCAAAAAATCATGCAAAATAAAGTGGAAATAAATAAAAATTTTGTAAACTGAAGCTGCCCTGGTGAAATCCGCCATTATTGCGCTTTGCCTGACCCATTAACGATAGTTGTAAGGGACAGACAATACAGACTATCGCACGGTGGCAATACCAAGAAACTGTGACGTCACAATTAAATGCTAAGGTTTAAAGACGAAAAAAGTGAGAATCGGCCTCGACTTAGAGTCTAACAGAGTTGTAAATATTCTAATTTTATTCAGATTTTCATGATACCTCTTCTTAATTGAGTTTAACGTCGTATTCAACATATTTAGGTCATATATACAACGGCTCCATGCTACCTACTCGAGGCTTGAGCTTTAGTCCCATAAACATAAAAACAGCCGTGAGGGCACCGTACAGGCGCCGTGCGATCAAGCTCCACAAAGACGCGTATGATCTCTTGCGTACCCGTACGGACTATTACGTTTTTACCAGGGTCCGTGAGATGAGCCATGGATACACGTAACAGTTTTAAAGTTAAATTGTGAACACAATCGTGGCCGAGTATGGATCAAACTTGCATATCTTCCAGCTACGGCTCTATACGGGTGTGTTGTTTTGTGCCATTTGCGTACCGTCACCATAATACGCAAGGTTTCCCACGGCCGTCTGCACGTACGGTTTCGCAACAAGCCACGATTTTATAGGACTGAGGCATAAGCAGAACAATGTGGACTATTTGCAGGGCAACACATCTCCAATGCATATTTTATCATTTTTGCTAACACCCTGGAAAACTTTTCAGCGTGCTACAGTGACAAGCCGTTGTCCTTTTATGAATTGGAAAAATGTTGGTAAGTTTTCCAGGGTGTTCGCAAGAAGGATAAGACTGGCGTTGGGGCTGCAACGCGCAGCAAATAGTATACTCTTTTCTGTTTAGCCTGAAAGGGATTTATATTTGTAGGTCAATTTTCTAAACTTAATGTTCAATTAATCAAATTGATAAATCAAAACCGGCTATTTCCTAGAATGGCGTGATATACAGTACTTAAAATCATTGCGACCATCGCGCATGTGCCGTAAACCCGGCACTTTTGATCCTATATAAGTGTTAAACTCGTTGAATTTGTCTGATATACTTAACGTATTATCATCCTTTAAGAGTATCCCCTACTTTACCCTGTTTCGAAACAAGGAAGTCTTGAGTGGATTTTAATATTAACTGAATTAAACAATCAGTGTTTTTTAACAAATCCATCTTTGTTTTTAACTTCGTTTGCTGTACAGGATTTGTGTGATCAAAAATGGTGAGTTTATGGTTTCTTTTGTTTCAATCAAATATTTAACTATTTATAATTATTGGTTTTTTTTGTAGAATAACCATGTAAAGATGTTTTACATTTTCAATGTTTTGCGCTGTCATAAATATTTTTAATCTTGTTACTTCAAATCATGACCACCTAAACTCTTTGTTTTTTCAAGATATCAATTACAATAGTGACAAAAATAGTTGATACATTTTAATAAATTGAAAAGATCAGAGTAATGGCTGATAATGCATGAAAGTAAAAGAGTTGTAATATGTTACAAGTGCACGTTAGCAGAGGTGCTTTTCACAAAAAAATCTTACGAATAAAATCTTCGTAAGTCAAAAGCAAGAAACATTTATACAAATCTAGTAGAATTGTATATACATTTTGAATAGCGTATCATAGTTATGCTTACTATCCGTCTGACTTTAAAGTGCTGATTATATGAAACTGATTTGGGAAGATTTTTTTTCGTAAGAAATTTTGTCAAAAGCACCACAGCAAACAGAACTGTCAGAAAGAAAATGTAAATTTTGCAGTTTCAATGTAATTAAAGATGAATATCATTTTATTCTTGTTTGTCTGTTTATTTAAATATTCGAAAATAGTTTAAGACAAATAAATAAATCTATTAGCGTTTACAAATGCTTACATAGTTATTTACAGCATGAAACATATTCACTACATAAAAATACATTTTTATTGATACTCAACACAACATTATCAAATTTATTTTATTTTTATTTTTATTTATCATATATTTATTATTATTTTAATCTGTCGATAAGAAATGCTCTGGTATATTTTTGTTTATTCATTAAGAATGCGCTAAATTACAGAAATGATTTTATAGCTCGTTTAGGATAACTTGAGACAAACGACTCAGTCTGTTGACATATTTGGGACTTAGGTATTACATAAAACAGGGAGGTCAGCTGATTTTGTGTAATGAAAGTATTAAACATGTCTTAATGTGTGGAACGTGTGTTCTCGGACTAAATTTAATACATCAAAACACACTGATAATAGTCAATAATTACGTGTACTAAACTTAAATCCACCTGTGTATAAAAATGACATCGTTGTATTTTGTCTCAAGTTATCCTAAACGAGCTATAATATGCAGAACAAGCTGCGACAACAATAACGGTCGGTAATTTTGATAAGCTGGTTAGATTTCAGTAATTTTGGATTTAGCCCGCTCGGCTGGCTCAGTCGGTAGCGCATAAGTCAACTGATCAAGGTGTTGTGTGTTGGATTCCCGAGCTAGACATACTTTCGTGGAGCTTGGTCATGAAATAATTTTCTTTCTCCTACCACTGATTCTAAATCATGTAGGGCAGTAGTCAGTCACTGGCTGAAGTTTGCGCCTAGTAGTTGGTTAACAGCTTAATCAACAGATTTCTAAATATTTCTCTTTGTACATATATCTGGCGCACCGTCAAAGAATTGTCAACTTTCTGACAACTTGACGTCTTAATGTAGATGTAGATAGATGTCGATGGTTTAAAGATTGATTCATGCTATGTACAAATCTACAATATTGACTATTTGCTGCCAAAACTTAAATTACATTTAACCATTAGGTTAAAATCATGTTTTGGTAAAATTTTGGTTAAAAACTGGATAAGCGATTGTATGAAAGTTTGGTTAAATAAGCAGGTTGATTTTCTGGTTAAAACACATCTCTCGTAGCAGAGTAAACCATTTAACCAAAATAAATGAAACAAGATGGCTACTATATCGCTCATTATAATGCATTTCATCGAATTTTATCTATGAACGTGTAAGAGGCCCCTCGAAAAACTTGAAACAATTACTTTGCCATCTCAGGGGAAGGCATTATTATCATTCATTGTTGTAACACCGAAGTATGGAGCCTCTGAAGTGACATTTTGAAATATTTTTTCAAATTTCACAATTATTTCGTTTAAACGTAATATTATTATAAACGTAAAAACGAAAAAATATTATGTGAGTACGAAACAATATTTCGTAAAAAACCCCAATAAATCTTCGTAAACACGAAACAAAATAAAAAAAAGCTCCATTTGTGGAAAACTTCCTTTTAAATTTGCTGCATTATTTTTATTTATGATATAGTGAGGTTCGAAAATACACTCCGCAGTTTTAGACATAGGGTAATTTTGAACCATATTTCTATACAAACATAAATTAATTCAATTAATTGTTTTCATAATTGAAAGTTAATTGTTTCATCAAGTGTTTGAAAACTATTTCCGTTTCAGTATGATATGTTGCTAGAATACATGTACATGATAAAATCTTGACTATTGTTTTTTGTTACTAATTGATAGTTGAAAATAAATCACTTAAGTAATGCTATTCAAATACATTGTATACTGTTTATCAATGGGTTTCATTCAACAATATGTTATAGAACTAGAAAATATATATACACTATTGGGGCGTATCCAGGATTTTTTTCTAGGGGGGGGGGGGTCCGAACTTTTTCTAGGGGTGGGGTCCAAACTTTCGAACCACAACCTTATTTTGCACATTTTGCGGAATAATGCAACATATTAATAATAAAAACTACATAACAATCAAACTACATAACAATTAAATATATGCATTTATCCATTAAAAATTGCTTCATGCTACTTAATTTGACTTACAGACAAGAAATACACTAATGGACAGGTACGTTTTCCAAATTCTAGGGGGGAGGGGGTCAGGACCCTACATCCGCCCATGACCGACACTAGTTTTCATGAAAGGATTTAACCTGGCTCGGCTGGAAATTGAACCCGAGACATTCGGATTTTAAATACTGCGCTTTATTGGTCCATGGATTCGGCTCTCCTACGCATGAAATTCTCCGACCGTTGTATAATTGAAAATTAACCACTCCTGGTATATAAATTCCTAAATATACCATAAATTGTAGATGTATACACCATCAAGATAGCATTCCCACTTTCTCCAATATCGATAGGATTAGATCAAGATAACCAAATAAGACCTGCTTAAAATACGGTGCCATCAATATGATAATGAATCAACAACACAATTTTGTATGACCCGATTACCCCCCCCCCCCCCCTGTACATATCCTTTGAAAGTCGGACACGCCCATTTTACACAAAAATAACAATTTTTTTATATCCAGCTGTTATAAATCAATTCATATACGCTTTCAATATTACAATAATTACAATATGTAGGTTTGTTATGCAGCTGAGTTCAAATATGAAGTAAAAATCTAAATTAAACAACTTAATATGGCGGAAAATTTAAATGGCTGCCAAAATGACCCAAAATTTCGACATATTTGGGTATCATATTTACTGGGCATTGAATATGTTGATTCATGCCTGCAATATATCAATCTAAAGGTGTTTAATGGTGCTGAGTTCAAATATCAACCCCAAAACAAAATTAAACAAACAAATAATATGGCAGAAAATTCAAAATGGCCGCCAAAATAAATTATATTCCAGTAATAAACGGCACACTTTAAACATGTTACGCAATTTATAAATCAACACTAGTTAATGAAATCTTAACAGAAGACCGAAGTTATGACACTTGATTATATGTGTGTAAATATATTTTATTCATTATATAGCTGAGGTAGATCTCTAGAGGTATTATTAGAGGTTTAGGTCTGAGAGGTCATGCGTTCTAACCTCACCAGCGGCCCATATGGTGTATATGATGTATTGATTGAAAAATGTGTCTTTAATTGCTTTACTTCATTAAGATGTTGATTAGTATTTGCATATAAAAATTCTTGGCACTTTGGTTGCAAAGTAGAGTTAAAATTCAAAGGAAAATTTAAAGATATCATTTACTAAATGATCATCATCGGTGATGGCTGTATGCTATCATGTAAGCATCTAAGCTACAATATAGATTGCAACTGTTCTTTGACAAGACTGTGTTGTGTTGTTAAATTCTGAAAATATAATAAAGCAATAATTTCTTGGTAAAGAATGACTTTAAATATAGCTTATCAGATTTCTAGATGTAGTTCATTTACTTTCTCTGTTTCTATTCTTATTAAGTTTGGCTTGTGTATGTATCAAAATCTTCACAAGAAGTAAATGAACTAACAATTGCATTCAAAGATTCAAAAAATTGTATTCTTCAATTTTTCAATACCACAATAACAATTGAATTTTCAACCATATAGGCATTCGGAACTACCTCGGCGATCTTCCGTAGATGATCGCCGAGGTTGTTCCGAATGCCATATTGGTTTGATAAATTTTGTTTTTGACTTCATATTTGAACTCAGCACCTTAATAAACTTATGAAATGACATATTGCAGTCCAATACAATACAACTTATTGCAACTAAATGTAAAAAGATGTAATTTATGTGAAAATGGGCGTGGCCATACTTCAGAGGGTATGTACAGGGGGGTTAATGGGGTCAGAAATTAAAAAGTTATGCGTTTCATAAAAAAGAGGGTCTCATAAAAAAGTCAAATTAACAACCCCCCACCTATTAGGATGAAATTACTATGTGTAAATACTTGATTGATTTTGTTTTTGTTGGTTTTAACGCCGTAGCAACACATTGTATAGGTCATATAACAGCGGTCAGTCAACCTATTCACTTTTCCTGGATTTAGCTGTTAACCAACAACTAAACGCATACTTTCGTCAGTGACTGACAACTGTCCTACATAATTAAAAATCATTGGTAGAAGGGAGAACAGCCGTAGAAATAATTTCATGTCGAAGCTCCACGTAAGTATACCCAGCCCTGGATTTGAACCAACGACCCCTCAATCAGTAGACTTGCGTGCTACAAACTGAGCTAGCCAAGCGGCTTCGAGTACATACTTGAAACAAGGAAATAATAAGTTTCATTATACTTTGACATTTTATACTGTGCCTACCAAAAGTTTTTGAACAGATGAAGTTTTGAGAAAAAAAGATTATCCATAACACAAGTAAATTAACTATCTTTAGACTTTATTCATGTAACAATAATTAAATCATGTTAATAAACTAATAAATGCTGACTTTAGAATTTGCTCAGATAACTCTTTCTTCCTTATATTCATGAATAAAGATGAATCTGTTTATCTTACAACCCAAGATTTTGTCCAAGAACTTTTGGAGGGCACTGTATATCTTTAATTTCCAGTTTGAGAAGTGTTTAATAAAGTTGTTATATATCAAAAAGTGTATAAATGATTAAATCCCTATCTGATAATAAAGCACTTAATAAATTAACCGTTTCCTCTCAAGTACGATATTTTACAAGTTTCAAGGTCCATAGTCACGTGATCTACAAAAACAACTAATGAAGTAAAAATTACTTTACAAATATTTTAATTTTGTCTCTTCAAGGCAAACAATTAAATGACTGGAAATAGCACATAAAACTTTTTACAAAGATATTTTCTCCTGCCTCTGTAAATCCCAAATGATCTCGTGAGAAATATCGTTAGCTCCAAATCATCAGCACAAAAATTGAATCTACCCGTAAATTAGGTAATGTGTAAACAAAATTTGTGAAGAGGATTATGAGTAAAATGATTAAACTTACAAGCTAATGTAAGCATTTCGCTTAAATACATGTAAAATATATTTTATGCTCTATTTGCTTCATTCCTTTTTGGCTGATAAAAGAATTGACTAAAAACAAGTGTTTATTTTCAGCATGAAGAACAAGTGACTTTACACCTTGAGTTTGATGAGTCCTACTTTTTACACGGACAAAACTAAATATGTTTTGTACAGCAGATTTTGTTTTCGTTTTTCACTTAAGGAAAGTTGCACATAACTGACTTCCCAATCATAATTTCAAAGTCCCCATAGTGGAAAGGCATTAAAATACAATGAAATAAAGGGAAATAAAATGTAATAATTTTAATAGGTTGAAATAAGAATACAGTCAAACCTGTGTATTGTGACCTTCACTCGGAGTTAGCCAATAAAGTCACATTAGACAGAGGGTCACAATACACAGGGTACAAATACGAGGGGTGATTGATAAATTCGCGGAATTCCTTTCTAAAATATTTACCCTTTTGTCAAATGACATTAAAACTCAAGTAAGTATAAAACAATTCATTTGCGTTTAAAAATCATATTGTGAACAGATTATCAATACGTAGAAAGAATAAATGGTATCCATAGCAACCACTGTTTGGTCACTTGAAGCACGCTATTTTTCACCTATTTTTTAAACATTAAACATGGTATTACGCACTCAATTTTGGTACGAATTATGCGCCAACATTAATTACACAAGCGTGACATCTGGAAATCATTTCCTGAAAGTTTCATGAAATTCTTTTGAATGGTTATTTCATAACAGAGATTTTAGAGTCGTGGCTTCGAAACAACAAATGACGTCAACAAATGATTTTGAGTTGGGTGCAGTCATAAATTGTTGTGTTTGACTCAATTTGTCACCTGCAGATACGCTTAAACATATTAAACTGCTGATACATTACCAACATGTGAAAAAACAATTGTCTACACATGGCACCTGAGGTTCACGGAAGGTGGAACATGGGTATTTGATGAAGAAAGACCAGATCAACTGACACTGACAGTAACTGTTGGAAAGGCAGCGTGAGTGGAGAACCAACTACATAAGGATTGATGGCTTACAGTGTGCTGTATTGCACAAGAGAATTATTTATTCATTCAGTGAGGAATACTTTAAGGTTACATTTAATCTGTGGGTACAAAGCCATAGAAAGTGTATGGAAATAGGTGGTGATTATGTGCAGAAAGTAAATAGGAAACTTGACTTTGACGTTTAAGTAACCCAATGATGATGTCGGCGTGCTTCAAGTACCGTATACTAGTGTCGTAAAATGTTTCATGAAAACTTTATTTTCCAATGTATCCAGAAAATATTTGGGCTTTATATCAGTCTTTGGTAAACGTACAGAATGATGTATTCTATTTTTTCCTATGTTATCCCATGTACCATTAAAAAATAAATTCCTCGAACTTTCCAATCACCCCTCGTACAACTCAAGTTTTGTGTACACTATTTACTTAACAAGCTATTCAGAAGTACAATGTATCCAACACAAAGGTTAATGTTAAAAATGTTTAAAATCTATGAAATCTATAAAACCTATAAAATCTATCAAATACATATTGCCCTAAGAAAACAAGTGTTTATCAAGTTTTTGTGGCACTCAGGAGGTCCTGCTTGAAAAAAAGTCACTCATTTTGTCTCTTTGCGTTTCACTAACGACAATTCTACTAATTTGTCACTCATACTGGCGGCTAAATCCATAAGCTCAACATTTCCTGTATGTTGGGAATATAATTTAAGTTTGGATGCTAAGTTGGATGCTTCCGATGTTGTTGGAACAGAAATTTGGCTCTCTCCTCTCCCTTGACACGGTCCTAATACACAGAGTCGGATGCATTTTCAGCCTCAATTTCATAGGTCACTTGTCACATTAGACAGAGGATTGTAATATACAGGTTTAATATGTAGGAAAATGTCACGGGAGACACCATATTAGGTCACAATTGACAGATAGTCACATTATACAGAGGGTCGCTAAGGCAGGTTTGACTGTATCTGACAAACAATTGTAATCGATCTTACTTTATATAACGTCACCTACCTTACTTCATGACGTCACCTACCTTACTTCATGACGTCATCGACTTTACTAATAACGTCATAGACCTTACTTATGACATCATCGAATTTACTTCATGACGTCATCGACCTTACCTTTAAACGCTATCGACCTTACATAATGACGTCAACGACCGTAGTTTTTGACGTAATCGACCTAACTTTATGACGTCATCACATTTAAACTTCACCATTCATCTATCTATCCAGCTTGATTTATCTTAAATTTGGTAATATCTGTTTAGAAACTATCAATCCATGGTTTTTGTTAATTTATTTTCAGTTTGGAAGGAAAGCACGTGACTTTATTTGGATATGTTTTCTGTTAATATGGAGAGCAGGCAAGTGCATGTTTACTGGGGTGGATTTGTTTCCAAGTTAATAATAATGATAAACTTCGAATAATCTATGATTTGATGAAAATGTCATTAACGTGAGTCCGACAAACCGGTTTGTCTTAAAAAATTAAAATTAAAAATCCTTGTTTTGATCATATCATCATAAAATAATTATTAATGAATTTATAATATCTTATTTATGGTGGTCTATTTCTGCCACCAGATAATCATTTAACTAACACGTTGATTAAGCGGTTAACTAGTTACGTAAATAGTTTATCACTTAACATTAAATTGGTAAAATAATACAAAAATGGCAGTTGTCGGCACTAACTTGCATTTATTTCCTGTTATGATCTTTTATTTATTGAAAAAAATTAACAGTTAATCATCTGGTTCACTATTTACGTAACTAGTTAACCACTTAATCAACGTGTTAGTTATGTGGTTATCTGGTGGCAGAAATATGCCACCATACTTTTTCATGTTTTTAGACATATCAATAGATGCACGTCATACATGTAAACATTGTTGAGCTATCATAAGTGTACATGTAGTTGTTTCAAACCATGTTTTCTTTTCTAATTTTTAGATCTAATCAAAGGTCAATGTGATTGGCCGTGTGATACTTGTGATGATAATGGTTATTGTGTCACTTGTGTTGAAGGCTATACCAGGCTCAGTGATTGGAAATGCCATTGTGGTGGTATTAGCAAATGTGAAACTTGTCATAACGATCAGTGTATCACTTGTAAGGATGGTTATTACTTGGATACTAAAAAGAACTGTGAACATTGTGATATTTGGTACTGTGAGACTTGTCGACATGATGGTCTGTGTGGCACTTGTAAGGATGGTTATTACTTGGACTCTAATGGGAAGTGTCAATGGTGTAGTAGCAACTGTAAGGCTTGTACGAGTAACGGTCAATGTAACACTTGTAAGGATGGTTCTTACTTGGACTCTAATGGTAAGTGTCAATGGTGTAGTAGCAACTGTAAGGCTTGTACGAGTAACGGTCAATGTAACACTTGTAAGGATGGTTATTACTTGGACTCTAATGGGAAGTGTCAATGGTGTAGTAGCAGCTGTAAGGCTTGTGAAGGATACCAACAGTGTACCACTTGTAAGGATGGTTACATCTTACATCAAGAACATTGTTACACATGTCAAAATTTAAATCCTCACTGTACATCATGCTCCCCACAAGGTGTTTGTTCATCTTGCAATGACGGTTATCTTCTAAACAATAATACATGTTTCCAATGTGATGCTTTAAGATGCAATAAGTGTTTCGCTGACAACAAATGTGATTCATGTAAACGTGGCTACATTTTGAGTAGCAACAACCAATGTATCACTTGTAATGTTGATCATTGCACACAATGTTCCGGGGATGATACTTGTATCACATGTGACACTGGATATAAACTGTATCATAATAAATGCCATTGTACTGTTAACAATTGTCTGGAATGTTCCTCCGATAATTTTTGTGTTTCATGTCAAGAAAATTTCTATGCCAATAATGGTAAATGTGTATCGTGTGATCAAAATTGTATACTGTGCAATCATAATGGTCAATGCAGTCAATGTGATCAAGGTTTTTATGCCGATGGAATCCGGTGTATCGAGTGTCCAGTTGGATGTAAGGCTTGTTTGTCTGATACAGATTGTACTGTCTGTCAACAAAGTTATTATGGTAAGAATGGTTGTACTGAAAATTGTTCGCTCCAATGTAGTGGTCACCACTGTAAAATAAACGGTGGATGTTACGGTTGCGATAATGGCTATTATGGAGAATTTTGCAATTCTACGTGCCCATTTTACTGTAAAAATTGTACCCAAGACAATGGTCGTTGTTTAGAATGTAAAAATGGTTTCTATGTTAATAATGGTCAATGCACTACATGTCCGAGTAATTGTGCAACATGTACAACAAGTACACAGTGTGGAGAATGTGTTACAGGATTTTATGGTCATCTATGTGAACACGAATGTACGAATTGTAAACCTGGGACAGCATGTGATAAATTATATGGTCACTGTTCGAAAGGTTGTGCAGATGGTTATACAGGAAATAATTGTAACACGAAATGCTACGAAGGATGTATGTCCTGCCAACAATCTTCCTACTACCAATGTGATGCATGTCTCCCTGGCCGATATGGTTACCAGTACTTTAACTATAATCGGTGTACTGAGCATTGCTCATCTAATTGTTTAAATTCAACCTGTGAAGATAGGACAGGCGATTGTACATACGGATGTATAAAAGGTTTCTATGGTAAAAAATGTTCTGATAAATGTCCAGAAAATTGTGCTGACAACGTATGTTATAGAAACGGTTCATGTGTAAAATGTACTGAAAAGTTTACAGGAGAAAAATGCAAATGTCCTTTAAATTGTAATTGTGATAGATATGAAAGCTGCAACTCATGTAAACAAGGATTTGGTAACGTATATCTAAATTGTGAATGTACAACAGAACATTGTAATGATAGTGACTGCACATCTTGTAAAAGTCAGAGATACTTCATGTCTGATAAAACATGTTGTTCTTGTGAAAGTCAAGATAAACACTGTGAACAATGTTCAAGTTGGAAAAACGGTGGTTATGAGAAATGTGAGCAATGTTTTGAAGGCTTTTATCCATTGGGACATAAATGTTCTTCTTGTAACGAAAACTGTGTTGAAAACAAATGTCATTCTAGGACAGGTAATTGTTTGAATGGATGCGAAAGAGGTTATTGGGGTGAACAATGCAATAACAAATGTAAAACATTTTGCTCGGTATGTAATCAAAATGACGGAGCGTGTACTGAATGCAACGAAGGTCGGTTTTCGTCTGATTGCTCGCAATATTGTTCACTGTATTGTAATGCTACCGGTATATTTCCAAAGTGTGCTATGGAAGATGGTGCGTGTTTGAACGGATGTAAAACAATGACAAGATATGGATCACATTGCAAGAATTTCTGTAGCAATAATTGTACCGACAGTCAATGTGATTGGAAGACGGGACATTGCGTAAAAGGTTGTCAGGGAAATCAATATGGCGACCAATGTGAAATAGAATGTAGCTCCACGTGTTTAGACTCGAGTCCAACATTGAAGGATATTTGTTATGATAACAATGGAACTTGTATACAAGGTTGTTTGAATGGTATCTATGGAAACAGATGTGAACTCAAGTGCAACACAGATTGTGTTAACATGACATGTGACCAGTTTACAGGAGCCTGTTTATATGGATGTAATAGTGGACACTGCAATCAAGGTATTGTTGTGACTACTTTTAATTTATTTATTTATTGGAGTTAACGCCGTATCAACACAATTTAGGTCATTTCACGGCGTCCAGCGCACCTAACCTAGCTTTCCTGGACCATTGTCTATAACCAGTACTCACCTACCATTCCACAAGGCCGGAAACTTCTCCATATTATCTAGTCAATGGAGGAAAATCGACATTATTGTCAAATTTTCATGGAAGGGTATAACCTCCCCGGGTGGGATTCGAACCCGCACTCCCTCGGGCACGAGTATCCAAATACTACTTTTATTCATTAACTTATTTTTGTTGGGTTTAATTTCATGACCAAGCTCCACGAAAGTATGCCCCCCGGGAATCGATCCCACGATCCCTTGATCAGTAGACTTGCGTGCTACCAACTTGAGATAGCCAGGCGACTGTTCACCATAAACTCTTTTCTCATTGTAGTGTAGGTTATGTACGGCGGCTAAGTCACCAAACCATCTTCCATGTACATTATTCTAGAAGTACTCGCTTACCCTACTACACTATGCTAATTGCTTCTATCTCCATACATCTTCCATGTACATTATCTTAGCAGTACCCGCTTACCCTTCCACACTATGCTTATTGTTTCTTTCTCCAAACAGCGTCCATGTACACTATCTTCTTGTCCTTCCACAATTAACTAATCATGTCTTGCTCTGCGGAGGAAAATAGTAACTGAATATAAAATTTACCGGGCAGTATATAACTTTGACAGGAATCGATCCCAATACCCTTGTATTTAAAACCCTTCCTCCTTCAACTCAGCCACGATACTTGATACTGTAAAAACATTTTTCATCTCATTCATACATCAGAGTTTAGTAAATGCTCTAAAAAATAGTAGTGGGTGGTAATCAAGTGGTAGGACGCGCGCTTAGGGATAGAAGGGCTCTGGGTTCAATCAACTAGGGGCACTGCTAATTTCCTTGAGCAAGAAATTTACCTGCGATTACTTCACTCCATCCAGGTGTAAATGGGTACCTGCAAGGGTGGTATAATTCTGTTGTGCCAATTTTCGGCTGCACTAATAAGAGCAGTAAAATGACTCCCCGGGAGATTTATAGATAGATACCAGTAGGCCAGTGACCAGGGGTAATAGCAGTATAGGTTGGTGAACATTTGTAAGCATAAAACTCGGATTATAAAATACCTTAACATTCTTAAACATTATTTATACACAATTTTGGAATTGATTCTGAAATAAGTAAAACATCAACACCAAAAGATTTATTTGGGTTACACAGTTATAGTTTTACACTAGCGTGTTCAATTACTTAAAACTTAACATCGTATTCTAGGTCATGCGTGTTTTTGTACTTTAAACAATGGACTTGTACACTAAATAGGTAGATAAGCTGATGCATGAACAACATTTTTCTGATTTAAACATTCCACTTTGATTTGTAATATTTATTAAAAATAGTTCATATGCACATTATAAATTTTATAATGATATGTTTGTGAAATAAGTTTAAACTAACTGAAACAAAACATGTTTTAAAAAACCACTCCTAAATATTGGTGTGTTATGCAACTGGCTTTGTTTATTATTAATTACAAACCAATATTTAGGGGTTAATTATTTATACAATTTTGTAGTTTAGTTATTTGAAACTTATCTGATAAACAAACGATTATATAAAATTTAAAATATTCGAATACAGTATTTAAAAAAAATGTTAAATATCAAAGTTGTATGTTTTAATCCGTAAAATGCTGTTCATGGATCAGCTTATTCACCTATTCAAGTCCATTGTTTAAAGTACATAAACACGCATGACCTAGAATACGACCTGTATTCCTGTTTACCATATATAATATTGTTGCACTATACATAATTTCAATTATTCTTACTTGGTTCTGAATTCAAACTTGTTATTTTCAGTTTCAAAACTAATAGGAGGAATGACCCCATCTATGCTTGGTG
This sequence comes from Mactra quadrangularis, assembly GCA_025267735.1. Lineage (NCBI taxonomy): Eukaryota > Metazoa > Mollusca > Bivalvia > Venerida > Mactridae > Mactra > Mactra quadrangularis. The sequence goes on along the minus strand of CM046295.1, from coordinate 23,753,048 downwards.
GTATAGTGGGTGCAATCATTGCTATTTTAGTTGTAATTATTGTAGTCTTTGTTATAAGGAGAAGGTAAGACATTACATATTTTTAATGAGTTTTTATAATTTACGTTACATTTTGATCATCTTTTTTTAAAACTTTTGTCTACGATAACAAACAAATTGCCAGTTCCAGGGGAGGATCCAGGATTTTTTCTAGGGGGAGGGGTCCGAACTTTTCTAGAGAGGGGGGTCTGAACTTTCGAACCTCAAGCACATAATACACATTTGTAGAAAACATGCAACATATTGAAAATAAACACTACATAACCATTAATTTGTTAAGCACAGAGAAAATTTGCTTCATGTTGTACTTCAAATGACTTAAAGTCAAGAAATACATTAGTTAATGACAAGTACACTTTACTGGTCAATGTGAGCTACTTATTTTTGTGTTGTTTTAAGGTGCATCGAGCCATTGGCAGCTTAGTTAATTAAACGCGTATGTATATCATAGACAGAGACAGTGCTTTTAGTAAAATGAGGAAGTAATTTTAGATGAAGCAAGTATGTACGTTAGTAGAAGAATAAGTTAACCAGGGTCGATTGCGCAGTTGGTAGCGCGCCGGGATTCGGAATCTCGTGCCCCGAAGGGTGTACGGGTTCGAATCCCACTCGGAGAGGTTATACCCTTCCATGAAAATTTGACAATAATGTCATATTTCCTCCATTGATTAGATAATATGGAGAAGTTTCCGGCCTTGTGGAAGAGTATGTGAGTACTGGTTAATGACAATGGTCCAAGAAAGCTAGGTTAGGTGCGCTGGACGCCGTAAAATGATCTAAAATTGTGTTGATACGGCGTTAAATACAATAAAAACAAACAAACAAACAAGAATAATATGTTTTGTAACTTTTAAGTATATTTTAAGTAAATAAGAGTATTTAGAACATCGAATGGCAATGAGAAAGAAGCCAGTTGCTAGAAGAAAATGGAAGTCTTGTACTAGAAAATAAAAGGGGATGTAAATCATACTCGTATAAAAATCTTACAGTTTTTAAAGTAAACACGTCCACGTAAACATTGCGTTTATAAACACAGCCAGTTTCATTACACACCATTATTAAGGGGTAAATTATTAAAACAATTTTATAGTTTAGTTAGTTTACACTTATCTTTTTAACATATCATTACATAAAATTCACAGTGTGCCTAATACAGTATATAAAATACGTGTTAAATATCAAAGTGGAATGTTTAAATCCGTAAAATACTGTTCATGGGTCAGCTTATTCTCCTATTAAGTGGACAAGTCCAATGTTTAAAGTACAAAAACACGCATGACCTAGAATAAGACCTGTAGTGATTTTATATAAAACATTGACGTGACAAAACATAATAAAATGTTATCATCATTTTGCTTTATTATTATCTATTTATTTCCTCAATTACTGAAGAGTATAACAAATATTTACAAAACATATACACAGATACATACAATTGAATAATCACATAATACCTAGCATATATATTAATATCTATAATAATAATTTTTTTAACAATAAACTCACAACAAAATGTGTAACACATTTCCTGAAATAGTCAACGATTAACACTAAAATTGATTAATATCTTACATGTATTTACAGACGTAAAAATGGAAGAAATGTAGAAAATCAAGCTAGAAATGATCAAGATATTCCAGAATATGCAGTTGTTCATCATGACGAAACAGACACTGAAGGCAGTGAGTAACATTAGTTGTTTTATTAAGTGAGGCGTTAGTTGCAAAAGTTGTTTCATTGCATTTGGTGTTAGTAACATAAGTTGCTATATTGCATTTTGGGTAAGTAACATAAGTTGTTTCATTGCATTTGGGGTTAGTCACATACGCTGTTTTATTGCATTTGGGGTTAGTAACATAAGTTGTGTTACTGAGTGAGGCGTCAGTTACACCAGTTGTTTTATTGCATATGGTGTTAGTTATATAAGTTGTTTCATTGCATTTTGGGTTAGTTTCATAAGTTGTTGTATTGCATTTGGTGCTAGTAACATAAGTTGTTTTATTGCATTTGGTGTTAGTGACATCAGTTGTTTTTGCATTTGGGGTAAGTAGCATAAGTTGTTTTATTGCATTCGTGGTTAGTAACATAAGTTGTTTCATTGCATTTGGTGTTAGTAACATAAGTTGTTTTTTTGCATTTGGGGTTTGTAACATAAGTTGTGTTATTGCATTTGGGGTTAGTGACTCAAATTGTATTATTGCATTAGGGGTTAGTTACATAAGTTGTTTCATTGCCTTTGGGTTTTGTAACTAAAGTGGTGTTATTGCATTTGGGGTAAGTAATATAAGTTGTGTTATTGCATGGGGGTTAGTGACATAAGATTTTTTATTGCATGAGGTGTCAGTAACATAAGTTGTTTTAATGCACGAGATGTTAAATACGTGAGGCGTTAGTTACATTAGTATTTTTATTGAGTGCCCTAACCCTAACCCTAAGCTAAGTTTATTAAAGAATACCATTCTTATTGTACGTTACAGTTCCATTGTATGCAATGCCTGTTAAGAGAAACAAACAAACAACCTCATCTAATACTAACAACCAGAGTGTGGCAGCACGTGACCAAGCAGCTCACGTGACTACAGAGAAGGTTCTCGAAGTTGCTGGTGCTGAAAGGAAGTCTGTACAACTATTGGAAGAGGAACTGTGTGAAAACGTTAGTATACATTTTCTTCTTCGTTTGTTTTCGTAAACATTCGTATATTTCCGTACTAATACGTGTGTTCTACTGTCCTTTCTCGTTGTTTCGTGTGGAAATATTTTTTGCCGTTATTATCCGTTTGTTTTCGTATATATTCGTTTGTTTCCGTCACAAATCGGTTATATATGTTATTGTTATGATTCTGCATTACTCTTCTACTATTTCGTACATTCTCGTGTTTATTCGGTTGCTTTTGTATAAATTAATTTATCTATACTGCAAATCACTAGTTAGCGTACCGATTCTGTCGTTTCCGTAGCAATTCGTTCGTTATCGGTTTAGTTCGTGCGTTTCCGTATCAATGTGTTTGGTCGTGCATAAAATTAATTTTCTTGGTGAGTAAGTATCGTAAATAACAACAAATAAGTTTAAATAGACGAGTGAGAAAGAATCCGGTTTTCAGTTTGACCTTGTCTGCTTCAATATCAGATTGTTCATTTCCGTACCCACTCGTTTGTTTCCGTCATTAAACATCATTTAAATTTTAGCACAGTAAAATAATATCTTATAATCAATTATTAAATATCAACATCGTTCAACTGTTAATTGGACTTGTAAATGTCTATAAGTAACTCAATTAAAGTCATTAAACAGTCCTCAACAAATCGGAAACTGTGTAAATATGTCTTAGTTTCATTAATATTTTTTTTGTCTTACTCTCAACTCACAAAACATAAATAAGTTAACATTATTAATTCAATCTAATCGTTTGACCTTGTTAAATCCATGTCCAGGCAGTGCGCAGCAGTCAGCACTTTGATTATTGTGTTATTGTCATTGTCGTTATAATGAACATTTGTTTTAAAACACTGTCTTATTTGAATGTGGAATGTATCATATAACATGGAATTCACTATACTCACTGTACAGTCTATTTTGTTGAACGTAATAGACAATAGACAGTATGTAGCCTATTCGTATTGTAGTTTTCAAATTTTGTTCATGCTGTGCATGAACAAAATTTCTATTTTAGTTCATTATACTAGTTATTGGTCAATAGAGACTGTATGTGGTGGATTTTGTCGATGCGGCGCATGAACTAAATTTGGACTGGATTTCAGTGTTTAATCCTTTGTGAAGATGTCCCAACACATGTGATACATTTAGTCTCATATTTGTAAAGGGGCTACATGAAGTATCATGTTTATAAGGGTTAAAGGGGCTATATGAAGTCTAATTTTTATAAGGGTTTACGGGATTATGTACAGTGAGTATAGTGAATTCCATGTTATATGATACATTCCACATTCAAATAAGACAGTGTTTTATTATCATTGGGGATCAGTATTTTGAATAAAAAAGGTGACATAGTATGGGGCATAAAGATAAAAATTATTACTCATAGATATAAAATAACCAAGTTTTTGTCATATCAGGGAGCAAAATTTATGTTTAAGTTTTTGGTGTTCACTTTGGGTCTCGTTTTACCAATAGTTTGCTTTTATGCCTATACCATAGCCCATTATAATTGTTGTGTTTTTTAAGTTTCTGGAAGAAGTAAACTCAAAAAGCGTTGATAGGATAATTGGAAAAAGAATCATATATGTACATGTTTTGTATATAAGAACCCGGTTAATGTTTTTAATGATAAAAGTTAAAAGTTGAAATTTTGAAGCACTTTGTCTTTATCTTGAATTTAACATTAATAATTATAATGGAGAGTTCATATCCTGGTATAAACAATATGGAAAATAATTCATTTATGAAACGGGAAGAGTCCTTCAACTATACATCGATGTAAGATATAAACAATACGTTTGATTGCGCACGCGCAAGTGTGTGGGTTGGGGAATTGACTTTATCAAACAATTTGAAAGGAAGTGAGTGTACATTCGAAAAACCTCGGCGATCTTCTGCAAAGATAATATTTTTGTATAGCAATGTACCATAGACCTGCATTATAAAACAACAATATGAAGATACACATTCATCAACAGTAGACTTGACAATTATTTTCATAGGCGGTTTCAGCGGGGGGGGGGTGTCAGGGGGTCAGGACGCCCCCCCCCTAGAATTTGGAAAATGTACCTATCCATTAGTGTATTTCTTGCCTGTAAGTCATTTTTAAGTAGCATGAAGCAATTTTTTAGTTGCTTAACAAAGATTTAATGGTTATGTAGTTATTATTATCAATATGTTGCATTTTGTCTGCAAAATGTTTATGATGTGGTCGTGCTCGAGGTTCGGACCCCCCCCTAGAAAAGTTCGGACCCCCCTAGAAAAGTTCGGACCCCCCATAGAAAAAAATCCTTGATCTGCACCTGATTTTACTACAATATAATTATCAAAATATAATATGTATTAGAGACATTTCTACCAGTGCAATCCATTTTCCTTTTCAAATTTCAGTTTGACCAAGTGTTCATTTTAGAAAAAAGTGGGTTACTTTTATAAGAGCACTCTATATTCATTTATACGATAATGTTCAATGTGCCTCATCTAGAGTTTTAGAGCTTTATTATGTAATTCGGAGTAATTTTTCCAAAAAGACTTTGTCTTAAACATACTGTAAAAAACCTTTTGTTTCATGTATTGACAACCAAAATCTACTTTCGGTTTCGATCTACCTTCACGTTTTAATGTTATAATTAAAATAATCATGCTTCAGCAATACTTGCATTTATTAAAAACATTTTGTTCACTAGAGGTGTTTGAAATAGATGAATGTAATTTTCTATGCAGTCCAAAAACAATGCTACTTTTGATAATGAGGCTTTAAATATACTTATTAGTTTTAGCTCGATTGTGGAAAAAGCTCTTACAACTTAAAATTTATTACTTTCGAGTCCGATTCCTTGTCTCCCAGTACTGAGCTAGTAGGATAAAGTTTCTTGCTCAAGGAAACAACGGGGTAGGTTATGAATGGGATTCGAACCCCTTTCGGGACACTAGAATCGAAATCCCCGCGCACTACCAACTGCCCTACAGACCCGGATCCCAAATTTATACGAAATTGGTTATCGCGAGAGGATTAGTTTCTGTATACTTTCCAAACTGAATTTTGTGTCGATCATTTCTGGTTTCTAGTTACCACCCTTTGGTCCTTCTAAAAATCATAAAAAGGGAGATAATAAACCCTAATTTTTCGAACTAAATTTGCACGTTTAGAACGCTTCAGGTTCCGGTGCATACCAATCGTTGCATTGTGGGACGGTGTGATTGTATGACTTAAACGCACAATCTAGAGAAAAGAAGCAAATATTGGCGAAATGGAGATTAAATTGTTTATTGAATACGTGGCCCTTACGACCAGCTAACTACTTCACTAAATTGCATGTCTTTTTCCATCAATAGGTCGTGCCTATAATTATAATAATATTTTACAGGAGTCAGCAGATTATGGCGCTGATGTAGATGATACCTATTACAATGTCTGTCACGTCTTAAAGAGACAGATTCAGTTAAACAAATTACAAAAATATGTAGCAACAAAAACCAAAGAAGATTATATGAGCGAATTTCAGGTAAACATATACAATTCAGAACTCCTCAGTCATTCACTACGAATTACCTCGGTCGTATTTATACGCCATCTTGGAACTACTTTTACGTCCAAAAAACCACTCTAGCCGGTGTCGAAGTAAACAAACAAATCCAAGACCATTTCGGCGATGAATAATGTCTCGGTTTTGGTTAATACACGATTTAATGATCTATAGTGCGTACAAAAAAAACCAAATCACTGTTTATAATAACAATAGAATAAACTAATCCACTACGAGGCACGCACAGGATGACAATAACATAAACATGTGATATGTTTTACGATTGTCTTAGTTGTAAGTGTAATGGAAAAGATTTTTACCAACACAAGCACGATTTACCAACAAATGGTGGTATCCATCATGCTAATTTTGTTACAATGAAGTACACACATTTTATTTTCATTACTGCCTACCCCAGAAATGGATTGTCTCATTTCTAATGTTTACCAAAACACGTTTTGTTTTTTGTACGCACTATATATATATATACTGATCGCATTCTAGGTCATGCGTGTTTTTGTACTTAAACAATGCACTTGCCCACTAAGTAGGTGAATAAGCTTATGCATGGGCAGCATTTTACTGATATTAAACTGGCCATTTTTATGTGTAAAATTCCTTTTACATAGTGTGTATGCACATTGTAAATTTTAAAAAATGAGATGTTTATAAAATAAGCGTACACTAATTAAACTATAAAATTGCAAAAATAATTCACCCTTAAATATTGGTGTGTAATGAAACTGGTTTTCTGTCTACCGGATATTCCGATATAATCCCTCTTCCTCTATATGAAAACGCTTTATACTTTTTATCAATACTTTAATGTACATCGTACCTATATACATTTCAGTCGTTACCAGTTGGTCTGATCAAGTCTTATGATATTTCAAGAAATAAAGAAAATGCATCAAAGAATCGTTACCAAGGAATATACCCATGTACGTTAAAATATATTTATTTTAGTATCTGAGGTTTGCAATGGCTTTTCTTTATTAAATACAACCCTGTTCATCATAAATATCAACCATTCAACAAACAGATTTTTCTTTGGAATCTAAATTTGAAAATAGTTAAATCTTTAATCAGCGTTTCTGGCAACTCTTGTGTAAAATATACAGTTTTAGCAATTTCTTAAGAATTCATGATGACAAAAGTCAAAATTTGCGAATTCTAACAGGAGGCAACGAAACGCATGCATACTTTTGGTCTACCATCACAATGCAGGTAAGAGCCGCGGCCGTGTCGTAGTGGTAAGCATGTCAAACGTCGAATCCAGAGATCGCCGGTTCAAGCCCGGTCGCGGTAGGTCATACCCTATACATGAGTTGTCGGCCTCGTGGTAGGGTAAGTTAGTACTGGTGATATAAAGTATCCAGGAAACCTATAGAAGGAAGAGCTGGCCCTCGCATATATATGACATAAATATGTTGAATACGACGTTAAAACAGCAACAACGAAAATATAGAAAAATGCAGATCTATATCTTTTGTCATATCATTACAGACAAATCAACCTTTTAACTTCCCAGATTTAATTCTGTCAAGTAAAAACTATAATATTCCAAGAACCAATGATAAAGCTCATTTCTTCATATTTTAAAGAAATTTAGGAAGGGTACTTCCACAACAACAACATCGACAAAACAAAAACACGAAGAAAAACAACACCAGTTAAACCGATAGCAGTTACAACATTGAACAACAGAGGGCAACAAAAACGCAAACAACAGCAAAAATAACAGTAGAATCACCAACGACGGCTGGTTGAGAAAAATACATTTTCATTTTCTAAGAAAACCTGGCCAATCGGCTTTTAGAAATATAACACGAAAGTCATGAGACACACTTAAATTATCTAGACCGTTAGGCCATACCATACCGGAATTTTGTTAAGCGTCCGGCGTGCTCATAGGTTGAGTCCTCAATCCAAAGAAAAAAAACAAAGTAGTTTGTAAATTTTTCTTAAGTAATTCTGTTGTTCCGGGATTCGATAACTGATTTTGCTCAGGAAATACTGATAGTTCCTTGTTTCTGTGTATTTGATTGATGAAAATGTACATGTGTATGTTGTATATACATTTTTATGGAATTTCTTTAATTCCACGTTAATGTCATAAACATTCATGTATTACCAAGTACTTATTTGCGTGAATACTAGCTAGAATGGACATGTGTTTTCGTTTTTGGTTTGTGTGTTTTTTGTGAATAGGTATCTAGGTTTTTCAAACTTGAGTTGACGCTTAACAAAATTCCATTTTGGCATGGCTTTATCAATATGGTATTTCTTTTCTGCATGAAATCAACATCCTTTACAGTTACATGTGAAGTTACACTAACAATGTCATTATCAGAAAACTTTTTAACTGATTTTAATTAAAGATTATTTATACAATTACGAGAGTTGATAAATGATACTTAAGTTGAAATCAGTGATTCTACAGCGCCCTTATAGTTTAATTATTTTAGACGAGGTGAACTCTTATTGAATTATTATACATTAACATTTACAGATGATGACACACTGGTCGTTTTAAAAGGAGCCAACTTCACTTATATGAATGCCAGTTATATCGAGGTAAAACAATTCTATTTTGGTTATAAAAATATGTTATGTATTTGTTATATATACTTGTTATTTTGTATCACTTTCTACGCTCCTTGAAGTTAAAGTTAAAGTAAGGTTTAAAGTCTGCTTCCATAAACATGTTTATCTGACTTTTCAGCTGAATTTTCTACTATAAACAGCCGATCATTGAAATCACCTTCAGGCAAGTAAACCTTCACAGTACCCATTTACACCTAGGTGGAGTGGAACAACTGTAGGTACATTGTACTTGCTCAAAGAAATTAACAGTGCCCCTGATGTGGCTCGACCCCAGGACCCCTCGATCCCTAAGGGCGCGCCCTACCTATGGACCCCTGCTCCTTCTTCACTACTTAGGTATTTGCGCACGAGCTGTACTAAATATTGATCTAAAACTGGAATTATCTTAAATATCTAGGTCTTTAAATTGTCTTAAAATTGTTAACTGCACCACACAATCTTCAGTTACGTCCATATATACAACATTATTATTTGCCAAACAACTAACAAACACCAAATGATGTATAAATGTCATTTATGTTTAATGACGTATTTGAAATCCATACATATGTACACATAAGATACTGTTTCTTTAGTAAAGCCCTATTTTATTAACCTTTTACACATGAATCTAATTTCATGGTATGTATAGTCCGACAATATTAACATGATCTTGACCTTTCTGCAAGAATATATTGAACTCAGTCTTCACAGTCTTTTTTGTCTTCGTTTGTACATCGCGCGTTATTGGGAGCTTTCGGCCAAAAAACATGACAATTAATTTTGTGTTCATAATAATAAATACTTTAAAACTGTGCCAAAACATTGCGATTTGCGTTTTGCCCAGCAAACGAATGCTTCAATAATTGAAAATACAATGACATGCCACTTGTACAAAATTGATTTACATAGATTGTTATGAACACGTGTATTACCCTATACACGCATACGGAGACTCTTCGTACCAGTATAAAAGTTTGAGTTAAACATTTAGTATAAACCCTGAATTTGGACCTTTGTCGTTATCTTTGACCTTGACCTATATTATTTTATTTCAGGGATATCAGAAGAAACACGCATATATTGCATCAATGGGTACGTTAATTTACATAATTTATACATGATGTAATTTTATAATAAAAAGTTTGCATTAAAGCTGGACCCCTATAAACTGTTATTATCTATAAAACTATAAGTACAAATTTAATTTTGCGTGCACTCTTATTCAACTTCTCCTTTCGTGTTAAGATTTCCAGAAGTTTAACGGATAAATATAAACATCCCTGCGTTGTTATGCAAAATATTTTGATTTTTAACAGAAATCCAGCAACATGGATAGAAATAATAAGGTGTTCTGATTATAATGTTGTTATACATACAATGTACTTTATAAAATCACGTGAGTTTATTGCGAAAATGCTTGAAATATATTTTAACTGTTTCATCTATTTCAAGGACCTACGATAAAGTATATGAAAGATTTAACACCATTCTGGTGGATGGTTTGGCAAGAAAAAGTTGGCAAGATTGTCATGTTGACAAGACAATGGGAGGCTGGGGTAAGTTGGCAATATTGTTATGTTGACAAGCCAATGGGAGGCTGGGGTAAGTTGGCAAGATTGTTACGTTGACAAGACAATGGGAGACTGCGGTAAGTTGGTAAGATTGTCATGTCGACAAACAATGGGAGGCCGGGGTAAGATAGAAAGTTCCAATGGCGAATCAAATATGCTAAAATATCAGGGATAAATTGTGAAACAATTTGGTGTATTTTGATAGTTAAACCAAATCATCCGCGGTAAATATTAAGTAAATACGCTAGGTGAATAACAGTAAACATGTGCCTTAGACATTTTCTGGAAAAAATTGAAAAGCATTTTATAGCAAATTATTTTTATTACCCTATTATTGTCTTAAAAATGAGATTGTCAAGAAAAAAATAAGCACATTGTATTACTTTCTGATTTTTAAGATCACGTGACTCTATGATCTGAAAATGAACCAATTTTGCAATCATAGCATGTATTTGTATTTTGAATTAGGAACTTACATTTATTGAATATTGTTTCATGTTTGTCTCATGTTTTGTTACATTGATCCCATGTTTGTCATCATCTCAAACTGTTTGTTGATTTTATAGTTCAGTTGGATAGTTGCTTAGATTTACATGTATATAAAATATGTGTATAGAATATAATTAGGGACTTTAGTCAGTTATATTTCCCTGATAAAATCTGAAGCAATCCAATTGGTAAGTAGGTCCTTACAGTTGGAATCTTCGGATTTTATCAAAGAAGTTCTATGTAAGGATAACAAAATATTCATCTAATATCTTTCTTGTTAATGAAGATATTTACAGAAGTTATGAAATTTAGATAGTTCTTCACGCTAATAATGCTTAGCTTAAATTTCAACAAATTAAATGATTTACAAAAAAGTTATTAGGGATAATTTTGGCAAAATTACATTGAAAAGTAAGGGTAAAATCCTAGTAATCCAACTAATTGAAACCTACCTATTCGAAGAATATACAAGGGGAAATAACTGACTAAGGTCCCTTATTGTGGACTCATCCGTTTATGGGGAGACACGTTAGTCCGCGATATGGCGATACAGTTTCAAATTATTTATAGTCGGACAATATTAACCTGAAGTGGTCTTTTATGCAAGAATATATTGAACTTCGCATTTACAGTCTTTTTTGTCTTCGTTTGTAAACCGCGCTTTATTGGAAGCTTTCGGCAAAATACACGTACTGAACAATTGATTTTGTTTTCATAAGAAAAAATACTTTGAAACTGTACCACAACATTGTCTCTCTCAAAACTAACGAGTTCAAAATTTAAAGTACAAAACATGCCACTTTTACAAAATTGATTTATAGTCACGTAATTGTATACCTAAGAGGTCAACTTGATTTGCCAGGGCGGCTTGAGAACCGGTGGTAACCGATCACTGGCCGGTTCGCCCCGTAGTGAAATATGAATCAAGCGTTCCGGCTAACTAAAATGGTGTCAAAAGCCACGGCTATGGTTGTGTCACAAATAATAAGCGAAGTAATGATGTCTGATTGCGAGGGAGATGATGAATTACTGTTGCAGACGGTCTCATTTCAACCAGTGTATGTAAATTAATTTATTTTAGTTGTCAAATTTTTCGTGTCTGGCGAGTGAAAGTGTTATCATAACAATACTCTTCTTACATAAATGATATGTAAGGGGAGTTAAACACAACACCAATTAGTATTAAGCCCGTGAAATTGAATTGTAGCTATTTTCAGACATATATGTCACAAGCTCCTCACTCAAACGTTACCGGTGTATTCGGCGTACACCGGCTAGTGATTCCGGCTTAATCTCGGAACGAATAAAGTGATTAACTGGTGCCCGTTTAGGAACCGGCGTACGCCGGATTTAGCCGCCCTTGCAAATCAAGTCGGCCTATCATATTTCTATCGTTTCAGATTAACAAATGTGATCAATATTGGCCAAACCTTGATAGTCAGGTTACATATGGTGATTTGACAGTCACTTCTCTGAGTGAGATGATATATACAGACTATGCCATCAGATCCTTCAAACTTCAAAAGGTTAGTTCGTATTGTTTACTTTTGGCACTGTTTGATTTGCATGAGCCATTTCACTGGGGTCAAAAAGTTTCTTTACAAGTTGTTAATTTTTTACGTTTTGGAATATATCTTAACAAACTTTATTTGTCGTTATTAGTTGTACAACTAATATACAGTTTATCATTAACTGTCAACTATGTTCTATCATATATATTTTTATTATACAAGAAAAATATATAACCAAATGTGTCTGCATTAATTTTTGCTATAAAAAGATAAAAGGAAAATATGAAACAAAATACAAGTGTAAAGAAACTTTTGGACCCCAGTGTATAGTTCCGACGTAATTTTTGACAGTCTTGTGATCAGAGTGCGGTGACAAATGCAATCTGATGAAAACCTGATCTAAAATTCAACGCTCGCCTACTCGTGAATTTAGATCTGGCTGTTTTGTTATGAGGTTCACATTCAGGTGACCTTTTCTCATTTTGATATTCATGACGAACCTATTATATTAAGTAACTTGCTTACATCGTCTACGTCACGCAATTTGAAAAGAGCCATCCAATCACAGCCTGTGAATAACTCCACCGTCACAAGTAGATCTAACTATGCGTCATGTGAACATTAATGAAACATGTTTAATTCTTTAACTTGTTTACAGGGTAAAGATTCACGAATGATACAACAAGTCCACTATACAGCATGGCCAGATAAAGGGACGCCTGATGACGTCACAAGTCTGGTAGAGTTTAGACAAAGAGTTAATAGTTTACAGACAAGTCTTGATGGACCGCTTTTGGTTCACTGCAGGTGAAAAGTCGTTTACTGTACTTTCAAAAAATACTCATTTGCAATCAAATGAAAATACATAGAAAACATAGAAAAAAATGGAAATATGTAATTTTTAGGGATATATGATCTCCTTATAGTCGAATAGAAATATGTGATCTATAAATAGACAAAATGGGAAATGGGTGATTTGTGGGGATTTGTGATCTATCTAAAGACGAATTGAAATACGTGATCTGTAAATAGAAATAACTGAAATGGGTGTTTTGTAGAAATGATTGAAACTTTATCTTGATTGTGGAACAAGTTCTAACAATTTAGATAATTCACATTCGAGTCTGTTTCCTGGTCCCTAGTACTGAGGTAAACGGATACTAGTGTTTGCTCTACGAAGCAACTGTATAGAATTAAGATGGGATTCGAACCAATACGAAGCTGGCTCTCCAATGATTACTAGTTTAATTCATGGAAATATGTGATACGTTAGGTTATACAGTCAACTTATAATTAGATATGATTAATCTAAATTACTTTTTTAACGTCGTATTCAACACATTCAACTCAGACGACAAGCTCTTCCTACCATAGGTTTCCTGGACACTTTTCTATCTCAGGCACTAACTTACCCTACCAGGAGGCCGACAACTGCTATATAGGGTATGCCTACCGCGACCGGGCTCGAACCTGCCATCTCCGGATTCAAACATTACGTCACAGCCGCGACTATCTAAATTACAAATTTATACTTATTTCAGTGCTGGCATTGGACGCACTGGGACGTACATTGCATTAGACATGTTGACAAATGAAGGTGCCAAAGAGGGAAGTGTTGATATACTGGCCTGTGTTAGAAATATGAGAGAGGACAGAGTGAATATGGTCCAAACATGGGTAAGTTATCACATGCATGCTTCAAAATAGCGTAACGTCTTAAGCGTATCATTGTGTATACTGTTATAAAACGTATTTAATGTCGCATCATGTGAAGGAAAATATCTAGAATGTGGCTAATGAAGTTTTAGAAGCCATACCTAACTACTGAATACTGTTTTAACAAGTGTTGTATTTTGTGTTTTATGCATTGACTTACAGTTGTCATGTCGTTTAGCGTATCACATTCTTCAACCTATTCTAATCACTTAATATCATGTTTTTATAATATATTACTTTTCCATTAAATTAATGTCAATTTTCCTCCGTTGATTAAATATATGGATAAGCTGCTGACCTTTTGAAAGGGCTAGGTGAGTACTGGTTATAGACACGAGTCCAGAAAAGCTAGGTTAGCTGTGCTGACCGTATGGATTGCATTTAAACGTCGTTAAACAATACAGTAACCTATATGAATATTTTGAATTTTGAAAATTTAGGTCAAATGAGAATGAACTACGGTCTACATGAACAAGTGGAAAATATTTGGATATTCTCATCCTTGTGTAATCATCACGTTTGTTGTCTTAAATATTTATCTACATTCTGTTTATATTAAAGGACCAGTACAAGTTTCTACATGAGTGTCTTGTTTACACTTTAACTTATGATTGCAAACCCATAGAAGCAACTGGTTTCCATGACTATATGAAGAAACATGGCAGTAAAACCATTGGAAAGAAGTTTCAAGTATGTATATATGTATATCAATACGTCTATGGCATAACCAGGGTTAGACATTAATAGTGTCCCGGGATTCCGAGGATCCTCAAAAACATGCGAGGAATCACAGTGATGCATAGTTAGGGATTTCGTTAAGATCCCTTAAAATGGTTCTGTTCTTACATGAATTTGAGTTCCCATGAATTGTTCATCACAATTTATGACTGCAAAACTGTTTCTATTTGTGTCTTTATACGAGGAATCCCTAACGTTTAGGAATAATCTCTGCATGATTATATACTGATCCCTGGTAAAGACTGCATAAATGTATCATATATAGAATATTTGTTACCAGCATTTAATACTTTAAAAACATATGTGGGTCATCCATCTTCTTTATAAAAATTGTTAACACTTTCTGGTACATATTTTCAGGAGTTACAAAGTACTTTAGAAAGTCGTTCAGAATCAGAAATCCTCGCTGTTCAACGAAACAGTGAATTGACAGATAAAAACAGAACTGGAGCGGATATCCCAGGTAAGTAATATCATTTATACGTGCACCACCCCACTAGCTCAGTCGTAAGCTAACAAGTCTACTTAACGAGCCGTCATAGATTCCATTCCCGATCGGGGCATACTGACGTAGAGTTCATGAAATATATTATGAGACCATTCTTTCTCCTACCGCTGATTCTAAATCATGTATACCCAGAGGTCCAAATGGAAGATTGGATTTATCAAAATGTGTAGCCTCGTAAAAAAAGTCTTATTATTATTAATACTATGACAGTCGTTACTTAATAGATAAATCAAGTGATTTAGCCTTTCCAGAGACGATGAGTAGGCTGATATGTTTATTGACCGCCGTGATGTGAAAGGCATACCGTTGCTATTGCATTAAACCCAGCAAAAATATTAAATGGCGTTTGAACACTACAAAATAAATGCAAGTTTCTTTTAAACAGCCCTCAAGGCTCACGGCTTTTGTTTCGAAATTTCTGATTGGTTTATTAGTTAATCATGTCAGGTGTAATTTCCTGTTTAAATGTTCTTGATGAAAGTTATTGATATTAAAATCCCCTTCCAAAGAAATTTTAGTGAAATAGCCTTCCAAAGAATGATTAGTGGAATTCAATTCCAACAATTTTTAGTGGAATTCCCTTCCAGAGAATTTTTAGTGAAATGCCTTTCCAAAGAATTTATAGTAAAATACCCTTCCAAAGAATTTATAATAAAAAGCCTTTCCAAACAATTTATCGTAAAATATCCTTTAAAAGAAATTAAAGAGGAATATCATTTTATAGAATGTATAGTGAAATGCACTTCCAAAGAGTTTTTTAATAAAACCCTTTCAAACGAATTAATAGTTTAATACCCTATCCAAATTTTTACAGTGAAATACCCTTTCAAAGATTTTATAGTGCTAACCCTTCAAAAAAGTTATAGTTATGTCCCCTCCTACTTTGAAAATCCACTCTCCCTATCATTTCTGCACTTTTGGAAATCCTCGGCTATGTTCCTCAAACATCAATATAGAGCTCTATTTCAAAATGTGCTATTTAAACTTTTTCAGGTGATATAGACAGACCGAGACTTTATCTAGGTCGTACAACTTCATCATCTGACTATATAAATGCATTATACTTAAATGTAAGTACAGTATGTATAAATTTTGTGTAAAAGGTTTGACATGATTTTCAACGGCTTTTTTGTACTAAAAATAATATAATAGAGTATAGTGCGTAAATATTGACCCCGACATGACCTTTCACATTTGCATCTAATAATTATCTACACATATTCCGACGAAAGTCAGGACCACGCCTACTCTACACTTCGACAGCGATCGTAAAATTATAGAAGTATGTTTGTGTGTTAAGTTTTGAGGAATATCTTATTTGTACATTTGTGAAACTTGTATATTTATGTACTTCTGTGATATTCTGAGAATAAATATGTTTAAACTATAGATGTACATATATTAATTTAAATGTCTTTCCTAACTCTTTTAGGAAATTTGTAATAAACTCTTAAATTTCAGTTATTTTGTAAAATGCCTAGATATTTTCAGGCATTTACAAATTGACTGACACATTCAGGCAATTTGAAAATGCCTGAATGTTTAGATATTTTACAAATTACCCAAGTTTACAAATTTCCTGTAACATATTGAATATAGTGTCTACCAAAATTAACTTCACTTTTGTAAAAAGCTGTTACATTAATACAATATGATTAAATTTCCGATGAATCTACACATTAGGATTGTTAAAATAGATTGTATCATCTGAAAGGGGAAGTAATGATACTTTGTACAATTATAAGTACATTTATTGAATGATTTGTTTTAAGTTCTCACATATTGGATGAATATATTAGGGGTGTAACAATAGGTCGACTTATCGCTGTATCGCGATAGTTTATCTTGCAATAGCAATAGGTCGATAGAACTTTTTCAAGTCGATAAATATCGCGATAGTTTTTCTGACTATCGACTTTTTTCGATAGTTTTCTTAAAAACGAGAGTTGAGCCCCATAAACGCTTTACTTTCATCTTTTTTTTTAATAAGAGAACTCCACATTGATACGGATCAAATTAAATCTATTTAGAGGCCGACAGAGGAACAGATAAGCTGCGTATCTGCGTAGCTACGCAATTAAAAATCTCAAAAACCCTATAAGAATAAACAATTTGCGTATCATAACCCAATTAAAAACTCCTTTACTCATAAAGTCTCGAAATCGTATCGAACGTAAATAAAAAATCGAAACTGGTCAGATAAGAGATGCAAAAAATGAAACTTCACGCGGCAATTACATCTCATTAAAACCCAATTGTCGTTCACACGCTGGGAGTTTAACTCGCCGACATATAAATGCACAAGGATGTCACAAAATCATAATAAAGTCGCCGACTTATGGTTACACGCTCGATAACATCTGTATATACCTTTACCTATACACGTCCGAGTACATTGAAATAGCGCATATATATATTTTAATTGTTTGCAGCAATTAAATCAATATTTATCCTTTGTTTGAGGACAAATATGTGTTGCAGTTTGAGCAGAAATTGAGGTAAACAATTTAAGATATGTGTCGGCATTTTTTTCACACTTACTTTGTCGATGTTTGATAGCATAACAATGACATAATTGTAATGTCTCATTATGTAATCATGGAGTCTAATATAAATTAATCGTCATGAAAAAATGTATTCTTAAACTAGCATGACCTAACTTGTTAAATTGTATTATATATAAAGCTTAATAATATAAAAACGATGTCGGCGATCCCAGGAAGTCATTTTTTCTTTGTTAAAATTACTGACGATAATTGTCAATAACACCGTATTGTGAAATTAAATTTTATAAATAGTGTTTTGTATTATTTTACAACAAAAATATTTTATAATATGTAATTTAGTATTGTATTTCGTAAAAATAAAATCCCTTCAATGATGACTTACTGTCATATATTTTCGCGACCCACGCTATCGCAAATTAAGTAAAACATCTTAAATCTTCATAATTAATGTAATAAGCTTATTATTTTTCATTCTTAATTTAGCAAACAGTGCCCCAGGAACCGACAAATTCGAACTTACGTTCCCGTTTTCTGGTGTTCGTTGATAAAACAAATGTCAAAATTCCAGACATTTTTTTTACTTGCCAACATTTGTTTCGGTGTAATTTTAAAAATGAAGCATAATTATATGTTTTTTAAATTCAATTAAAATACTGAAGATGCTATCATAACTATACTGTGTTTATCATTATCATTATGTAATTATGGTAATCGATGACAAAGAGTTAGAATAACCAAAAAGTTAGTTGAATAAAACAGTTTGTTGATTAATCAGCATTTCAAATAACCAAATAAATGACAAGTTGTTATTTGATACAGAAAAGTTATTTTCAAATTAAGTCATTATTTTGTAGATTTCTCCACTCCTGTGAACTAAATTCTGGCCAAATCTTTGAAACATTTTCCTGCAATGTTCTGTCTGAGTTCTGTCTTTGACCAAGAACATTAATTGTTTATTGTAAAAGACTTGAGACTGTTTACCGTTGTTTTTATAATAAAAAAAAACTATCGTGATAGTATCGCAATAGTTTTTTGACTATTGCAATACTATTGCAATAGTACTTTTATTATCGCAATACTATCGCGATAGTGTTTTTGGCCGCAATAGTCACCCCTAGAATATATAAGAATAAATCATCATTTACAAAGTAAAAATTTAATTATGGATGATACTGCTTAGATTGGTTGACGACCCTAATAATGTTCTTATTTCTATCTTTTCTACGTACATTTTTGTATATTGTGTAAATTTAATTGTGACAGTTTAAAAGTATCAAAATAAAACAATTGTTGAAACAAACAACAATGTAAAATAAATGTCTTGATACATCGTTTTTCTATTTACAGAGTTATAAGGTACCAAAACATTTCATCATTGCTCAAACACCATTGCCAAGTACAGTGGTAGATTTCCTAACACTGGCTGTTCAAGAGAAATGTAAACTTATAATAAACATGGATGCTAGTATCAGTCCGACCGATGTAAGTATTATACAACATTACCAGTAAGAAATCTTGACTTTATTTGCTTTATCCAGATTTGTGGGTCTTCCAAAACCATTAAATTATTACAATAAGTCAATTGGTAAAGCATGCCTAGTATTGAAATATACAATTAAAGTATTTGTAAATTTCCTTTATGGTGAAACGTAATATTATTCGATAAAAATATAAATGCCCAATTCAAGTCTATGCTGACATTATTAAAATATCTAACATGGTAAAGCCTATGAAAGTATATACAAAATTACCAGTGAGAAATCTTTACTCTTATATTTTCATTGTAAAACGTCAAGATGATTCATAATTCCTTTAAATGTCGAACGTTTGGATTAAAAACAATTCAATTGTTTGTGTTTTTATTGATTAACTTTTCTGATTTATTTTTATTCTTGACTCGGTGCCAAATGAATAACTAAACATTTAATACTGTCGCTTTTTCATTGATTTCTTGATTTGCGCTGATTTCTGACGAAAGTTTTATGAAAACAATTATTTTACATTTACAGAATGTAGGTCAATATATTCCATCTCATAATGAAGAAGACATGACTGTTGGATCATTTAGTGTGAAAGTTGTATCAAGAAAACAGGATCAGTTATGTTCAGTAACACAGTGTAAAATACAGTACAAGAATAAGGTAAGTGAGAGGGGGTCTAGTGTTTGGTTCATTATCCTTATTTGTCGGTATGAAACAAAACAGCAGCTTGATTTGCAAAAGAGTTATATGTTATGTGGGAATCGAACACACGACCCTTGGATTATTAGTCAATCGTTCTACCGACTAAACTAGCGGGTCGGCAGTTAGTTTGATTTACATTTCGATGTTTTGGTTTCGATGTACACTTGTCATAATTCAGATATTAGTACATATACTGACGAATAAACGGAGCAATTTAGTCAGAAAAAACAAATTTCAAAACTGAATTTTATCAATTTTTTACGACAAAATGATGAAACATTTTCGTCATTAGTATCTGAGTGCTCTTTTATTCTTAATGGACCATTCCATGACCTTACTTATTAGCATATTTAACAAAGGTTTACAGTTACATTTTGTCCCACAAACAAGGTGTTGACAAAAGAGCACATGACTATATTTGTGGGTAAATGTATTGTTATTTAAATAAAAAGGTTGCACACGGAAAGGTCTATTTGTTTCACACAATTCATTTCTTCTGTTGTTGTTTCTTTGTGTATTTTGCATTTTATTGTATTGTTTGTTACCTAGAAATGTCTGTAATTAACTTTTATGACATTATACATATCGACATTAAGTTATTCCATTGTGTATTCTTACAGTCTCAATCTGAACAAGTAGACGTCACGTGTGTACAATTCTCACGATGGCCTCAAACTTCAAAGGTACCACCGGATGTAGTTGAATTCTTACAGTTTGTGACGGAAATGACGTCACTGGTTCAAAAATCTGACCCAGAATCTCCTGTACTTGTTCACTGCTTGTAAGTATTAAACTTTTATCTGGTTTGAAATTTCAAACCAAGTAGGTAAATTGCATTATTAATTATCAGTATAAGATTAGACATTAGCTCGCACAGTCAAGACTGGATTCATACGGCAGCCATTTCAAGGGGGTTGTTCCTCCTATTTGAATGAGAAAACGTTAATTGTCTAAATGAATTAAATTGTCTGATGTATTTTCCCTTTCTTTTTTTCTCCTTTTTTATGCATGTTTGTTTCTGTCGTTTTTGTTTTCAAAATGTTAACTATTCATGTTAGCTTATTGGCAAAATAACAATTATGTTTGTGCTAAAAAGTATTGAACTTGAACTTAAGACCCAAATTAAACATTACTCCGATTAAAGCTATTATAAAAGGGTTGTCAATTTTCCTTATTGGAGTAGGAAACCACATTTTGGAGTGGGGTTTTCCCTTAATTTGAATAAGAAATACACTTAAGGTCTATGCACGTTCCAAGTGTTTTCTAATATAAAATCACTTTTACGAATTTTGCCAAAATCTAGAATTGCCAATACTTACAATAGAATAGGTAAACACATGTATCAGTATTGTTATCAATTTTGCAGATGGATTCTTTATGTGAATAAATATACATTTGTAAATTATTGTAATGCTAAAATCAATTGACATTATAACCATTTTATAATAATTAAACCATTCCGTAAGAACATTTAAGAAAATAAACCCAGCATCTCTTTGAGTAAATTTTGAAGTTTATGAGACATCATCAACCAGTTATAACATTATATCCTTTATTTATGTTTTCCGTATTTTAGAAATGGTGCTGAAAGGAGTGGATTGTTTTGTTTGGTATGTATACTTCTAGAGAAAGTTGAATGCTGTCATGAAGTCAGTATATCGAACACTGTTAGACAAATCAAAATGAAGCGACCTCTAGCGGTCAACAATCAGGTACAAATTAACATTATTTACCATTAAAAGTAACTCATTTGATTTCGTAGAAACAATCTGACTACGGAGAAAGCCCAGTATGATACAGCCTGAAATCGAACTTAACTCTCTAATATAGTCTGAACTCGGGCTTAACCATTTGATATGGCCTGAAATCAGACTGAATCCTTTTGATATGGCCTAAAATCAGACTTATCCCTTTTGATATGGCCTGAAATCGGACTAATACCTCGTGATTAATTATATTGTATTTGAAATTTTGAAATAATAAGAGTAAAGGCAATAAAAAGTCTAAGGAGTTTAATTGAGCGCTTGTTGTCAATTTAGTATAAACCAGAACACACCAATGTCATGCTGATAAAAAAGAAAACGAATTAGCTCTAGTTATCATGAAGTTTTCGATGTACAAAGTGTACACGTTCTGCTATTGTGTTTTATTATTTAAGTCCATTTATAAAGTGTCTTTGTATTCCGGACAAAAAAAATAAACACAGAGCGTGGTTCCTTAAGTGAGAAAATAGACAATAGCTTTCGATAGAAGTGAATCTAGTACTATTGCTCAATAGGAAAGATGTCAAGATGAAATGTCCGACTTAAATAACTCTTGATGTTGAAAAAATGGAAATATAAAAAATATAGTTGACATTCATAAGAAATAGTCGTTTATCTCAGTTGCCATACTTATATAATTGAATAATAATGCAATGCATGGTGGCTGTTAATTGTGTGTATAAATCAAATTTCAAAACATGACACGTTATTGTCCTCTAAATTTTATATTCATCTGTTTATGGGGGTAGCACAGTCCACAATATTATGTAGCAGTTTCAAAGTATTTGTTCTAGTGAAAACAAAATTAATTATTAAGTACAAGTGGCTCAGTAAATATGAGTGTAAATATTACTCACTTGTTTTTATATAGATACAAAAGGATTTTTCTGAATATATTCACTAACTCCCTTCATTGTTACTGCAATGCGATTTAAACAAGATCTTGGTTTTCATATAGATAACTAAATAATATTTCTATATAAACATTCATTTATTCCTATTTTTAAAAGCACAGCATGTTTTGTACTTTAAAGTTTGGACTCCTCACTGTTTTTAAAAGTTAGAATCCCCTTTTGATAGATTGACACGCCAAGTTAAAACAATTACCTATAGTGTGTACAAAAACAAAACGTGTTTGTGTAAATAATAAAACTGAAACAATCCATTTCAGAGGTAGGCGCTATTGAAAATAAAATGTGTGTAATTCATTTTAACATAATAAACATGGTGGATAAACCACCACCCCTTGGTAAATCATGCTTGTAACGGCACCATTACACCGACAAGACACTCATAAACTACATATGTTAATGTCATCCTGGCCATCCCCTATCGTGGGTCAGTTCATTCTATTGTTTTTATAAACATTGTGGTGTTTTTTGTACGTACTATATATGTTTGTATGATGTTTATTTCAGGAACAGTTTAAATTCTGTCATGATTGTATCAACGTTCATCTAGAAAGATGTGATGTTTATTCTAACTTTTCATCACTGACTTGAAGGAGACCACGAATTATGTTGGTGATATAAGTAGACTAAACCAATATACAAGACTTTGTGATTCTCCAATATTGTAATAAAGACATGAAATATACAAAACATTCCACTAACCTCCTAGTCCGTTGCTCGTCTACGATACACGTCCAACGTTCTACGTTCTGACTGTAGAAGCCAGACTACACTCTCTGACTGTAGAGTTTCAGATATACCCTATCGCCGTTACTCTACTAATATAGAGTGTCAAATATATTGTGATACCCCAATATTCCTATACATGCATTAGGGATATCAAAGACATGATTTTTGAGACAATGTTTCTGTGTATAAAAGCTTGGCTACTTTAGCTATCTTAGTTCATCTTAGTTATAATATTGTAAATTCATTTGTGTGTCTTTCTATTATCCTCCCATGTTAGTTTATTATATTATATTTATTGAATATTGTTTCATGTTTGTCTCATCTTTTGTTACATTGATACCATATTTGTCATCATATCAAACTGTTTGTTGATTTTACAGTTTAGTTGGATAGTTGCTTAGATTTACATGTATATAAAATGTGTGTATAGTATATAATTAGGGACTTTAGTCAGTTATCTTTCCCTGATAAAATCTGAAGCAATCCAGTTGGTAAGTAAGTCCTTACAGTTGGAATCCTCGTATTTTGTCACTGAATTCATATTTCATCTAATATCTTTCTTGTTAATGAAGATATTTACAAAAGTGATTACAGATACTTTTTAACTTATAAATACTTAGCTTGAATTTCAAACAAATTAAATCTTTTACAAAATAGATATTTAAGATTAATTTTGGCAAATTGACATTGAAAAGTAAGGGTATGATCCGAGTTATCCAACTAATTGGACCTACCTATTTGAAGGGTATACAAGGGGAATTAACTGACTAAGGTCCCTTATTATGTGTAGATATTTTTGTGTATTCAATGTATGTGTATATATTCTATGTGTAAATATTTTATATGTACATTGTATGTATGTTTGTAATTATGTTTACATGTGTATGTGTGTATATTTAATGTGTAAATATTTAATTCAAATGTGTCTGTGTATATATTGTATGTGTTTTTTAATGTTCATATTTTGTTTAATTTGTATTTATTTATGTGTATATAATTTTTATATATTTGTTTATGTGTTTATATTTAATGTGTTTATTCATGTGCATATAATCTATGCGCGTCTATTTATGTGCATATATTAAATATGTATCTGTGTATGTGTTTATATTTAACTTTTTTATTTATGTGTAAATATTCAATGTATTTATGTGTATATATTTAATGTGTAATTATTTAAGTGTATATATTTCATTAGTATACTTTTTATTAGTATACATTTTATGTGTATATATTTTATAGGTATATATTTTATGTGCATATATTTCATGTATTTATATAATTTGTATATATTTATAAGTATTTATTGTATGTGTATATATATATGTTTATATGTGTATGTGTTTATATTTTATGTGTATATATTTCATGTGTATATGTTTATGTGTATATATTTAGTGTATAAAATATTCTATGCGTATATTATATTTTGTTCGACTTGTAAATATATATTTTCCTTATTGTGTCAATATTCAAACTAAGTAACTAAAGATATACATGTAGTATGATAAACATTGCCCTCTAAAAGTTTTTTGGATAAATGAAATATTAAGTAAAAACTGATCATGCTTACTGCAAATAACTTTACTATAATAAAAGTTTATTAGTGTAGCATAATTTACGAACTGATTAATGCTGATGTTGTATTTATCTCAGATGCTGATGTTGGATTTATCTTACAAGATTCTTTGTTACTTTTAAATGAATAAATGTGAATCAGTTCATTCAAAAAAAAATTGTTCAACGTACTTTTGGAAGAGGACAGTGTATGATTTATGTTGTTTCATTGTAAATATATCATTTCTGTTCTTTGATGGCCGGTACATGTAACAAAAATTACATCTCACTTAGGTGAGCGTGTCAAATAATATATGACTGTGGGTCATATTGTATTTATAACAGTTGTACACATGTAAGAAACCCCCAAAGAACATTTCTATTATATGCATCCATATAGAGATTTTATTTAAACAGTTTGAAGTTCATTTTTGTTCGGATTCCACGAACAAATCTATGAGTTATGTTCGGGAAGTGGACTCAACAAACTTAGGTAAAGTCAACCTTCTTCAGTTTGAAAGCAGGGAATTTTTTCCATGGGCCTTATTTTATAAATATCATAATGCTATGGAAATATTTATCATTTCTTTGTTAAAAATGAAAATAAGGTTTGAAGAAGGGATATAATAGTTTGAATATATAGGCTTATTTTTCGTTTCTGTAAGCCTATATAGTTTTTACAATGGATCAGTTTTGTTTCAAAACATCATTGTATATATCATTGCATGCCTTTTCCATTTTATTGTTTATATAGTTAATCTCTTAAAATATTGTAAATATGTATAATTCATTATTGAAAAGTAAAAATAAAAAAGTATAATATTTCATAATCATAGTTTGCTTTTTTATGTTGACATTAAAATGTCTGTTCCACAACAAAAGAATGTCACTAAATAAAGTTGGAACTGAACTAACGAACTAATTTAGTTATAACTGTAATCATGTTACACTCAAAAGTTTCTTACGTGTTTTATGCGGATAGTTTGAAATGTATTTGGAGACGTTACTTCGGACTTATTGATTCAAATGTAGAAAGAAAAATTTACTTCGAATAAATGGAGGAACAAGTTTGCTACACGTAGTATAACTAAGAATGGCAAAGTACTGCATGTTACAAACTCCAACAAGAGGGTCCTAAGAACCCAGGAAGGCTCACCTAAGAACTAGGTTTTAAGGACATCTGACACGAATCTATTAAAACTTTCATTCTTTAGTGTATGATAATTGTGACCTTGAAGTCATATTCCAAATATCAAAGCTTTCGACCAATCAGAATTCGAGAAAAAAAGTTGAGGTGATGCTACGTGCCAAATATGAAAGCTCTAGGTCGAACCGTTAGTGGGAACGAATTTATTCAACATTTCTTTGATAAAAACTTCAGACCGCTGGGACAGGTTAATAATGCCTCCAGGGTCATAATTTAAATTATACTTAAAGATTACATTGAAGTGGTGCTACTTGCCAAATTTGGTTACTGTGGGCTCATGATTTTTGACAAGATGATTTCAAATGACGCATGGCGCACGAGGAACAAAGACACAACACAAAAAAGAAAATTTGTTAAAGGTATATACAGGCAAAAGTTCAACTTCATATTTCCTGATTTTGAATTATATTTTTATAACTGAGAGTGCAACAGTCATATTACCTGGCAAAATATTCTTTATTTTCTCGTAATACTTTGGGTCTTTCCTAACTAAAGCCATGTGCGTCAGGTTAGCTAAAACTAAATAAGTGGTAAAATATGCGTGTATAGATTAGAAGATACTATAGCTTGTTATGGTGCAACATTAGTATAATTCTATTAAAAAGATATCCTAACTGCCTAAGTATGTTGAAAAGACAAGAAAGTGCTTAATTTCAGCAAGTTCGACATATAACAAATAGCTTGGTGATTCCCTCAGTATACTACTTTCGTTTTCAACAATGTGTATGCCACATGTTTTAATTCGTTCAGTTAAATGTTATAAGCGATAGATGTTATTAGTAAGTTATTTCTTACGTCCTAATGCTGTTTTAAATTTAGTTCAATACTTTTGGCACAGTCATTTGCCAGTATATCCATTTAACATGTAAAACAGAAAAATACTAATAAAACTCCCTATATCGAATTATTTATTTGCAGTAAGAACTAAATTTCGCGGTGATTTAAATTCATCAATTATTGGTATAATGTTGCCTTGGAAACCATTTTCCTTCAAGTAATGTAATCTATCATTATAGATTAAAGATTCAATCACAGGTTGAAGTAAATACTGTAAACCCTGAAAAATAAATTTGTATTTTATACCTTTATCAACATTATATCATTACTAAATTACTGTGTCTGGTGTTCATTTATTTATTTATTTATACTGGGTATACGCATATAACTTAACTTTCCTGGACCCTTGTCTTTAACCAGTATTCACCTACCTCTACAAGGCCAGAAATTCTCCATATACTTTATTAATAGAGAAAATTTGACATAATTGTCAAATTTTCATGAAAAGGTATAACCTCCCCTCAAAATGTTTGTAATTAGACTTAACATAAGTGTTTAAATCGAATTAAATGAATTCAACTTAGAAATAAAAGAAGTTGACCTAAAATGATAATTTTCGGCACCCCTTCCAATTCAAAATAGGATGCACTGTGCTCCTATTCGCCAGAAAAAGTCGAAGTCATTAAAAACAGAAGAATTGTACAAAATTAAAACAGAATAGCCTCATTTAAATCACCAACAAGACATTTAATGTGGAAAACACGTTAAAGCAAGATTTAAAAACTTTGACGCAAAAATCACAAAGGGAAATAATCCAAAATAAAGCCAGGTAGAGATGTGGTTACATTCTAATTTTGTTCATCACATGGTACGTTATCATTTTATGAAGTTTCATACAGATCTGACAATAAATGGCAGAAATATACGGTAAAAAAACTTTAACGCAATTGTTAAGTAACTACAGTCTTGCAACCCTCGGTATGTCTATGGCTTCGACCAATTTCATCGTTTGACTTATTCGTCCTCGCCTACAGAACGAAGTATGACAGTTTCTTCACTACTTCAAGACATAGCATTGGCGGAGTTGAGTTTCTATATTATTATATAAAAATAATAAAACTGGCATATTAAGACGTATCAAACAGTACTTTTTAGTAATATTTAGATAGATCGTCATTCTGTTAAGATTTTAGAGATGACAATCATTCCAACAAAAATTGATTAATTATTCTGTCAATTCCAGTAATTCTAATTTTTATAAACATTCGTCACCAAATCGCATCGTAATCTGACGGTGTTTTTATTATTATCAGTATCATTATTATCGTAAGGTTACACATTGCAATTATACTTTTATTCATTTCCTTCATTATCTCCTAAAAATACATGTAAAAACAATAAATGGGACTTCGTTGCCTTTTATCGCTAAAATATTTTCACCTATATTCAGCATTTTCATTTACGAGGTATAACATATTAAGTATGCTAAATTCATCCGTAAACAACTTCGTAAATAAAACAATTAAAAAGGGGCATTGTTGTGAGCGACTAACTACCAATAAGCAGTTATATATATATATATGACTGACCTTGTTTTTTGAGCCCCCAATCTCAGAAAATAAGGAGAAAATCTGAAGTCTGGATACGACTGTAACGTTGGTTACAGCTTTCTTTAAATATTTGCTCATTGGAATATTTGTATGACTTTGTGAACATTCTGAAAAAAGAGAACTTAAAGCCGGTGTTTAATGGTCTGAAACAAGATGCCCGACTACTAAGTGACTTGAGAACTATTCTTATAAACTTTAAACTGCTCAGACAAAAGTTATGCGCTTATTAAATTATAAAAATAAGTACTCTTGAAAATCAATACTCCATGGGGCTGCCATTTTTAAAAACAAAAGTTTTTCAAATGTTTTACCCGAGAAAGAAAGAAACTTGCCAGCAATTGCTAACTAACAAATGAATGAGCTACATTGTTGTAAACCTTTTCATAGGAAATTACTACCAAACGCTAGCATTACAGAACAGGTGCATGATTTTAATGAGCTTCCCAGGTTCGAACTCTTCTAGGGTACTGAGCAAGAATTTTATTTACAGTTGCTCCATTCCACCAAGCGTAAATATGTACCGACTGTGAGTGAAGGATCACCAGTCTAAAGGCAATTTAAATGATTGGGATTTATGGTACAAAATTATAAAGTCAACAGAATATATACATGTATAGCACGATATGACCTTTCTGTGTTGGTGTGCCGTAAAACCAAAACAAAAAATTATACATGTGTATATTTTGAAGCCGACTTTAAACCACACTTTTACTTCTTTAAACGTTTATCAATGAGATTGGCAATTCAGCAGACTGGACAATGACCTTACATAGTAAAATTGTATCTAAAATCAAGATAATAGACTAAACATATTACCTTACCATCAATATTCATCCTATGATAGCAGCAACTGACTAAACAAAGGGAGGTTATCCATTCTATCTGAATAAAATATTTCAACATAGTAGGAGTTAAGTCCCCACAACAATGTAAACCAACCATACAGACATTAAGTTTGTCATTAACTACTTTGTTCCTTGTTGTATCTGTTAACTTCAGATCATATAATTTAGAAGCTTCCTTAGTAACAGTATCAATTGGAACACTGTCTGGCTCAAGTTGGAAGAATAACTCATCATGGGTACCACACTTCATATGGGTAGTACTTTCAATTTGACCAACAGGCTCAATATTAGTATCAGTCTCATTATGATTACTGGACTCATTCTGTTCACGTGGTTTTATGTGACAGTCAGTGACATTATTAAGTTTTGCTTCACTTTGGATGTTGGTTTTCTATCTGGTTTCTCGGCTCAAGATTTGTAGCATCTTTCTCTCAATCAAGCTCTAAGGTTCCACAAGAGAGAATACATTTACTTGTACCAGAATCTACAGTTTCCTTGGCAACACATTTGGAAGATTCAGGTTTTATCCTCTCATCTCCTTGTGTTTCATTAACTTCACTTTGTGCTACATTTGAATCGTTGGGTTTAATTTTATTCTTTATCCTACTATCAGACTGGTTTTTATTAAGATGACAACACTTGGTATCACCACTAACAAATTTAGAGAACTAGTCATTGACAATTTGTTTAAATTTTGCAGAAGATTGTTCATTGTCATATATTTCACAAGTGACATTCTGTAACCTTTTACAATAATCTGAAATAACAAGTAACATAAATATAGAAATTCACACAAATGAGGCAAAAATGGGTGCATTATTCGAAACATTTACGTCTATCCCAAATCCTAGAAAAATGCCATTCTCGTTCCCAGAGTCTAGTAGGATTCTCAATACTAGCCTCTGGCGCCACACGGCTAATTTCAGGAATGAAACGTCATAATTTTGGTCGATATCGACCAATCAGAATGCTTTCTCGAAATATTTCGCGACAAACGTCATCTAGCGCTTAACCTATCAACATATCCAATTGTCGCTTAGATAGCGCCTTCGTCTAAAGTTTAAAATAATGTTAGTTATTTCTGTAACCAAGGTAACACATAATCTTAGGTCTATTTATATAAACATGACAGCAGTTCTGCTGTTTTATTACTTTTATCCTTTGCAGGTCCAATGCAGTACGTAGGAGCAATATACACCAATCAAGAAAATAGTTGTTTGCTTTATGACAGGGTGTTTGACATGCTATGATTAAATGTGTGTATTGTTCATTCAAATAGTCGAATGTGAAGCAAAAATATTGAGATTTAAAAGTCTTTCCTTTCTTACCCTACATTGGCCCATAGTAGTATGTACTTATTAATACTAAATTTTACTAAGGACTGTATATTTTTAATCATAAATGTTATACTTTATTATATATGACCGTGTATATGAATCAATGTACTCCATGGAAAATATTATCACGAGACGTTAGCGCAATGAATCGAAAAAGGGGCTCATATATATATAAATATGGTCAAATTTTTGGCGTCCGAACCGAAGCGCGACGCCCCATATGGAATGATTTCAGATTTTGTGAAAGGGCAACTTCAAAATCTCGGACCTTTTCGTCAGGTATAAAGCCGATTATTCCGATTATTAAGGATCCTCCTAAAACACTGACCGCTTAACTGACGAGTTAAATATAGAGCGAATATGTTAAATAAAGAAGGGATTAAAATTGACTGTATTGCTTGTGTGTTTTGATGA
The DNA here is from genome assembly GCA_025267735.1 of Mactra quadrangularis. Taxonomy (NCBI): domain Eukaryota; kingdom Metazoa; phylum Mollusca; class Bivalvia; order Venerida; family Mactridae; genus Mactra; species Mactra quadrangularis. The sequence goes on along the minus strand of CM046295.1, from coordinate 23,721,864 downwards.
TATTGTTGGGTTTTTACAACGTTAAATATGATACTGTGATTTTCTAATAAATAATGCCATTTTATTATGATTATGAAATTATGATTAGATCTAGATAAAAACATTGTTAAGAAATGGCAAAAAAGATACTAAAAAGTAGAAAATTGAGATTGCAATGTTCATTATTTAAACATTATTTAAACTAATTTTTCACCACTTTATTAATTATAGTGTAGTAAACAATTAATCAAGACGTATTTTCCATATAAAATTATCAAATATGCTAACCTTAACAAACAAGATCTGTTTGTTAATGTTAGCAAAAGTTTAATTATCCGTTAGTACATTTCTTACTTTTAAACATTCTTTTTGACGCGTTTGATGTTTTGTATCAATTCTTTTTCTTGTGTAAATTGTTATGGGGGATAATTCTGTCATACTGGTGTAATTCGGAACTACCTCGGCGATCTTCTACGCAGAAAGACCTCGGATATCATCAGGCCAAAAAGTAGATCTAAAAAAGAATCCGCATGAAACGTTAATTTGGTTTACAGAAATACGACGTGCAACACACATTGTTCAGATGAAATAAGTTAATCGCCGGACCTTATAACCTAATTGTATTCCTACGACGTGTGATTTCATAGGTATATTTTCGTAGATGATTGCCGAGGCTGTTCCGAATAACCGGTGTAATAGTACAAACTTAGTTATTCCCCTTTGATTCACTAGACTTTATCTTGCGTCTCTGTTCGGTATTAAACTAGATATAAAAAAGCCGTGTTTTCATTTTCAAAAAAGATATAAATGACATGCAAAAAATAGATTTATGACATACAAAATATATATAACACGTCTAAGAGGTGTTGGGTCCGTCTTTGAGTATCTTGGGGTAGTCTTGGGATGTCTTGGGGTAAATAGTCTGACCCATGTCCAAGTAATAAAGAAAGTTATGTAGGGTCTTATTTTTAGGACTAGGTTTGGTTACGTACGCAAATGCCAGAGTCTGAGATTCATTTTTCTCTTTTTATTTTAACTTGTTGCATAGAGTTAAAATTAAAAAAATGAATCTGGCACCTGGACAGGCTTAGATCTCCGGGTACAAACTTCTTACTACCATTGATACTGCTAGAAAAGTTTACTATTTTGAGGTTGGAGGAAAATCCTTGAATCCTCTTAAGAAAAGCCGGGACCCTGGATCAAGTTAAGCAAATAGTAAATCGGGGAATCGGCCACTTGAAGTCAGTATCATCGTTAAATTATCTTTTATCTCGTACCTTTTATAAAAATAATATGCATGTGATATAAAATGTTGACAGTTTAAATGATGTTTTTATTGTTGATTGATATGATATATTTTTGTATTTTAATGATATTCTTTGAGATTATTATGTATAAGGATGCCGGTAAAATTGGTAAAATAATATTCTAACAAAGGCACGTGCGCTTTTACTCTTTATTTTATGTGACTTCATCTATGCTTTAATAGTCAACAAAATATACCTCGCGAAGGCTGTTATAATTTTACTCCCCACGTTAAATGAGCTAAACCGAAAATAGTGCCCGTGTTTATGAAGGTATTGACTTTAAAGGGGCCTTGAGTGTCCGTAATAAACATGTCAGTATATGTAAAACATGTACTAATCGGATATTTATAAGGGTCTAAATTAAGTTTAAAACGATTAAAGCATAAAAACCTACTTCAAGACGTTTTCTAAGTCCCAGTATTTCCCGGTTCCGCTTCCTCATTTCAATCTGTGCTTTATCCGACGATCATGCCAGCCATTATACCAAAAAAAATACAAAGATTGACTTTTTAAATCACGCCAAAACCGTGCATAACATTATATAATGGAATTGGCTACATGTTATTCTTCAAGTTTCATATCCAAGTCGACTAGCAGCGCTGACTTTCGGAAAATCCATTCTTCCTTGACACGCGTTCATAAATCCAATTTATATCCAAACTTGTCGATAAATTCTCATTTAAATTGTCTGATATCACATTATTATCCAGTTAACATCCAATTATTTAAGCTGTATTTGAAATATTCCGTCGAAAACATCGAACCTCAAATTATGCTATATCATCATGTGTGAACAAAATGTCTCCCACTAATGGCAAGGTCGAATGTTTTGTTCATATCGCGACGCTAATTTTCCAGACTTATGATAAACTCACAAATTACATTATGATATTCGTTTTTAATTGTTCGACTTTGTCGGACAATTATATATACCTCTTTTGAGAAATCAGTATAGCAAGCTTACTACAAAATCTACTTTTTGAGGTACATGAAGAACTCAACTCTTCAAGCATATGTATTACAGAGAATGGTTTAAAAACGAATATTGTAATAATCACATAAAATCAAACACTGGAATATATACAACAGTGAAGATTCTCTGTGGTGAACCCCAATTTGAAAGGACCTGATGCATTGATCTCTCATCCGATACGTAGACGATAAACATATCTTGGCTAAGACGCTTAATTCATCGCACAAATCGGCTACGCACAGGAAGTAGTGCGGTGTATTCATTAACATAAAATAATCGTTGTATGATTTTTTTTTAAATTATCATGATTAAATTGTAAGAAAATGCAGGCTACATAACTACAGGTATACCAATCCATAGATACAATGGATGGGAAATTAAACAGATAATTAGGAATATTGGTCTAATAGTTCCGCGCAGTATTTTTCTCATAGCTCTGATATGGTAATGAATTGAAGTAAAAGATTATGTCGCGAATTAAAAAAAAAACATTACTTGATAATTACTCATTATAATTATGTTTAATGCAATAAATATTAACGCAAGTTGTAGATCTTACGCCGTGTGTGACACTATTGAATGTTAATATGTGATTTTGTTACATTTTAGCAACATAAACAATTGATTTGTATGCGTATTCAATTTGTCTATCTCTGTTTAAAATACCTGTGCAATTCCAAAAGTATGCATTTTAATCATGTTCTCAATTATTTTTACTCGGAAATTTGGATATCTGTTTTTGATAATCCAGAAAAAATTGGATTTTCGTGCATAGTTTTCAAGTACAAATGGTTCCATTTTGAAGATACATTTCATACAACGAAAGTTCTGCTGTCCATGTTTCAAGAAAGAAAATTTTATTCTACCTAATTTCTCATATTTGTAGCACGTTAAGTGTCCAAATCACAACATGTCAAACAATCCAGCGCTCAACAGTTAAAAAGATTGATGACATGAAGTAATGGCTGCAAAATCTCTCGTGTAAAAATACAGAACAAGTCATTACAAAATGAAATTACAATATGTAACTTACTTCAGATCTATTACAAAATCACTGGTGTGATTTAAGTAAAGAACAAGTCATTACAAAATGAAATTACAACATGTAACTTACTTCAGATCTATTACAAAATCCCTGGTGTGATTTAAGTAAAGAACAAGTCATTACAAAATGAAATTACAACATGTAACTTAATTCAGATCTATTACAAAATCCCTGGTGTGATTTAAGTAAAGAACAAGTCATTACAAAATGAAATTACAACATGTAACTTACTTCAGATCTATTACAGCACTAAAATTTACTATGTACATGTATACTATAATGAACACTTTTCGGGACAGAAATATCAGTCTATATATAGAAGGTAAAGATATCACCTCTATATTAAGACACACAACCATTCGCAGTATTCGGCAATTTGGTACGCAACAGAATGTAGTGCGGCGTATGAAGACAAAATTGTTCTATTTTTCTGTTTTAATACAATTATTATTAAATTGTACTATAAATGATTGCTTATAACTACAGGAATACCAATCCATAAACACAAAGTACTTTTAAACCTCTGAACAGATGCACTGTCAAACTGTGTATTCTACAATAGATTTTTAATGTTTGGTATAGAATGACAGATGTAAACACGTTAGGATGGAGGTTTAACAACCGGCTAAATGTTTAATTTAAATGAGCATAAATGACTGGATAGTTAATTTTTATTAAGTAGTCACAAAAACATACTCTATTTGTTCAGTACAGTTGAATTGAGAAATTATTATACTGTAAACATTGCCACAAGTTTTCGGTAAATAAACACGTTTATCCATGATGCTAAGCGTCTCCGTACAAAGGTCAGTAAGACCGTTTGTGTACAGAATGAGGAAATATTTTCCTTTTTATTTCAAACTGTCACTTCCGCCATATAACTTTAAGTTAAATACACGATTATTAAATAACTATGTGTTATTTACCCTGTATAGTGGCAAATTCACTGCACAATACTGCAAAATCTGTTTAATAAAACTGAAAACCAGGACAGAAATCTGCTATAGGGCCAATAACACTTATTGGCCCTAGGGGAAAAACAAATTTCAGCGCTCTGATTTGTTGACAAAACAAGGCCATTATTCATAAAATGAAGGCCATTTTCTATTTATTTATGGAATTCATACCCAATTTATATTTGACTCGTCCCACAGAGACTGGTAACAGTCATATCTTTGACATAGTGGAGTCTCGGTAACATAACGGTACGCTCCCGGCATTGGTCGTTTTATGGTCTTTTTTGTCATAATTTGCAGAAGAAAAACGTGGAAATGCCGACGAACGCAAGCAGGTTAACAACCTGTAGTTTTTGTGAAGATTCGGATTCAGTTTCAATCTCCGTTAGTCTTTAAGCTGTTATTTAATAAAAATTGTCATTAATTAAATGGGTGATTTGATATAGGCCCTGTTATTTTTCATTAAGGCAGTAATATAAGCCATCGGCCTTCGGCCTCGGGCTGTTCAATTTGATTTTCTTTTCAAAAGGGTGTAACACGGATGCATTCCTTAGTTTCAATCTTACTGGTTTCCCATTACTAAGCCAGGAGAATAAAGTGTCTTGGTCAAGGAAACAATGGGTTGGTTTTGTTGGGAATTAAACCAACATGAGGCTGGATATCCAATGATTACCAGTCCAGCAATCTATAAATCGAGTGGTACAAAGGCGGATCGAGCGCAGAGGGGAGGGGGTTTCAGGGTGGTCCGGACCCGTCTGGAAATTCCAAATTGTACCTGTCATTTGTACATGTGTATTTCTTGACTGTAGGTCATTTTTAAGTAGCAAAAAGCACATTTTATCGGTGCTTAACAGATTTAATGGTTATATAATTTTATTATTTATGCATTGCATTAATCTGCTTAAAGTGTATAATGTGGTTGTGATTCGAAAGTTCGGACCCTCGCTTAAAAAAAGTCCGGACCCCCCTCCCTAGAAAAAAATCTGAATCCGCCCCTGTGGTATATATGGTATTGATTCTGTGTCATTTTCTTTATCTGTATGCTGGTATCTGTGGGGACATTGGGAGTTGGCACGTGCGGGAGGGGACACGTGCCCCGGTGCCCCCTGATAAATCCGGGCTTCATCATTAAGATGTTGACGCAAAACTACTTTAATTTTAACGTTAGTTTTGATATCTTAATATCCGCTTCAATACATTCAAGTGGTTTATTCGCAATAAGATTAAATCAAGTTTTCTTCGAAAAGTCGAGCTAAAAATAAAATAAATATATTACATACAGAGAGACTGAGTAAATCATTAATACATTTACGTATTGAGTTTAGTTGTATATTTTATTAAATAAGTGATTTGATACAGGCCCTGTTATTTTACAAGGGCAATCGTTAATATGACTGTCCGGAGGAAAAACATCAGGGCCTATATCAAATCACCCATTTAATTAATGACTTCTTTTGTTAAATAACTGCTTAAATAATGACTTACGAACATTGAACTGAATCCGAATCTTCACAAAAACTACTTTACCAACTGGCGTTCGTCGGCATTAAATTGCATGTTTTTCTGCAAATCGTGACGAAAAAAATACAGACTAAAACGATCCATACCGGGAACGTACCGTTGTGTACTAGACTCCACTATGTCAAAGATATGACTGCTACAGGTCTCTGCGGGAAGGATCTATTATAAATTGGGTTTGAAGTCAATAAAAAAATGGCCATCATTTTATGCGATAATCGTAATTGATAATGGCCGATAATCAGAGCGCAGAAATTTGTTATTTCCCCTAGGACCAATAAGTGTCATCGGCTCTGTAACATATTTCGGCCCGGTTTTCATTTTTATTACACAGATTTTGCAGTATTGTGCAGTGAATTTGCCTCCTTACATGGCAAATAACACATTATTCAACAATTACAACTAATAAAGCATTGCTATAGACATAATGACAATGTATTACTTGCTATAGAAATAGTCACTAAATTAATTAGCCCGGCAAGCTCAGTTGGTTAAATGGTAGCGCGCAAGACTACAGATCGATGAATCGTGGATTCGATTCCCGGGCGGGTCATACTTTTTGGGGTTTCGTCATTAAATGATTTCTACGGCCATCCTTGCTCCAACCACTGATTCCTAATCATGTAGGCAGTTGCCAATCACTGGAGGAAGTATATGCGCAGTAACTGGTTTAATTTGCAAAATCATCTAAAGTATATCATAGATCAACACTAGACTACAATTAGGTATTTTTTATATTTTTTTATTGGTTTTAACGCCGTGTCAACACAATTTAACGGCGTCCAGCGCACATAACCTAGCTTTCCTTGATCCTTTGCTACAACCAGTACTCACCTACCCTTCCACAAGGCCGGACAATTCTTTATATATCTTATCATTGGAGGAAAATCGATATATTGTCAAATTTTCATGGAAGGGTATAACCTTCCCGGCTGATTACAATTAGATGATTTATAGAAAGTAAGTCAATTTTGTGTACATGTATTCAATGTTAAACTAAACGAATTGATCGATCAAAATCAGCTATTTCCTAGAAGTAATGTACTTATAATCATCGTCATCGCGCATGCGCCCAACTGCGGAAAATTTTAAATATCCTGTAAGTACATCTCCTTCTTTGAGCCTGCTTTGAAACGGGGACATTCAAAATTGAGTTTAATAATAACTAAATTTATCAATCAGTGTTGTTTTGCTGTACAGGATTTGTGTGATCAAAAATGGTGAGTTGATTTCTTCTTTTGTTTCAATCAAATATTTTACTATTTATACTTATTTTTTTGAAGAATAAGTTGATATTTTAATCTTGTAAATTCAAAAAACGACCACCGAAACTCTTTGGTTTTTTTGAAGATATCATTTAAATTAGTGACAACAAGTAGTTTCAATTAATTCAAAATATCAGAGTAACAAGTAATATGTTACAAGTGCACGTTAGCAGATTCTCAGCTAACAGAACTGTCAGTTAGAAGAAAAATGTAAATTTTGCAATTTCAATGTGATTGAAGATAAATATATCATTTTATTCTTGTTTGTATTTTTATTTAGATATTCGAAATTATTATTAGATTCATAGATACGTTTATTAGCGTATACAAAATTTGTGTACATAGCCTTTAAAACATGAAACATATTCAACACATAAAATACATTTTTATTGATACTCAACCAAACATTATCACATTCATATAATTACTTTAATCTGACGATCAAAGGCTCTGGTATAATTATGTTTATTCAATGAGAATGCGCTAAATTACAGATAACATAAATAATTTTAACACGCAGAACAATCTGCGACATCGATAACGATGGGTGAGTTTGATAAGCAGGTTAGATTTCAGTAGTTGTGGATTTAGCCCGAACGGCTAGCTCAGTCGGTAGCGCACAAGTGTACAGATCAAGGGGTCGTAGATTGGATTCCCGGGCGAGGAATACTTTCGTGGAGCTTGGTCATGAAATAAAAAAATTCTCCTACCACTGATTATAAATCATGTAGGGAAGTAGTCAGGCACAGACGGGAGTATGCGCCTAGTAACTGGTTAACAGCTAAATCCAGAGATTTGGCCTTTCTAGGAACTATAAGTAGGTTGACTAACCGACATGATATAACTTATAGTTTTGAAGACTTTAGGATGTCAAATGTTGAATAATTATTATAAATATGCTGCATTAATAAACTAGACTTCAATTTATCACAAACCATACTTATATATATATCAAAAATAATGATTCTACAAAAATAATTATCAAAATTTAAGAAATGTAGTCAATTTCTTTTGTCTCCAAACTTTTGGTGGGTACTGTAGTTATGTACAAACATCGATGATTTACTTATATTGTTTTAACTTATTGAACATATTTATGTATATTCAATATTATATTTAACATTTACATGCACTTATTTGTATCTCCTGTCTTTTTTCTAGTTTCTTGATTCATTTACTGGATATGGTCCTACATGCTAAACTTATCTGTATTGTATCACCTTGATTATTGATTTACGTTATTCTTTTGTTAGTTGGTGTTTTTGCACGTTCGGTTTTCGTTTTCGGCAGGTGCTTTTTATCGCCTTTTTGCATTTCGGATTACAAGTCAAGTATCACATCCACTTGGCTATTCATTCCGCTGGTTTGAGTAACATTTTATTTCATCTATAAATTTACTATAGTCAATTTTCGTACTTTCTTTCATAACATACAATGGCCATTATACATGAATATACAATATAAATGCTATTTTACGTTCGAATAGTTTAAACCTGTCGTTATTTTACTTATTTGATTTTAGGCGTATCTACGATACAAAATTATTCATTTCATTAGTTTTTATAAAATATTAAATATACATGCATCTTGCGTACTTCCTGTAAGTTTAAAAATCTGACTCCGGAACGTCCGTATGTACGTTTAAGTTTTCTTGATACGTGATTCGATAATATCTATAAATGATATTATTTGCCAACAAGTTTATCTATTTCATAAAATGTATCTGGCTGGCAACGACAAAATATATTAAAGGTCATTTTAGAATCTGACGGCACACATAAGATTCTCTTTTCATAAAAAAAACTGAAATTGAAACTGTTAGATCAGTACCAATCACTGCGTATACTTTGATGATTCAGTATTTAGGCTTTTCATAAAGAGTAATTTTAGAAATTCAAACTTCAATTAAACAGCTGATTAAATCTTCAATGTCCGCCATTTTTTTCTGGAAATAAAAGAAAGTGTTGGTGCAAATCACTTATTATGAGTACTGGTGCAATGTGACGTCACAAGCACCTGTTATCCTACATTTAGGAAAATATCCGGGCCGAGCTTCAGCCGGAAAATAATGCGAATGTACGGTTCGTCAAAATTGTTGTAGATTTTTGCGATTACAGCAAACTTATGGAGGAAATTAAATGCAATTTGTAGCTAGAATAATTGTAAATTTATCAAACTGATAAAGGGATGTATAAGACAAACTTCAATAATAAGATTTATTAGATTATCATATACATGTACGAGTACACATTGTGCGTAAAGTTTGACCCCGATCTTAACTTTCACATCTGCATCTAATAAGTTTCTACACATATCCCGACGAAAATCAGTATCACGCATATTCTACACTGTGTAATAAACACACATTGAACGCTTTTATACATTTAAAAATTAATCCCTTCTAATCATTACATTTGAGCTCTGACTGACGTTTAAAGGCAGTGCGATTGCAACGTTTAGCGGCAGTTGCGACGTTTAGCGTTAGTGTTGCGATGTTTAACATTAGTTGCGATGTTTTGTGACGCTGGGACGTTTAACGGCACAACATTTACAATATACTCCGGTATCGGTATCGAGCATTAATGCTACATTCGTCATGACGGTGGCATTAAATGGTATAGCATGTATGCGATAAAACCGGGCCTATAAAATAAATATCTCAATAACTGACTGAATTAACTAAAATTTTGAAAGTGAGCATAACTAACATTTTCCTTCTCAAACTAAAAAAAAAACAGATTTTTACATCAAGTACATAACCTTCTTTCCATACACATTTAATATAAATTTTGAAGCCAAAAAGAGGGTTTTGTTAAGTAAGTACAGGCCATTTTAGTACGAAATTCAGTTCGCTTGATTTGTATAAAAACTAAGCTTACCTTGCAAAATAATGATACTCAAATTCTTAAAAGAAATATGATGTTCCTAAATATGCCAAGAACAATGACAAGATATGTATTTAGAGCATACCTTATATGTAGATAGATCAGTGCAAAACTTTTCTATATCATTCTTAAAGGTACTAGTTCACAGATTTGGTTAAGTTTTTTCTATATTTTTAAAATACCATTCAGTGTAATTGTGTCAAAACATTAATTCTTAATATTTTAGTACAAACTGACCTTTAGATTGCAAGAAATATACAACAAGTCACAAAAGTGCACTAAAATTGTCTATACCGTGACATACGGGGTAGATTTCTACTACTTGAAACACCGTCATTTGTAATTGTATGTCAATTTGCACTAAACTTGTCATTATCAAATCACTATTTTTCTGCTTCAAAATGTGTTTCCAAACAATTTTGATAGTTTTAGAAAAAGTTGATATTTAAGTTGAAATCTGTGAATGAGTACCTTTAATACAAACGTAGTTAGACAGCGAATAAACCCACATAGTTTTACATCATGAGTTGCAATTGTATATGACTTTGTACCCTGACCTTGAAATAGGTTCCATGTACATGTCGCCTTCCAGGAACGGCAGCAATACTTAAAACCACTTATGTAGCCAGTCCTTGTAGCTACAGCCAATCCTTCAAACTATCGGTCATTATTATCTCCACAGTGTGCTTTATATCTTCCTTGACAGAATTTATCATAAGTACGATCAATTTAAGTTTAAGTATATTCATATATCTTGGATCTCTTATATGATTGTTTGACTTTATTTCAATTACAACTTAACAATGATAAAATCATTTGACCTCCTCATCTTTCACATTATCGAAATTCACTTGTAATGCATTTTATAGTCTAAGTTTTATGTTTACGCAAGTTCACCGACTTTACAGCTATTACCCCTGGCCATTGGGCCTCTGATATCTATCTATCAATCTCCCTGGGGAGTCTTTTTACTCCGCTTATTAGTGCAGCCGACAAATTGGCACAACGGAATTATACCACCCTCACAGGTACCCATTTACACCTGGGTGGAGTGAAGCAATAGCAGGTAAATTTCTTGCTCAAGGAAATTAGCAGTGCCCCTAGTGGGATTCGAACTCGGAACCTCTCGATTCCTAAGCGCGTGTCCTACCATTGCTGCTCCTGTATTTGTCCAAGAATGATTTCATTTTGAAAATCTTTTTCATTTGTCCGCAGACAAAATGTTCCGAGTAATTATTTGGTGATGTGATAGTATGAAGTAAATATTGAAGCCAGCAATTCTTCACTTCTGCAAATTGAAGTACTGTTTCACTTGTTTAGCAATGGCGTATGTAGAATTTCAGATTGGAGGGCTAAATGTTTTGAAAGGAAGAGTGTTTTTTTTGTGGGTGGGGAATAACGAAAAACCCGAGTGCACAATGCTGATGATGAATCCTTGTACAAAGGATTCTGGTACGAATCGCCCAGGGCCGAAAACGGTGATATGTTATTTCTACTCTGTTTCACTGACAAATATCATTTTAGATAAAAGTTCAGTATTGTTTTTGTATAAAACATTAAAACTTCTCTTGATTATGAACGATATTGAGATGTACTGCCTAGAAAATTTAGATTCTTCTTCTGCATATTTTAAAAGAACAAGTGGTTTACCACTCAGGATAAGCTGAGAGATATAGCTCGTTTAGGATAACTTGAGACAAATGACGCGGTTTGTTCAGTAATACATATTTTAGACTCGGTAATTACATAATATAAGGAGGTCAGGCTAATTTTGTGTAATGATAGAATTAACAATGTCTTAAATGCGTGGAACGCGTGTCCTTTTACTAAATTTAATGCATCACAGGGGCAGATCCAGGATTGTTTTCTAGTGGGGGTCCGAACTTCTCTAGGGGGGGGGGCAAACTTTTCTGGGGGAGGGTCCGATCCTCGAACCACAACCACATTATACACATTTTGCAGATAAAATGCAACATATTATTAATAAAAACTACATAACCATTACATCTATGTTAAGCACTAAGAAAAAATTTCTTCGTACTACTTAAAAATTACTTACAAGCAAGAAATACACTAGTGGACATGTACATTTTTCAAATTCTAGGGGGGTCCGGACCCCCTGACCCCCCGCTGGATCCGCCCATGCATAAAAACACACTCATACTAGTGGATAATTACGTGTAATATACTTATACTCCACCCGTGTATGAAAATGGTATCGTTGTATAGTGCGTAAATATTGACCCCAACCTGACCTTTATGCAAGAATATTCATTACATTGAATACGAATGTAGTATTAATGCTCGTCACACCGTGACCGTGAGGATTGTGAGTTAAAACTTAACACACAGAACATACTTATATAATTTTACGATCGCTGCCGAAGTGTAGAATATGCATGGTACTGACTTTCGTCGGGATATGTGTAGATAATTATTAGATGCAAATGTGAATGGTCAGGTCAGTGTCAATGTTTACGCACTATATTTTGTCTCAAGTTATCCTAAACGAGCTATACAACTACAACCAGTTACTTAGAGATGAAAGACATTTTCTATGTTTTAACATACCTGATATAGAAAATGAATATCATTTTATCTGTATAAGTCGTTACTTTTCTAAACTTAGAAAAAAGTATATTCATTAAAAGTATTATAAAAGGCCATCTGTTTATAAGTATATTTAGCTAGTTAATTCAGTCAAGCTTATCAAATTGTCTGTTTTTATCAAAGAAGCACTATCTCTTAGCAATTCCTTCTTCAAAAATGATAGTTAATAAATATTGTTCATTATCCTACTTACATAATCCTATGTCATTAAATAAGCATTCCGAAACATTTAATGTTTATTTGCATATTTTTGCAAAACCAAGATGTATAAGTAAAAATTATAATGTAATTATACATACAAGTGTGAGTATAAATAATTATAATACTTCAAATTAAATTGACGGCTTTTGATTGGCTGATCGGGTATGCGAAAAAATCCATATACACCGTGTGTGAGTTCATATACACCGTGTCCCCTCGGGTAGCCTCTCATAATAATGCAACATAAATTCCTGTCAAATGTCCGCCATTATGTTCATCGATTCGAAAATGTTTTTCTTTGTAATCTTAACATTTATAATCAAATAAGACATATCGATGTCCTGTTCTTTATAAAATAACGTTATATAGTGGGTTTTCAACATGAATAACAAATCTATTACTCACAATACTGTAAATCAAGGGCCCAAAATTTGACGCTTTACAACTCAGACTTCCAAGCCAATGGATTGTGCTTCTTCCATTCTCAGACTGTGTTCAATACGACGAATTTTCCAGTCATTATAAAGTTAATACGAAGGTTGACTTGCGTTTCATTCATTGGAGCAAGCCAAGCTATGCATTAAGAATAAATAATAAAACTGGCTGTCGAAGGTCTTTCTCAAATACGTATCCACGTAGTTTTTCTTTACTCGATTTTCGGAAAACAATTTCCATCGTGTTCCAATAGTTTATTCCGTCAGCGAGTTTTTTGCTTAATAAAGTCCATATATCCCTATCGTCCGTGTGCATTTTGTTCTTTTTAAATAGATCCTTGTACTTCCGATCCTTAAATCTTCCAAAATTGTAAGCTTAAAACTTCAAATGTCAAATAGTAAATCCTATCACACATCATATCATGGTCGCCAGTATGACGTCATGATCAAACGTACACAAAAGCAATTGGGGTGCGCAGGGGGGAAATTGAACTAGAATACTGCATTTGTTTTTTTGTACATTTTAGAGCTCCGGACCTAATTTAAAGGGATATGAAGTATTATAAAATCGTAATAATGATTTCTTACGACGATGTATATGGGTCCTTCTACCCCTCAAAGCTACATATAACCCCTCGGCTGACGCCTCGGGTATATGTGCTATCGGGGTAGAAGGACCCATATACACCGTCAAAAACCTTTATAACTAATAGTATACATATTATGTATACAAGTTTATATCATATCATTTACATGTCGTCAATGTAAACATTGCGTATATAAACGTTGTCAGTTTCATTATACACATATATTTAGGGATGGTTTATTTTTACAAATTTATAGTTCATTTAGTCTACACGTATTTTAAAACACTTCAATATATAAAATTTATTATGTGCGTATACTCTATTTAAAATAAATGTTTAATATCAAAGTGATATGTTTAAATCATGTAAATGTTGTTCATGCATTAGCTTATACACCTATTTGGTGGGCAAGTCCATTGTTTAAAGTGCAAAAACACGCATGACCAAGAATACGACCTGTAAATGTGTATAGTTTATTGTGATAATTAAAACAAGATTACGTACTATGTACTAATCTTCAATAAATTATCTGTTCTGTTCTGTTCATAAATGGTCTTTGTAGTACCGCAGTGAATGTATCGATATATATCGATGTATTGTCGACATTTCTTTCTCGATATATCGATATCGTCGATATGTTTCGAGCCCAGTCAATGACAGTTCTACTTTAAGTGGTCTAACTATATTGTGAGTTTCTTGTCTCTGTCTACAGATACACAAAACATTCCTTCTGTATAAGAGACAAAAAGTCGAGTGTTGCCCGCAAGACTGTAGTAAGTGCATTTCATAAAAGAGCAAGTTACTACAGTCTTGAGAGTCGAGTGTTGCCCGTAAGACTGTAGTAAGTGCATTTCATAAAAGAGCAAGTTACTGCAGTCTTGCGGGAAAACCTCAAGTGGATACTCGTGCGGTGAGAACTACTTGATGTGAAGTATAGTCCCACAGAATTACCCTGAGCTTCACCTTTATGCAAGAATATATTAAACTCAGTATTTACAGTCTATTTTGTCTTCGTTTGTAAATCGCCCTTTATCGGAAACTTTCGGCAAAATAAACGTACTGAACAATTAATGTTGTTTTCATAAGAATAGATACTTTGAAACTGTGCCATAATATAGTTGACTTAATGTTTTCCCCAAAACTAATGTGTCAAAACGTAAAAGTACAATAACATGCCGCTTTTAATGAATTGATTTATAGTCACATCGGTTGTTAAAACACGTGTATAACCGTATACACGCATTCGGAAACTCACGATTTAATGTAATTGAAGTGTGTAATTATTATAGTTAGGTAGTTCAAGTTGAGGTTATATTTAATGGACTATATCAGTAAAGTATATGAGATAAATGTTTAAGTAGCGTCGTTTTAATTAATGTGTAGTTAAATTTTCCCACATTTACTGAACTTCTTCCTTATTTTCATTATCCTTGAATGTTCATTTAAACATTAATCGTAGAAGTTGGTTCGTATTTAAATTGTTGTACATGTATAACATGAGTCTGTATCGCAGTTGGAAGCGTGCCAGGATTTCGATTCGAGTTTCCTGAAGGGGGTACGGGTTCAAATCCCAGCCGGGGAAGTCTTACCCCGCCCTAAAAAAATTGACAAAACATTCAGTTTTCATCAATTAATATGGTATACGTATGGAGAAATTTACAGTCATATGGAAGTGTTTGTGAGTACTGGATATAGACAAGGGTCCTGGAAAGCTAGGTTAGGTAAGCTTGACGCCGAAAGATTACCTTAATTGTGATGACATGGCGTTAAATCTTTTGTGTACATGTACAGTGCTTTTCAAAAGTTTGGAGACAAGTAAAATTAAGTAATACATGTACTAATAATTTTCAATGATTGTTCTTGTATAACCATTTATGAATATATTTACATGTAGTACGGTTTGTGAAAACATGATAACAAGTTTCACAAATGCATTACATTTAAGAAATAGATTCTGCACCCGGTATTCAAACGCCTTACAAACTTAAAATCAATATGAGACAAACTTATGTTGATATGAAACAAGTTCATAGCAGTATGGTACAATATCAATATATTTTCAAGTAAGCTTTGCCGATATAAAACAAGTTTGTGCCTTCGAACGAGTATTTGCACGGTTTGTCATGTTCCAAGTAGTACTTGGACGGGTAAAAGTACGCTAGGTAAAGCAGAATTATGGCGGTGCCCGATGTGTTGTCCAAGATATCAGATAATTTTGTTTTCAATGAACATTTCTCAGACTGTATAGGCTTGAATCAAAGTGGATACCTTATGAATAGTGATACTTTTACCTTTATGGTAAAAAAGTATCCGAAAATTAAAAAAAATACCTCCGAATCGTGTCTTCTTGCAGACATGTTTGTTTTTGTTGATCGTTTAAGTGCACAAAGAATAATCGACTTTGAATAGCCTATATAGTTCCGAACTTCTTCTATATTGACTATCGTCAAAAATGTAATGCAAAATTAAGAGGAAATAAATGAAAATTTTGTACACTGAAGATGCCCTGGTGGAAGCCGGCACTATTGCGTTTTGTGTGATCCATTAACGTTAGTTGTAAGGGGCAGCTAATCCAGACTAATTGCACGGTGGCAATACCACGTAACTGTGACGTCACAAATGCTACGGTTTAAAGAAGAAAAAAGTAAAGAATCGGTCTCGACTTAGAGTCTAACAGAGTTGTAAATATTCTAATTTTATTCTGATTTTCATGATACCTACCCAACGCTTAAGCTACAGTCCCATAAACATAAAAATAGTCGTCATGGCACCGTACGGGCGCCGTGCGATCAAGCTCCGCAAGGACTCGTACGAACTATTGCGTACCCGTACGGACTATTACGTTTTTACCAGGGTCCGTGAGATGAGCCATGGATACACGTATCAGTTTTAAGCCAAATCGTGAACACAATCGAGGCCGAGTATGTGTCAAACTTGCATATCTTCCAGCTACGGCTCCATACGGGTGTGTTGTTTTGTGCCATGTGCGAACCATCACCTTAATACGCAATGTTTCCCACGGCCTACAGCTGTCTGCACGTACGGGTCCGCAACAAGCCACGATTTTATGGGACTGAGGCATAAGCAGAACAATGTGTACTATTTGCAGGGCAACACATCTCCAATGCATATTTTATAATTTTTGCTAACACCCTGGAAAACTTTTCAGCGTGCTATAGTGACAAGCCGTTGTCCTTTTATGAATAAGAAAAATGTTGGTAAGTTTTCCAGGGTGTTCGCTGAAAAGTATAAAACTAGCGTTGGGGCTGCAACGCGCAGCAAATAGTATACTCTTCTGCTTAGACTGAAAAGTGATTTATATTAGTAGGTCAATTTTCTAAACTCAATGTTCAATTAATCAAATCTATAAATCAAAACTGGCTATTTCCTAGAATGGCACGATAGACAGTACTTAAAATCATTGCAATCATCGCGCATGCGCCGTAAACTCGGTACTTTTGATCCTATATAAGTGTTATACTCGTTGAATTTGTCTGATATACTTAACGTATTATCATCCTTTAGGTGTATCCCCTACTTTACCCTGTTTCGAAACAAGGAAGTCTTAAGTGGATTTTAATATTAACTGAATTAAACAATCAGTGTTTTTTAACAAATTCATCTTTGTTTTTAACTTCGTGTCTGCTGTACAGGATTTGTGTGATCAAAAATGGTGAGTTGATTTCTTCTTTTGTTTCAATCAAATATTTTACTATTTATAATTATTGGTTTTTTTTGTAGAATAACCATGTAAAGATGTTTTACATTTTCAATTTTTTGCGCTGTCATAAATATTTTTAATCTTGTTACTTCAAATCATGACCACCTAAACTCTTAGTTTTTTTAAGATATCAATTACAATAGTGACAAAAATAGTGATTGATGCATTTTAATAAATTGAAAAGATCAGAGTAATGGCTGATAATGCATTAAAGTAAAAGAATTGTAATATGTTACAAGTGCACGTTAGCAGAGATGCTTTTCACAAAAAGTCTTACGAATACAATCTTCGTAAGTCAAAAGCAAGAAACATTTATACAAATCTAGTAGAATTGTATATACATTTTGAATAGCATATCATAGTTATGCCTACTATTCGTCTGACTTTGAAGTGCTGATTATATGAAAATGATTTGGGAAGATTTTTTTTCCGTAAAACTTTTTGTCAAAAGCACCACAGCAAACAGAACTGTCAGAAAGAAAATGTAAATTTTGCAGTTTCAATGTAATTAAAGATGAATATCATTTTATTCTTGTTTGTCTGTTTATTTAAATATTCGAAAATAGTTTTAAACAAATAAATAAATTTATTAGCGTTTACAAATGCTAACATAGTCATTTACAGCATGAAACTCAATCACTAAATAAAAATACATTTTTATTGATACTCAACACAACTTTATCAAATTTATTTTATTATTATTTTTTGTATTAATTATATAATTATTATTATTTTAATCTGTCGATAAGAAATGCTCTGGTATATTTTTGTTTATTCATTAAGAATGCGCTAAATTAAAGAAATGATTTTAATATGCAGAACAAGCTGCGACAACGATAACGGTCGGTATAGTTTTGATAATCTGGTTAGATTTCAGTATTTTTGGATTTAGCCCGCCCGACTGGCTCAGTCGGTAGCGCATAAGTCAACTGATCAAGGCGTTGTGGGTTGGATTCCCGAGAGGGACATACTTTCGTGGAGCTTGGTCGGTCATGGTATAATTCTCTCTCTCCTACCATTGATTCTAAATCATGTAAGGAAGTAGTCAGTCACTGACGGAAGTATGCGCCTAGTACGTGTAGTTGGTGAACAGCTAAATCAATAGATTTCTATATTTGTCTCTTTGTACATTTATCTGGCGCACCGTCAACGAATTGTCAACTTTCTGACAACTTGACGTCTAAATGTAGATGTAGATAGATGTCGATGTTTTGAAAATTGGTTCATACTATGTACAAATCTACAATATTGACTATTTACTGCCAAAACTTAAATTACATTTAACCATTAGTTTAAAATCATGTTTTGGTATAATTTTGGTTAAAACTGGATAAGCGATTGTATGAAAGTTTGGTTAAATAAGCCAGCTTGATTTTCTGGTTAAAACACATCTCTCGTAGCTGAGTGAACCGTTTAACTAAAATAAATTAAACATAATGGCCACCATTTTGCTCTATATAATGCATGTTATCAAATTTTATCTTCAATAGTGTAAGAGCCCCCTCAAAAACTTGAAATAATTACTTTGCTATCTCAAGGGAAGGCATTATTATCATTCATTGTTGTAACACCGAAGTATGGAGCCTCTGAAGTGACATTTTGAAATATTTTTTTTCAAATTTCACAATTATTTCGTTTAAACGTAATATTATTATAAACGTAAAAACGAAAAAATATTTTGTGAGTACGAAACAATATTTCGTAAAAAAAACAATAAATCTTCGTAAACACGAAACAAAATCCAAAAAAGCTCCATTTGTGCAAAACTTCCTTTTAAATTTGCTGCAATATTTTTAATTATGATATAGTGGGGTTCGAAAATACACTCCGCAGTTTTAGACATAGGGTAATTTTGAACCATATTTCTCTACAAACATAATTAATCATTTAAATAATGCTATTCAAATACATTGTATACTGTTTTCATTCAACAATATGTTATAGAACTAGAAAATAAATATATACTATATGGGCGTATCTAGGATTTTTTTCTAGGGGGGGGGGGTCCGAACTTTATCTAGGGTGGCGGTCCAAACTTTCGAACCACAACCTTATTTTCCACATTTTGCGGAATAATGCAACATATTAAAATAAAAACTACATAACAATAAAATATATGCATTTATCCATTAAAAAACGCTTCACGCTACTTAAAATGACTTACAGACAAAAATACACTATTAATGGACAGGTACGTTTTCCAAATTCTAGGGGGGGGGTCTGGACCCCCTGAGCCCCTGCTAGATCCGCCCATGACCGACAATAGATTTCAAGATAGGATTTAACCTGACTCGGCTGGAAATTGAACACGAGACATTCGGATTTTAAATACTGCGCTCTACTGGTCCATGGATTCGGCTCTCCAACGCATGAAATTCTCCGACCGTTGTATAATGGAAAATTACCCACTCCTGGCATATAATTTCCTAAATATACCATATTATTCCCACTTTCTCCAATATCGATAGGATTAGGGGGGTTGCTAATTTCATTTTTTAAAGATAACCAAGTGAGACCCTGCTTAAAATATTGTGCCAATAATGAATCAACAAAAAAAATTGCCTGACCCCATTAACCCCCCTGTACATACCCCTTGAAAGTCGGACACGCCCATTTTACACAAAAATAACATTTTTTTTATATCCAGCTGTTATAAATCAATTCATATAGGCTTTTAATATATCAATATGTAGGTTTGTTAGGCTGCTGAGTTCAAATATGAAGTAAAAATCTAAATTAAACAACTTCATATGGCGGAAAATTCAAATTGCTGCCAAAATGACCCAAATTTCGACATATTTTGGTATCATATTTACTGGGCATTGAATATGTTGATTCATGCCCGCAATATATCAATCTAAAGGTGTTTAATGGTGCTGAGTTCAAATATTAACTCCAAAACTAAATTAAACAAACACATATGGCAGAAAGTTTAAAATGGCCGCCAAAATAAATCTTTTTTCATTAACAAACGGCACACTTTAACATGTTACGCAATTTATAAATTAACACTAGTTAATGAAATCTTAACAGAAGACCAAAGTTATGACACTTGATTATATGTGTGTAAATATATTTTATTCATTATATAGCTGAGGTAGATCTGTAGAGGTATTATTAGAGGTTTAGGTCTGAGAGGTCATGCGTTCTAACCTCACCAGCGGCACATATGATGTCTTGATTGAAAAGCGTGTTTTTGATTGCTTTACTTCATTAAGATGTTGATGAGTATTTGCATATAAAAATTCTTAGCACTTTGGTAGCAAAGTAGAGCTAAATTCCAAGGAAATTTTATAGATATCAGTAACTAAATAATCATCATGGGTGATGGCTGTATGCTATCATGTAAGCATCTAAGCTACAATATAGATTGCAACTATTCTTTAACAAGACTGTGTTGTGTTGTTAAATTCTGAAAATATAATAAAGCAATAATTTCTTGGTAAAGAATGACTTTATAGCTTATCAGGTTTCTAGATGTAGTTCATTTACTTTCTCTGTTTCTATTCTTATTAGGTTTGGCTTATGTATGTATCAAAGTCTTCACAAAAAGTAAATGACCCAACAATTGCATTCAGAGATTCAAAAAATTGTATTCTTCAATTTTTCAATACCACAATAGCAATTACGTCATTCCCTTTAATACATACATACATACATCTTTATTGGCAAATAACGGCATTTACATATGCCGTTGGCCATTTACAATATTTATGGCAAAGACCACACATTCAAAAATATATATCAAATACAATATTCAATATAATGAAACAGTTAAACAATAACAAAACAGTAACAAAATACAATATATATGTTATAAACAGTAATTAAGTGTTGATACAACGATTCCTGATAGATAGAGATTCTTTTATAAAATTTGCAATACTTATGATGTTTATGTTTTTCTTAGATTTCATATGATAAATAAATTTGTCAATAGTAGGCCAGGAACAGTTACGAAAGTATTTAGATCTAATGGGGGAATATCTACTACAACAGAAAAGAAAATGATACTCAGATTCGACTGAATTTTGGGTACACAATTTACACAAGCGTTGGCTACGTTCAATACCTGCGATTCTACCGTTTTCAATTTCCAATTTGTGATTACTAAGTCTAAATTTAGAAAGATGTATTCGTAAACTGTTATTAGTAATAATGCTTAAATATTTTTCAAATTCAAACTCTGTTTTAAATTTACAGTAATAGTTAAGTTTCGGCATCGCAGATATTGAAGTTCGCCACTCTTGTATAAATTGATCATTTATTCTATTTTTAATTACAAGGTAATAGTTACAGTCTGTATTAAAATTTTGATGTATATGAGTTAAACCCAAATGATCAATAATATACTTTAGACGCGATGACCATGTTAAACCATGTCTAATATTACATAATTCCTCATACATAGAATACTTTAAAGAATTTCTATTTTTCATGAGTTTTAACCAACATTTAATTGACCTTAATTTACAAATAACTGACAGGGGATATCTACCTAATTCACCATATACTGCCATATTGGGTGTTTGATTGGAAACTCCTAGCATTTTTTTACAAAATTTAATGTGCAATTTATCAATGTCTTTAAAATTATGTATACCTAAGACCTCTGATCCATACGTTAGTATTGGAACAATCATTTTATCAAAAAAAGAGAAAACTTACCTTTAAGTCTAAATCAATTTGGTCGAATAAAAAAAGTAGAATATGATAAGCTCGCAGTACTTGCTCATTCAAAGCTTTAATTGCTGTTGAAAATTTTCCATTGCTAACAAATTTAATCCCTAGATAGGTAAAACTTTCAACAAGTTCGAGTTTTTCATTATTGATGACAGGAACACTTTTTTTAGCTAATGATTCATACACTTTGTAACAAATAAGAATTTATGTATAAAGAAATAAACTTATAAATACGAACAGGTTTAGAATGGTTTCTCCGTAACTGAGGATGAGCAGAAAACATTTGGTACATCTTCTACAGAAACATAGTCAAATGACCAGGGGAAATAGCTGCACATTTGGTTAAAATATGTAAGCTTGAAGATTGTGTGTTTAAGTTCTTGTAGTATTGTTTCTGTAGAAGATATATATATATATATATAGAAGACCTTCGGTATCTCGTTCCACATTGGAACATTATTCTGTTACAGCAGACCCGTACGAATAGGGGTGGGGGAACAAGGGCCTCCATTACAATTTTGAAAGTAATGTGATCTAAACTAAACCAGGCGGCTCGCCAGGCTAGCTCAGTCGGTCGGACACAAATCTACTGATCAAGAGAACGTGGGTTCGATTCCCGGACAGGCATACTTTCGTGGAAAGTGATCATGAAATAATTTTATGGTCATTCTCCCTCCTACCACAGATTCTAAATCATGTAGGATCAAATGAATGAATGAAAATATTAAATAAAAAAAACGAAACGTTTGATGTCACAATAGGTATGGAAAACTGATATTTATCATTCAAAAATGGATTATTCGATTGATAAATTACATTAGTAGTTCGCTATATGACAATAGTAATTGCATTTTAGTCCGGTAAACAAACAAAAACGTCAATTCGGACTAATTGCAACAAAAATTTGTTTTATGTCAAACGAAAGTATATACTTTTTTATAATTGGTCTAAATATCTTACAGAAGCAATTTGCACTATGTGCGCCTCCTCCAATAAAAAAACACATTTAAACGCATTTAAAAATTCAAAATATCGTTATTTCTTTAGTACGACGCCTATGACGTTAACGATGTGCCATAGCCGCTACTCTTTAGAGCTGAAGGTAAAAAACACCAAAATGTTAAATACGCGGCGTACTTTTGATTTTTCTTAATGATGAAAATCGTCTATGTTTGTGTATTTATTTCTTTTTATGACAGGTAAGTGGTTTTAATGTATGTTTTCACTATATTAAATATGTTGCAAATACCAGTTTTGACACCTTAGATTAATGTCCTCACGTATAATAATAAATGTAGAACTCAACCCGCCGATAGTTTGTTCTCTTATCTTCACACATTTATTCCCGCACACAGCCTAAACAATGTTATGTCAAAAACACAGATTCATATACAACCAAAAGATCATAATGAATGTTTTGGCAATCCCTTTATGTTCTTTTTGACTTTAACAATGTTCTTAGCGCAGAGATGCTCGTTTGAACATTGTAGGATTTGTTACATGTGTCTTTGTCTTCCAGTGATATTGATGCCCGTTGTATGCCAGGATAATTAAGTATGCTGCAATACAGGCTGTGTCCTAACTTCAGAATGTAAGCAAAAATAATAAATAATATTGCACATATGCATATATGTGGTGAAGTAAATACCACATTCAATGTCTAAATGTTTTGAAACAACACTGATATGACCCTTTGAAGTTTTGAAGTTGGTTTCCCAAAAAAGGAAATATAGTTACTGTCTAGTTACGACAGAGTTGGAATGAGAGGACGAACTGTCCTACATAATTGACATACAATAAAACAATAAAATAATACGAGGTTATATATTAAGTGATGAAAAAGCTATAAATATTTCGAAACGTTCGATGCTTTATCATGCTGATAATTATCTGAGTCAAACAATTTTGTATCATATTTATTTGATATATAAAATCAGAAATGAATATAATGTACCCTAACTAGAGCACCGCCTCTCCTAAGAAATGACCTTCAGAATATAAACGAACTCTTCAAACTCGTCAAATTGATGAAGTAGCCAAGCCAAAGGACTAATTAAAATTAGTAACTATAACATGTCTTGGTCCAAAAAGACTATCA
Source organism: Mactra quadrangularis (assembly GCA_025267735.1). NCBI lineage: Eukaryota > Metazoa > Mollusca > Bivalvia > Venerida > Mactridae > Mactra > Mactra quadrangularis. Next base: position 23,697,602 of record CM046295.1, on the reverse strand, counting down.
TTAGCCTATAACTTGCAACTGTTTATTGATATCTGTACAAATCACTTTTGCAAATGACGCAGTTTACCACTGTGGGGAATCACGTGACCTATATGGTTCCTAACACGGCAAAAATGACGACCAGATCAACAAGTTTAGATGAAAGAAATAACAAGGTAAATGCTATTTACACGTAAACGAGATTCTGAACGAGTCCATAGATTTTTAGAAGAACCTCGTTTGTTTAATGGTTTGTTTGGGTGTTACGGCACACCAAGGTAATTTAGAAAATTAGAACCGTTTTGGGATTGGATGAACTACCGCTAGAAAGAAAAGTTTGTGCTGCTTAAGCCTGTTTCACATCAGCCGCGCGATATTTTTGTCGTACGATTTTTACTGCGAACGAAATCGCAGACGAATCGCAGCCGCCGCAGATACATCAAACTTTCCGTGCAATCGTCGTACGGCGGTCGTACGACGCTCTCACGAGCCGTAGGTTGTTCGTCGCACGTGTTTACGCACGACTCCCGTGCGATAATCGCGAGGCTGTCGTACAAACACTAACGACTGTCGTAAGACTGTCGTTAGATTTCGAAAAGTTTCGTACGTCATCCAGACGTCAATCGCACGACAAACGCAAACTTGTACGAGAGTCGTACGATATTCATGCGAACGCCTAATTCTTTAACTGACGTGCGACTGTCTCAAGAAAGACGTACGGTTGTCCTACGGCAGTCGCACGACTGTCTTGCGGGCTTCAAAAATCTAATAATCGCAACGAGATCGCAAGAAAAATAAACATGTTGAAAATTTGACTTGCGAAGTCTACGACAATGCGATCACCTGAAGAAACGCACGACTGTCTTGCGGCAGCCGTACGAAGTTCTGCGATTTTTTCAGAAAATGTTGTCGTACGGCTGCCGCAAGCGTGATGTGAAATAGGCTTTAGACTGCACTAGGTCTGATAAAAATTGGTTACATATAAACGTCATTTACCTTTTCTTCATCCAGGAGTACATGTACTTACATAAATAAATTTGCTTTGCAAGGGCAATGCATGACCAGCCAATTGACCAAGTCGGGACCAAGTTGGACACCCGTCTAACCTGAATCAGGGGCCAAAGTAGTGTGTTGGAAAGACTGGAGATCACTGGATCTCCCTCAACTACCAGGATCCTCTTTTCCCGGTAACGGGACTCTGCCCACGACAAACGCGCAGTTTTGGTGTTGGCCATATGCCCATCTATTCACCTACATAACTAGCACCTACATAATGGGCACATGATTCTCCTCCTCACCACGAAGAGGCCCCAAAAAGAAAGGAGAATCAGAGTTATAAACAATGCATCAAACATTTGTTAGCAGATAAAAAAATTAGAAACATGACAAAAATTATTTAGTCTATAATTTGGATGATAATTTTATCGCAGTGATTGTGAAATGAGGTCAACCTATCAGTATTGCGTTTCAAATTTTAATGCACAAGCGATATTATCCCTGGTTATGGTTATTAATGATCATGTGTACATTACACACTAGATGTCCTTAAAAATAACATAAATTAGATAGCTCTTAACGTTATTGATCATTATTCCTAAGTAAAACTATATTTTTAAAACAAGATAAAGCATGAACATGCCTACTTCGAGTATTTTGGTCTAGATGTTTACATACAATACATAGTTTCAAGAGACCCACACTGAACATATATCAGTCATCAAATATTACCTAAGACATTTTATATCATTTTGCTAATCTATCAAAATATTCTGTAGGCATTTTAATACCTCTCGACTGATAACGTCAATAAAAATATTTAGACAACGGTGACCCCCTCTCAGCCAATCAAATTGCTTAAAAAGTGTTTGATAAATCCCATAACACACGGTAAAGTGTTTGATATATTCAGATCGTTTTCTCCGTGCGTTAAACTCGAGAAAACATTGACTGAAAGTATTGGATGGATCCAGACTTTTTTTAAGTGGGGTGCACATTAAGAACAAAATGAAATGTTATAGTTCGTATACAAGCGGCCACGAACATTGGAAAAGTCTAATTATGATCTTATTTGTTGACAAGCGTAAGTCATTAAAAAGTACAACCCCTTGTTAAAAGTCTAGATCCGCGCCATAATCAGTTAAATACAATTAACTGAAATGCTTAAATAAGCTTATCTGTATTTAGTCTGGATTACCTACCCCTTACCACTATCGTTATCAGGTCAGGCAAAGCACGATCATGGCTGCAGTCCTAGTTTTTATTCAGATAACAAGATTATCGTATACGTTTTCTTTATCTGCATGATCATTTGCTGACAATTGTAACTTTAGTAGGAAATCGGTACTATATAAGAAATTCAAAGATTGACTGATTGCTCGTATACTTAGCGAACAATAAAGCAAAAATCATGTCTCGAAGTGAACACAATTCAGACGTGAAATAGTCTCGTTAGAATTTCGAAAACTTTATCATAAATGTAGCCGAACTACTAAAAAAGGTATCCACTGTAATTCTTGTACAATGACCTTTAGATTTAAGCCCGTCTAGTGAGAAATGTTCATATGAAAACCTTATTATCCAATACCTAATTCATTAATAGGGCGCGGCCATTATCATGCTTTGCCTGACGTTCTTTTACCTGTCAAAATACGACTGGGAACCGGACAAAAAAAAGCTAACCGAAGTTTTGAGAAATTCACTGTCCTTATTACTTATTACCGGGAGACAAGGAAGCGCATTTTTTATAAGTCTAAAACTACTGCAAACGAATGATTTTATTGAATTCATCCGATCAAGTTAATACAACATGTTATGTTATTTTAAAGAAAACCAAGATCTATATTTAAGACAAAAAGCTTTTCGATCAATTGTATTTTGGATAGTTCATACTTTCAACAAAACAAATGTTTAGGCGTCATTATACACATGGTTATAAAACATAATGTATTTAACAAATTGATCTACCATTTTTGTTCACGACAATCGTCTTGATGGTTTTAAGCAGGTGAAAAAATATTGGTAGGGGTTGATTCAATGGTCCACTTGTTCCTATATAATAGAACGACCAGTATTATGTAACACAATGCAATTCACATCTATCCACTCCCTTGACTACATATTAACCGACTATATATGAGAAATATTGTCTTAATTGAATATTCGCATGTTTATTAGGTATATTAATGCAGAAAATGATGAAATTCGTAAAACAATAACATGTACTTACAGCCTAATAACACTCTTGGTTAGCCAAAACATTCTTTAGTTCTGCGATAAAGAATTATTCCTAAGACGACTCACCCCTGTGATTATTTATCAGAAATGATTTTTTATACATTGTTTAACTGCCGATATGTACATGGGCACAAATATTTATATCCATGAATAACACAATTTAAATGTTGTTCATGAGTTTTAACTAGCTTTCGCACGAAATTCACGACACAAATATCGTACGCTTTAGATAAAGGCCAACTATATTTCTCTGCGTTTTATATGGCTTTAAGGTGACAGTAGTATAAATACGTGACAAAAAAATGAAAATGGACATTATAAACATATAATTTCCTACCCGTTGTCTAAGTCGGATAGAGTACTCGTAGCAGTTTGATATGAGATTTATCAACTCGCTTCGCTCGTTGATAAATCCCATATCAAACTGCTACTCATGCTCTATCCTATACATATAAAATAAATCTTCGTTGGCCAATCTTTCTAAACACAAGTTTTGCAAAATCATTAAACAAACATATTCAACATGGTAACTGCAATATGCCTTATCTATCACTGTACGATTTACATATATATATTCTGAGATTACAATTTGAGTTCATTTAATACGCAGTAAAATAGTTAACTATAAAAACACATTTGTTTTTCAAACCAAACATTTGCAAAACTTAAATTAATCTGTGGATGACCAGTTTGCAACAATATATTAATATCTACTGGCTGAAGGTTTCAAGATTTTTTAGCTAGAATGTCTCCTTTTTCATTTTCATGTATACTTATATGACTTGGTATTAAGCAGAGGTGTACTATTTTTGATTTCACTATTTCATGAAGTCTGAATTCAATATTTTTAATAAGTATATTGTTTGAACTACGATTTTTTATGGCCTGTATTACAGATAGAGAATATGAGAAATGATAAAATTGTTTAACTTATTAATACTATTTGATAAAAATGTTAAAGCAAAATCTATTACTTTCACTTCGGCTGTAAGAAAAGATGTACCTAGGTTCCTCAAATTTTATGTGTGAATAGACCTTCAATAGAGGAGGTTCCCTTTTGATTTTGAGACCCCAGGGTCAAAGGTCAATTTCACTGGGACTTAAAATATAAAAACCATGTCTGGACGATAACTCAACATTGACTGTACCTAGGTCCACCCATTTTCATGTGAGGGTAGCCCATAAGTCAAGGGAGTGCCCAATTAGTTTTGGGGCCCCTGGATCAAAGGTCAAGGTCACAGGACATCATATGGAAAAATCTTGTCCGGACAATAACTCAACAATCGCAGTATCTAGGTTCACCAAATTTCATGTGAGGGTAGCCCATGTGTCAAGGGTGTGCCCTATTTGTTTTAGGGCAACTGGGTCAAAGGTCAAGGTCACAGGGGCATCATTTGGAAAAAACCTTGTCCGGATGATAACTCAACAACCACTGTACCAAGGTACACCAGATTTTATGTGAGAGTAGCCCATGTGTCAATGATATAGTCAAAGGTCAAGGTCACAGGGCATTATATGGAAAAATATTGTCCGGACAATAACTAAACAACCCCTGTACTTAGATTCACTACATTTTATGTGAGAGTAGCCCATGTGTCAAGGATGCGCCCTATATCTTTAGAGGCACCAGGGTTTAAGGTCAAGGTCATAGCGACATCATATGGAAAACATTGTCCGGAGGACAGCTTAACATCCACTGTACCTAGTTTCACCAAATTGTATGTGAGAGTAGTCCATATATCAAGGATGTGCTTTGTTTGTTTTGGGGCCCCAGGGTCAAAGCCTCAAAGGTCAAAGTCACAGGGGCTACATATTGAAAAACGTCAGGACAATAACTATACAACCATTGTACCTAGGTTAACTTAATGTAATGTGATAGTAACCCAAGTGTCAAGGATGTGCCTAATTTTTAGAAATATGTTTTATTATTGATACATCATAATCTTTATAATTTAACAAATATAGACAAAGCATTGATAGCCATTGGGGAGCAAATCGATGCAGATTCATTCATAAGAGCGTCGAATCGATTGAAGTACGGGACCGGGTCCCACTCCGCTTTCCTTACTCTGTCGGTTATGACTACCTTCTTTTTGGGTGATTGCCTTTGAACCACCCGCTCAGGAGAAGGAGAAGCCTGTGATACCCGCCTCTGAAGTACAGATGAGGTACTTGTAGATGTTGATGTCTGTTAACTTGTACTTGCTTTTGACGTATGACGTGAAAGGATAGGAGACGGTTTTGTACTGGAATGATTTCCAGAGGAGAACACTTACATAAGTTGACCTGCATAGCATTATCAACCAAGCCTTACTCTTGACTTCACAAACCCAGGTTTAAATCTACATATTTCAATATATGTAGTTCTCTGTAGATATTAAGTTATATCTATTGAAGAAACAAAGCCAACATAATTTCAAATAATACATTTAATATTTTATAAAGTTCTTCGAACAAAACATGATTAAAACAACAGCTTTATATATAAAATAGTAGCATATTTTACCTAAAAAGTCAACTTAAGACATAATTGAAAGAAAGAGCAATATACCTTATCCGGAATTCAAATTTATGGGGTTTTCTGTCCGTGCACAGACGGTACAAACAAAATTGTCTATACATGATTGCTAAATAGCACGGTCTATGGATTAAATCCAATTGTTTTTGTACACATGTTTTCATTATAACGGTGAGCGTTTGTTTGTTCTGGAGAGGAAAACCCAATAATTTGAATTCTGGATATAATTTATTGGCTGAGGTAAAGCTTACCTATAGTCATTTTTTTCTCAACTGTCAAAGTGGGAATAATTTCACGGTGAATGTTTACACACTATCTCAATATCACGAGTGTAAGACAATAGCACTAAGTCATCATGAAATTATTCATCTTTTGACAGTTGAGTGAAAAACGAACTATACATGTCCAGAGACACTGGTCAAGTTTCAGTCATTTCGCCCTGTATTGATAGTGTTCGGCTACACGGAGCCAGTGCAAATTGCAAATCCTAACCACAGGCTTAGGGGTGATTGCCACTGACAATTATAAAAAACACAACCACAACTAAAGCTTTTAACAAAGTACAGTAATAGGTTTACAAATCTACAATTAAACCATATATATAGTTGCGGTACACTAACTGGTCACAACTTAAATAATTGCACGGTCACTGAATTAGTTATTCTTAACTTCTTTCGAACTTGTTATCTCAACGTATTGAAAATCGCTACATATGTAGTTAGATCATCAATAATTAATATGGATCGGTGGCTCTGAATGGTTTAAAAGAAGATAAATACTATCACATTCAGTGACCGTGTAATTAGTCAAGTTCTGACCGGTTAATATAACTATACTATACTAACTGACATTAAACCCATTGAATATCAACAGTAACAATGCTAGTAAGTAAAATACATGTACTGCATACAATAAGTAAAATAAAACATTGAACAGCTGCACTACTGTTCATATACAATTTTCTACATGTGTCTAATGATATTGATAAAAAAGATCCATACTAGTATGATAATCCAGGTATTGAATATTAGTTCCTGACTATTATATATATTATATATATATTATATATTTAAATATATATATTTAAAGTGCTTCACACAACTTATAAATTTTAGATCATCTGTTTATCATTATAGAATTTTTTTTAAATTTGAAACTACTTGAGATTTAAAATGTCATTAAAATTTGTCATGAAATATCTTTAAATCCTGCATTTAAAGTTTGTTAACAATACATGTTTGTTCATTGTTTATTTCTTAATTTGGGCCCGTCTATATATATACAGACCCTATACAGTATTTAACTTTAAAAACTTTAAAAATAAAATTCAAGATTAAATATACAAGAAATGAAAAAAAAAACACTTCGTCATTTTGACAAGGTCAGATGGGTCATTCCATCTCAAATCAACCAATTTTTGGAAATTTTCCCAGGTCACCCTCTCAGATCTGCCTGAAACTTTCAACATGTGTTTGTACATCCAATTCATGGACAAAAATGAAATATTTAGTCAGTATTTTCCGTACTTTGGAAAAAAATGGCTTTTTAAGTAAAGGGGGGTAATTTTGCAATTTCTGAATTTCGTCCTGAGGCCATGTTTAGACACTTATATCTCTTCAAGTATAAATACCAGTACTATTTTAGGCCTGCCATTGACAACATTTCCCCTAGCCTGAAATGTCCCTCTTTAACCTGTTAACTAATACACAAAGAATACAACAGATGAAATCAAAACCCTGGTCCAGGGTCCAGGTCTGAAATATAGCAGGTCTGTATTTTAATTTAGACATTCATAATGTATAAATCTGGTGCTTGGGAAAAATATATTTCAATCATTACCGTAAAATCTCTATAAGAGTGATGTCAATCATGAAAGAAAAATATTTTTGCCAGTCTTACTTAACCAGTTTTGGTGGACACAATCTCCAGTGCAGGGCCGTACCATTCTAAACCCATGGGTAAGTGGGGGTCCAGACTTTTTCTAGGGGGGTCCCAACTTTCGAACCACAACCACATTATACACATTTTGCAGAATAAAGTAACACACATGTATTAATAATAGTAAATACATAACCATTAAATATATGTTAAGCACCGAGAAAAATGCTTCATGCTACTTAAAAACGACTTACAGTCAGAAAATACACTAATTGACTGGTACATTTTGGAAATTCCAGGAGGTCCGGAAACCCATACCCCCCCCCCCCGTAGATCCGCCTATGCCACCTTAACACTGTATGTAGAGAAACCTGCCTACAATGAAGTACAGTGGACAGTTTTCTTGACTAAGTTTTAACTTGGCTTTTAATAAAAGGGAACAATAGCTTCTCTCAACTTTTAATTTTCATGGTTCTAAGATCAAGGCATGTCACAACTAAGAAATTAAAAATGTCCACTCTGAATTTATGTCTAGGGGTGCAAAAAAGTTGTCTTCACTGGACTATTGAGCACATGAAAAGATATAGTTATCTGTAATTGGGACATAAATTAACTCTAAGTATTACAGAGAGACATTCTTTACAGAGACATTTCAGATGCTATCAGGACTCTTAAGATGATGTCATTTGTGGGCCTACATGATAAAATGTCTTAGTGAGATTCCCTGTACTGAACACTTGGTAAAAAGTGATAAAACTTGTATGTTTTTTGTTTGATCACAAATAAATAGTTTCACTGTACCAACACAAAGGGAGATAACTATAACTTGTTACTAAGACATAAGGAGTGCATGTACATTGTTTAAGAATACTATAACATTGGTTTTATGCTTCTTTCATGCATACTAAAAATCAATTTAAATTATCTTCATATAAAATTGTAGAACTTATTGAAAGTCATATAAATTTTTTAATTGATGATTATGTTATTATTATTATTATTATTATTATTATTATTATCATTATTATTATTATTATTATTATTATTATTATTATTATTATTATTATTATTATTATTATATTATGATGTTTAAATTACATCAAATGTTCAGTTGTAATATTGTTAAAAGTGAAGAGTTGTATTATTAAAATAAATTTTCAAATTTAATATAAGAATTTAATTAGTTAACTATGAATTGTATTTGCTAATAGAAACATCTACTAGCAGACTAAAGTAGAAGCGAAAAAAAGGTATTAAACTTCTACTACATGTACTTATATGCTTAAAGTTAATAACTAAAACTGTTTTAAAGTTAGAGTAAAATTTAATTTTTGTTGAATTGTTGATATATGATGCAAATTAATATTCAAATGTTATTTCCATACATAATATGAGGACTTTTAAGTCTATTCCAAGCATATACAGTCACACCCCGGGACATAACCAACTTCAAAATATACCTTAATAGCCCCCAAGAACTGAAAATTCAATACCTCTTAAATTACGCCAAACTCCATGGAGAAGGTCATTAACAAAACAAATTTTTGATTAAGTCATTTTTACATGTGGTAGAATTTATGTACAAAATTTGAAAAAGATTGAGAACTCTTGACATGGCCATTTTGGTGTTCAAACATAGGCAATTTTCGTAAAATTTTGAGACCTTGCTTAATTTAAACACAGATTGTGAATTCTGAAAAGGAGATTTTTTATTCAAATTTGCTTTAAAATAATCTTACAAGATGTAAATAAATGTAAAATAAATTTGAGCTCTAAATATGTAATGGTTTTGAAAAAAATAATGTTCAAATTTTGCAAATTTTATGACAAATTTAAGATTTTTCGATTTTTGGAGGTCCATTGACTAAAAAGTAATAATTTTACACTTGATTAAGTACCATTTTTGTACTCTACAGGTAAAAGTTCATAATATATTTCACTTTTGGAAGTATAGAAATAATACTTGAAGAGATATAAGTGTCTAAACATGGCCTCAGGACGAAATTCAGAAATTGCAAAATTACCCCCCTTTACTTAAAAAGCCATTTTTTTCCAAAATACTAAAAGTACTGACTAAATATTTCATTTTTGTCCATGAATTGGATGTACAAATACATGTTGAAAGTTTCAGGCAGATCTGAGAGGGTGACCTGGGAAGCATTGGTTGATTTGAGATGGAATGACCCAGATGTATTTAGGAAGGGTACATCCCAAAACTGTTTATCAATTGTCCATAGACATTATCAGTATTAAGGCTGTGGATCGTTGAACAAGTGGCGATCCGATCCAAACCACAAGTCATGTGTAGCGATTCACGAATCGAACCACGAATCACATGTTAATAGAGAGGCAAACATAATACATGTAATAACAAAATAAGTGAAAAAATACAAAAGCTTTTACTGTAAGAAAAATATGTACTCTAAACATTTCTAATACCAGACGTTTTACGGACATTTTCAGTAATAACGTTTTTGTTTAAATTAATGTGCATCATTCGAAATTTTGACACAAGATAGTTCGGTCCCTACATAAGTTGAAGTTTTCATTTGTAGTGCGGCTCGTTTTCAATGGTAAGTAACCTGAAAATGCTCTTTTGTTTTTCCAAAGATAGATCGCCATCTGACAATTTCGGACATGACTAATATTCGTACTCGATTTTCCAGTCGAGATCACGAAAACCGGAGTACTCGGATACTTGCCGAAGCCCTATAATCAGTACAGAACTTTGACATGAGACGATATGTCACACATAGAACCAACTATTTCGTTTTTTTTTTCGTTAGAACAATCAAACAAGTTGCCTTTGCAGTCAACAAACAATGTAAGTCTAGATATAGTAACTTTAAACTTGATTGTTTTTTATTTCAGACAAGAAGCATTGTACAAAGGTATATCTCACTATCAACCTGATCAATAGTTGAATTGATACAAATATTAGTCTTGTCTTATATCTTATAGTAAGTAGTTAACTAAAGAAAATTACATTGTTTGTGAATGTATTATGAAACATCAATTTTTCAAGATGAATTTACATGACAGGAACAGTTGTTACAAGAATTGCAGTGTTTAAAAAACAATAATGATCTTAATAAGCCTTATTCGGAACTCAAATGTTTTTACCATCCGTGCGCATATGGTACAAACAAAGTATGTTACACATTATTGCTGAAAAGCACAAACTACAGAATAAATCCTATTGTTCTTTGTACACATATTATCGTTGTGACAGTAAGTTGTGTTTGGTATTCCAACAATCTCCGTAAACAGATATCATGTAGAGCGTTGTCGTACAGGATCTGTACTTTCTCCGTGGAAGGTCACGTCGAGATGAACTTTGTGTCGACCAATCAATGCGTAGCCTTCATCTAGACGAAAGCACTATTAATCCCATTTTGAATTCGTTATTTCTATTTTTAGACCAAGTTTTGCATGCTAATATAACAGCAGTATTATTTATAGTGTCCGATTAGGCGGCTCATTTTAAATTGCATGACGTAGACGATGTAAACAAGTTACGTATTATAACATTTCCTCATGAATATTATGATGAGAAAAGGTCGCCTGAACGTGACCTTCGTTTGAAAAACGCCAGATCTAAATTAGCGAGTATGCGAAAATTTTAGATCGGGTTTTATTCAGATTGGTGTTCGAATGGAAATCCAATAATCTTAAACTCTGGATATAGCCTGAGAACACTTAATACTTGGCTTGTTTTGTTTTAAATATTTAAGATACACTACCCTCACTATTATAACTATATAATGTGATATTTCATAAAGTGGCAAAAACTAACACCTCTTAAACAAATGCATGTACTCAATTAGGCCTTTAGTTAATTTCATATCAAAGTTTGGTGTTATCAATTGTCAAATAAAAGTCTGCATTACAAGAATTTGGCCATAAAACATCAATAAAAACTTTTTTCACGCTTTAACAAAATACCAATTCATAACCAATTCAGCAACATTATCATAATTTGCATCCACAAATGTCATATAATGTCATTTTAGTCATAACAACAAATTAATTTTATGCCTTAGATAAAATTTTGTACAAAAAATCTCAATTTAAAAAAATATATGATTTGAAAAATTGACTCAAATTCAAGCCAATGATTAATTTTGTCTGGTAATTGTGAAACTGAGTTTTGTATTTTCTCCCTTCCAATTTAAATTACTTTCCTTACAAAATTAATTCAAAACAATTCAAATAATGTCAGCTATTTTTGCAAAATTTGACAAAACATTGGAATACAGAAGTGAATACTTATTTATGGAGGGTAGTGCAATTTTTTCTACTAATTTTTGAAATTATTTACTGTTAACTAGAAACTGGAAAGAATGATTTTTAAAAGCATTACAGATAATATTATGTATGTAGTTAAAACATCTTATTATACAATTTAAATTAACAACGTGGAGAGTAACAAACATTTCTGACAATATTGTACAGTCATCTATACATCCATATTTATAATAACATTATAGTAGAATGTTGGAAATAATAATAATAATATTTATTTGGAGAATTAGTGTCCACATAGCATAATTACAATAACATATATCACATCATGTTACTAGTAATAAGCTATGACAGGCACACCAACACAAGGAATAGCTCAAAAAGGGCAAGCCCTTATTTCCATTGTGGGCCCTACGTGTTGGTGGAGTGACATAGAGAGACAATGATAAAAAATGAACTAAAGTATGATTAAGACCAATACAAACAAAAAAGAACATAGCACTTATTCTTTCAGATAATTTAATATACATGTAGATGTTAAATGTAAAATATGTACCAGACAGTTGTTATACTGTATACACAAAATTAATCGCAGAAATGTTAAAAAGTATCACAGTTTAGTTGATAGTCACAATGTTTATCACATGAAATGATCGGGTATCACAGTTAATTAGATAATCACACAATTAATCACAGTTTTTTTTCAAGTATCACAGTTTAGTTGATGATCACAAAATAATCACAGAAAATATCCAAGTATCACAGTTAAGTTAAATTTCATTTGATTTAAATCAATTATCACAGTTTGTTTAAGGATTACATTTTAGTGGTAAAATACATCTTATAATGTGATCAAGTAAATCACAAACATCAATACATGTATTACATAAAGTGGTGTATGGTCAGTTAATACTAAAGAAGGTTAAACATTAATAAAACGCTTATGTGGACCATGCCAAAAAATTTAGAATCAATAAAAACATATATAGATCTAAGACAAATGATCTAAAAAATACTGTTTCACAGTTTGTTTAAATTAAAAGGTTTTGTATTTGTGTAATATTGGATGGTAAAGAGTTCAATAATGAACAGCTCAGGTAACAGAAAGATTTTAATACAAAACTTTTGACTTTTGGTAAGAAAAGGCACCTTTATTATTAAGTCTTGTATTATAAGTTTGGATAGTGTCTTGAAGAATATAATTATTTGACATATAAGCTGGAGATTTACCAAATTTTATTTTTTAAACATGACTCAGAAAGATCTGATTTACCTTATGTTTTACTGGTAGCCAATTTAAAAATCTGAAATGTTCAGCACCTACATAATCTCTAAAATTCATATCAAATACAAATCTTATTAATTTATTCTGAGTAGTTTGAAACTTATTTTTTTAAGCTTGGTACCATATAGAACAAGGATAATCAAAATGACATTGTACTAAAGACATAATCAATAGTTTTTTGGTGATAAACATTTTTATGTTAAACATATATAAGGTATACAATCCCAAACACCACCCACAGTTAACAATTAAATTTATGAAAGTATTATACAAGCTAATAAAATATGACATTTGTTCTCCCCAGATTGGGAATATGACCAAAACCCATAGAAATGGAATATATAATTTCCTCAACAATAGCAATCAACAAAAACTTAAACATAGAAAGATAATAAATGTACTCCTGCATATCATCATTTTCCAATTTCTTACCAAACTTTGACTTGCACCATAATAATGATTAAAACTTACAAAAATATGTTTTACCGACACCTGCATCTCCTGTCAGGTATATATTCCTACAATTTTTGTCTTTAACATGAAACAAATCAGAACAAGATTAAGATTTCTTTAAATTGTCAGAAGATTTATCAGTTTGTTGTTTTTCAACTTTGTGATACTTTACAAAATACATTGTTGGTACTTCATACAATTCTAACAGACCATCTCTTTCATCTCCTTGTGGTGGACACTATCATTCTGGTAAGTTTTAATTAGTTGTTGTTAGAATTCCTGAAAGTATATAATTGTACATAAATATAATTCAAAGATCTAAACAACAAATCTAAAAGCTAAGTGGTAGAGTATTTGCTTAACAACATTCGGTTATGGTTTCATTCTTTAAACATATCATATCAACAATGATAAAACATACTAACTGCTACTTTGCTCAGTATTTGAGTACACATATGTACAATGAAACCTAACAATTCACCCGAATGATTACTCCTATCAAATTATATTAAAGTACAAATCTAGCAGAGCAAAAATGTAGACGAAGTGTTTATTCTACCTTGTATTACTGGAAATTAATATAAAGATTTTATTTTCCTCTTCTTGTAATAAAAATCCTGAAGTTCCTCCTGTACATTTTGCATACAAATTCTGTAGTTTCATCAGTGTTGTTAAATATGATAAATACGGTACAATATTGTAAAACAATTTAAACGTCTAGTAATGCAATGAGTGACCAAAGTTTCAATACATAAAACAGCTACATAAACTATCAATATATTAAGCATTATTCCTCTTAACATGGAATTATAACCTTTGATGTGCTGCGGTTATTATTAAGGTCAATGTAGCTCAAGATGACTCACTTTATATACTGCTTAGTGTATTAACGAGATTTGACTATGCTTCTTCCACACGCTTATCAATATAAGTTAACACCTGTCACTGATCAGTGAAACCAAGACAAGTCAGACGACGGAACTACTTTTATCACCTAGAGATTGACTGCGCAGTAAATAAAAAACACATGTACCACTTCGCAGGTTAAACTGGTCAGATATTTTTGTCAAAAGTTTTTGATTTGTGGTATAACTTAAGCCTTTCAGCAAAATCGCCGAAAGTTTGAAAAAAAGCAATTAGTAGGTTTCATTGTCATTCGATAGTTGATAAGTTATAAGTTTCATTTTTGTGTCCAGACATTTTACATCTGAAATATGTAATACTATTGTTATGTGAACAATAACATGTTTGTAAAAGATTGAAGTAACACATTGACTGGTTTAAATTCAAACCAATATGTATAAATAACATATTTTAACATATTAATGCTAGTTAGACATTGCATCAATTGTGTGTAAGGGTGTTATTCATCATCGTTGTCGGCCGTCATGAATACAGTCATGGTTACTTAAAAAATGATTCATAACATACATTCCAGTTTCTAAGAAATCATTCATCAGGGTTCTGTGGGCATTAGCCAGATTTTAGGGTAATGAAAAGATTGTGTCATTGCTACGTTACTAAACCACGTTCATCAACAAAATTTAACTGGTTATTCACAAACATTGAACATTAGTTTTTTCAACTATCTTATTACACTGAATAATTTTATAACTTAAATATTAGCACATAATCTCTCAAGGATATAGCCAGATTAGTCTAAAGTACTACAAACAATATTGATGAAGTTATCTAATATTTTCGAAGAAGCCACTGTGAACAAATAAAAATGCATTCAATGCTTACCATTAATTGAGTAGGATTTTTACACGTTTGGTTGTATTGCAAGGCTGTTCAGAATTGTATAATCTTCTTTTCGGCGGTTTAATCTGATCGTTTCGCTTTTTGATAACATTTTTATGACTTGGTTTCAATTCAGACTGTGTTTGTTTTATTTCAGGATGACCATCCTTCAAATCAGATTTTGTTTGTTTTATTTCAGGCTGACCATCCTTCAAATCTGACTGTGTTTGTTTTATTTCAGGCTGGCCATCTGCAATATTTGTAAATTTTATGTGTGATAGGACAAGAAGATATTAAATAATGAACAACGCACAAACAAAGTTTCTATAATCTATTGATCTAAATATGTTTTAAACCATGTACTCTTGAATATAACTAACTAATCTAAAACTCTCTAAGACTATATGCATGAATTATAAGGTGGTTAGAGCTTAACTCAAATACACATGGCCACCCTTCAATTGAAGTTATATCTACCATTAACAATAAATTATAGCTATATATATTATCTATATTATAGTTATATTTATCATCAATAATATAGCTATATTCATCATTTATATTGTACTTAAATCTATCATCTGTTATTGTAGTTATATTATCGTCATTATTATAGTTAAATTTATCATCATTAATGTATATATATATATATATGACTATGGAAATACGTAAATAAAAGACACCAATTTGCGATTCATCCCTTCATGAATTGAACAGTTGCAAGTATATTTCTTGTGCAAGGAAATTTGGCGTGACTCTTGTGGATTTTAACCAAAAATCCCTCTACCCATTAGTATATTTGTTTTAACTGGATCTTTCTATAGCCTTTGAAAGTGTAGGTCACCAACCTGAAAATTCATTTGAGCAATGTCAGGTCTGACTTTTATGTTGAACTGACATACCTCATTAAACATTTAGTTTATATGAGTTTTATAGCATATTATTAAGATAAAAGTTCTTGCAAAACAGATTATTATACTGCAATATATGATTTTTTTGCTTTATTATTTTACAAATAATCTAAACATTTGCATAAATAATGATAACAAACCGTGATTCAACGTATAGATATGTACCATTGATTACCAGTATACATCGAAAATGTGTTATTTTGGTGGTCATTTTGAATTTTTGGCCATATTGGGTTGTTTAAATTAGTTTTGACTTCATATTTGAACTAGTTACCTTAACAAACTTATAAATTGACATAATGTTAGCATGATTCAACACATTGAATGCCAAGGATAAATAATTACCCGAATATGCTCAAACAAACTGGGATTAATTTGGCAGCCATTTTGAATTTCTCGCCATATTTGTTTCTTAAATTAAGTTTTTAACTTCCTTTTGGAATTCATCACCTTAAGAAACCTATTTCTGGAGATATGGCATGTATGATTCAACATATTGAATGTCCAGGATAAAAAAATACCCTCATATGCTCAAAATGGGTTTAATTTGGCAGCCATTGTGAATTTCTCGCCGTACTGGTTTCTTAAATTAAGTTTTTTGACTTCATATTTGAATTCAGGAGCACCTTAAAAAACCTATAGCTAGACATATTGCTGGCAAGATTCAACATATTGAATGTCCAGGATAAATAAACTCCTGAATATACTCGTACTATGGTTATTTGGCGGCCATTTTGAATTTTCAGCCATATTGGTTTGATAAATTTTGTTTTTGACTTCATATTTGAACTCAGCACCTTAATAAACCTATGAATATCCAATACTATACAACTTATTGCAATTAAATGTAAAAAGAGGTAATTTATGTGAAAATTGGCGTGGCCAACCTTCAGAGGGTATGTACAGGGGGGTTAATGGGGTCAGAAATTAAAAAGTTATGCTTTTCCTTACATGTCAGTACATGTAACATGTTTAAAACAGGGTCTCATAAAAAGTCCCCTATTAGGATGAAATTACTATGTGTACATACATGATTGATTTTGTTTTTGTTGGTTTTAACGCCGTAGCAACACATTGTATAGGTCATATAACAGCAGTCAGTCAACCTACTCACTCTTCCTGGATTTAGCTGTTAACCAACTACTAAACGCATACTTTTGTCAGTGACTGACAACTGCCCTACATAATTAAAAATCATTGGTAGGAGGGAGAACAGCCGTAGAAATAATTTCATGTCCAAGCTTCACGTAAGTAAACCCGGCCCTGGATTCAAACCCACGACCCCTCAATCAGTAGACTTGCGTGTTACAAACTGAGCTAGCCAAGCGGCTTCGAGTTCATACTTGAAACAAGGAAATAATAAGTTTCATTATACTTTGACATTTTATACTGTGCCTACCAAAAGTTTTTGGACAGATGAAGTTTTGAGAAAAAAAGATTATCCATAACACAAGTAAATTAACTATCTTTAGACTTTATTCATGTCACAATAATTAAATCATGTTAATAAACTAATAAATGCTGACTTTAGAATTTGCTCAGATAACTCTTTCTTTCTTATATTCCTGAATAAAGATGAATCAGTTTATCTTAAAACCAAAGATTTTGTTCACGAACTTTTGGTGGGCACTGTATATCTTTAATTTCCAGTTTTAGAAGTGTTTGATAAGGCCATGAGGAGTCCTCAATCAAAATAAAAAACAAAATTTAGGTAAAATTTTCTTAAATAATTCCGATGTTCCGTGATTCGATACAACAATTTAATTCAGGGAAAATTGTGTTCGTCAACGACGTATTCATCGTAAACAATTTATCATAACCGCGTCATTAATACAATATATATTTTACGAGAGAAAAAAAAACACTAGTCATTTTATATAAGATTCAGAGCATTATTTTCTATTATGAGGATGTTATTCCATTGAAAAAAAATATATATAATGCATGTTTTTGCCGTAAAAATACTTGTTTTTTTTCGGTTTGTGTGTTTTTGTGAATAGGTACCTAGGTTTGTCAAACTTGAGTTGACGCTTAACAGAATTCCAATTTGGCATGGCCTTAAGTTGTTATATATCTAAAAGTGTGTAAATCTCTATCTGATAATAGAGCACTTAATAAATTAACCGTTTCCTCTCAAATACGATATTTTACAAGTTTCAAGGTCCATAGTCACGTGGTCTTCAACAACAACTAATGAAGTAAACAAATATTTTATTTTTCTATTCCTCCATCCAGGCAAATGATTAAATGACTGGAAATAGCGCAATATCTACTAAGATAATTTCTCCTGCCTCTGTAAATCCCAAATAATCTCGTGAGAAATATCGTTAGCTCCAAATCCTAACCACTAAAATTAAATCGACCCGTAAATTAGGTAATGTGTAAACAAAATTTGTAAAAAGGATTATGAGTAAAATGATTAATGATTAAACCCATAGGCCAATGTAGGCGATTCGCTTAAATATATGTAAAAGGTATTCCATGCTCTATTTGCTTCATTCTTTTTTGGCTGATAAAATTGTTTTCAGCATGGAGATCACGTGACTTTACCGATAAGTATGAGGAGTCCTCCTCCTTTCTAAACGGACAAAACTAAACCTTTTACAGCAGATTTTTTTCTTTTTTCACTTAAGATAACTGACTTTCCAATCATAACTTCCAAGTTCCCATAGGGAAAAGGCATAAAAATACAATGAAATAAAATGAAACTATTAATCTTAATCTGTTGAAATTACAATCTCTTACAAACAATTGCAGACCTTACTTTATAACGTCACCGACCTAACTTTATGACGTCATCAACCTACTTCATGACGCCATAGACCTTACTTATGACGACATCGAATTTACTTCATGGCACTATCGACCTTTTTCATGACGTCATCTACCGTACCTTATAATGCTATCGACCTAACTTCATGACGTCATTGACTTTACTGTATAACGTCATCGACCTACTTCATGACGTCACCGACCTTACTTCATGACGCCATCGACTTTTCTTTATGATGCCATTGACCTTACCTTATAACGCTATCGACCTTACTTAATGACGTCATCAACCTTACTTATGACGTCATCAAATTTACTTCATGACGACATCGACCTTACTTAGTGACGTCATCGACCTTTCTTCATAACATCATCACATTTAAACTTTAATATCTATCTATCCAGCTTTATTTATTTTAAATTTGGTAATTTCTTTTGATAAACTATCAATTCATGGTTTTCTGTTCTATTTTCAGTTTGGAAGGAAATCACGTGACTTTTTTTGGATATGTTTTCTGTTAATGTGGAGAACAGGCAAGTACATATTTACTTTGTTTCCAAGTTGAGAATAATGATAAACTATGAATAATCTTAAATTGGATGAAAATGTCATGAACGTGAGTCCGACAATCCGGTTTGTCTTACACAAAATTAAAAACCTTGTTTCATCATTAAATAATTATCAATAAATTTACAATATCTTATTTATGGTGGCATATATCTGCCATCAGATAACCATATAACTAACACGTTAATTAAGTGGTTAACTAGTTACGTAACTAGTTAACCACTTAACATTAAATTGGTAAGCTAATACAAGAATGGCAGCTGTAGGCACTAACTTGCATTTATTTCCTGTTATGAACTTTTATTTATTGAAAAAATTAACTACTTACGTAACTAGTTAACCACTTAATCAACGAGTTAGTTATGTGGTTATCTGGTGGCAGACATATGCCACCATACTAATTCATATTTTAGACAAATCAAAAGTTACGGGCCGTACATGTAAACATTGCAGAGCTATCATACGTGTACATGTAGTTGTTTCAAATCAAGTTTTCTTTTAATTTTTAGATCTAACCAAAGGTCAATGTGATCGGAAGTGTAATTCTTGTGACGATAATGGTTATTGTTACTCTTGTGTTGATGGGTATTACTTGTGGGATTGGAAATGTTACGAGTGTAATAATGTCTGTAAGACTTGTAAAAGTAACAATCAGTGTACCACTTGTTGGGATGATTATATCTTACATCAAGGATCCTGTGTCACGTGTCAATACTTAAATCCTTACTGTACATCATGCTCCCCACAAGGTGATTGTTTATCTTGCAATGACGATTATTACTTGGAAACTAATAAGCACTGTTACGGATGTGGTAGCAACTGTGAGACTTGTACGAGTAAAAGTCAGTGTACCACTTGTAAGGATGGTTATTATTTGGACACTGATAAGAAGTGTCAATGGTGTGGTAGCTACTGTAAGACTTGTCATAACGGCCAGTGTACCACTTGTTGGGATGATTATATCTTACATCAAGGATCCTGTGTCACGTGTCAAAACTTAAATCCTTACTGTAAATCATGCTCCCCACAAGGTGTTTGTTCAACTTGCAATTACGGTTATATCTTAAACAATGATAATAAATGTTTCCAATGCGATGCCACAAGATGCACTACATGTTCCGCTCACAATAAATGTGATTCGTGTAAACATGGCTTCTCTTTCAATATTAACAAACAATGTATCAGTTGTAAAATTAATCATTGTACACAATGTTCCGTGGACGATATTTGTACTAACTGTGACACTGATTATAAACTATATAGGAATAAATGCCACCATTGTATTGTAAACAATTGTCTGGAATGTTCCTCCGATAACGTTTGTGTTAAATGTAAAGCAAAGTTCTACACAAATGATGGTAAATGTGAATCATGTGATCCAAATTGTAAACAGTGCTTGAATGATGGTCAATGCAGTGAATGCAATCAAGGTTTTTATGCCGATGGAATCTGGTGTAATAAGTGTCCAGATAGGTGTAAGGATTGCAACGGTGCTAACGTTTGCTACGATTGTAACAATAGTTATAGATTAATGCAAAGTCGATGTCTTATTTGTCCGGATGTTTGTGAGACATGTAATGATGATAATGTATGTACTGAATGTAAACAAGGTTATTATGGTAAGAATGGTTGCACTGAAACGTGTCCGCCTCAATGTAGCGGTAGCGAATGTAAAATAAACGGTGGATGTATCGGTTGCGATGATGGCTTTCGTGGAGAATTCTGCACTTCTACTTGTCAACCAAACTGTAAAAAATGTAAACAAGACAATGTTCATTGTTTAAAATGTAAAAATGGGTACTATGTAAAAGATGGTCAATGCACTACATGTCCGAGTAAGTGTGTAACGTGTACAACAAGTACACAGTGTGGAGAATGTTTTACAGGATTTTATGGCCGTCGATGTGATCGCAAATGTACGAATTGTAAACCCGGGACAGCATGTGATAAATCATATGGTCACTGTTCGACAGGTTGTGCAGATGGTTATACAGGGCATTATTGTAACACGAAATGCTACGAAGGATGTTTGTCATGCAAACGGTATGAACAGAACAAATGTGATGCATGTCTTCCTGACCGATATGGCGTTTATAACTGGTACCCTTCATATCTCTCGTGTGAAAACAACTGCTCATCTAATTGTTTAAATGCAACTTGTGAAGATAGGACAGGCGAATGTACATATGGATGTGTACAAGGTTTCCATGGTAAAACATGTCGTTGCCCTTTTAATTGTTATTGTGAAAAAGAAACGTGTAGCTCATGTAAACCAGGATATGGTAACATACATCTAAATTGTGAATGTACAACAGAACATTGTAACGGTAGTGACTGCACATCTTGTAAAAGTCAGAAATACTTCATGTCTGATAAAACATGTTGTTCCTGTAAAAGTCAAGATAAACACTGTGAGCAATGTTCAAGTAAGGTAAATGGTGGTTATGATAAATGTGAGCAATGTTTTGAAGGCTTTTTTCCATCGAGACAGAATTGTTCTCCATGTAACGAAAACTGTGTTGAAAAACAATGTCATTCTAGGACAGGAAATTGTCTGAATGGATGCAAAAGTGGTTATTGGGGTGAACATTGCGATCAAGAATGTAAAACATTGTGCTCGGTGTGTAATCAAAATGACGGAGCGTGTACTGAATGCAACGAAGGTCGGTTTTCGTCTGATTGCTCGCAAGTTTGTTCACTGTTTTGTAACGCTACCGGCACATTTCCAAAGTGTTCTATGGAAGATGGCGCATGTTTAAACGGATGTAAAACAATGATAAGATATGGAACACATTGCGAGAATGACTGCAGCAACAATTGTTCCGAAAGTCAATGTGATTGGAAGACGGGTCATTGTGTAAAAGGTTGCCATGGAAACCAATATGGCGACCAATGTGAAATAGAATGTAGCTCCACGTGTTTAGACTCGAGTCCAACATTGAAGGATATTTGTTATGATAACAATGGAACTTGTATACAAGGTTGTTTGAATGGTATCTATGGAAACAGATGTGAATTCAAGTGTAACACAGACTATGTTAACATGACATGTGACCAGTTTACAGGAGCCTGTTTATATGGATGTAATAGTGGACACTGCAATCAAGGTATTGTTGTGACTACTTTTAATTTATTTATTTATTTATTGGAGTTAACGCCGTATCAACACAATTTAGGTCATTTCACGGCGTCCAGCGCACCTAACCTAGCTTTCCTGGACCATTGTCTATAACCAGTACTCACCTACCATTCCACAAGGCCGGAAACTTATATATATTATCTAGTCAATGGAGGAAAATCGACATTATTGTCAAATTTTCATGGAAGGGTATAACCTCCCCGGGTGGGATTCGAACCCGCACCCCCTCGGGCACGAGTATCCAAATACTACTTTTATTCATTAACTTATTTTTGTTGGGTTTAATTTCATGACCAGGCTCCACGAAAGAATGCCCCCGGGAATCGATCCCTCGTCCTCTCGATCAGTAGACTTGCGTGCTATCAACTGAGCTAGCCAGGCGACTTTCACAATAAACTCTTTTCTTATTGCAGTGTAGGTTATGTACAGCGGCCAACTCACCAAACCATCTTCTATGTACATTATTTTAGAAGTACTCGCTTACCCTACTACACTATGCTAATTGTTTCTATCTCCATACAGCTTCCATGTACATTATTTTAGAAGTACTCGCTTACCCTACTACTCTATGCTAATTGTTTCTATCGTCATACAGCTTCCATGTACATTATTTTAGAAGTACTCGCTTACCCTAATACACTATGCTTACTGTTTCCCATACAGCTTCCATGTACATTATCTGCTTGTCCTTCCACATTAAGCGGAACCCGAGTCGATAGCCCAGTAGGTAGCGCGCCGACATTTGGAATCTCGTGCTCCGAAGGGGCTACGGATTCGAATCCCTCCCTGGGAGGTTATACCCTTCCATGAAAATTTGACAATAATGTCAATTTACCTCCATTGATTAGATACTACGGAGAAGTTTCCGGCCTTGTTGAAGTAAGTGAGTTCTGGTTATAGACAATTGTCCAGGAAAGCTAGGTTAGGTGCCTTTGACGCCGTAAAATGACCTTAAATTGTGTTGTCACTGCGTTTAATCCAATAAAAAATAAAATAAAATATATCCACAGTAATCTAACCATGTCTTGCTCTACAGAAGAAAATAGTAAAACATATTTCCTCTTATCCATACATAAGAGTTTAGTATATGCTCTAAAACATAGTAGGGGTGGTAATCAAGTGGTAGGACGCGCGCTTAGGGATAGAGGGGTCTTGGGTTCAATCCAACTAGGGGCATTGCTAATTTCCTTGAGCAAGAAATTTACCTGCAATTACTTCACTCCAGCCAGGTGTAAATGGGTACCTGCGAAGGTGGTATGATTCCGTTGTGCCAATTTTCGGCTGCACTAAAAAGATGGATAAAAGAGCCCCCGGGAGATTGATATACATAGATACCAGTAGACCGATGACCTGGGGTAATAGCTCTATATGTCGGTGAACGTTTGTAAGCATGAAACTCAAGACTATAAAATGCCTTTACATTCTTTAACATTATTTATACACATGTACACAGTTTCGTATTTTTACTGAAAGCTCAACACCAATAAATTTGTTTAGGGTGACAAAGTTAGTAATTTTACAGGATTGGAGATAGGAATTTTTCTAACTGCAGCGTGTTCAATTACCCTAAACCTTCCAAAACGTTCCGTAAGGATACATTTGGATCTCCTCGGCCATTTGCTGCTAATAATATTGGACATATTTATACGCGGTTTTGAAACTACCGGTGTAAAAGTAAACAAATATACGATCGTTTAGGCAATGAGTGATGTTTCGGTTTTAGTCCATAGATTTTGAAACATCACTCAATGCCTTAACGATCGTATATTTGTTTATAATATCAGATTATTCGCAGCAAATGGCCAAGGAGTTCCGAATGTATCGTTACGGATCCTTTTGAAATGTTTAGGGTAACTGAACAGGCTGCTGATTACTTTTATTATTATTAAGTGTAAAACACGCCCGTGATGAAAAAACACTTTCATGCATTAACATCGTATTCTAGGTCATGCGTGTTTTTGTACTTTAAACAATGGACTTGTACACTAAATAGATAGATAAGCTGATGCATGAACAACATTTTTCTAATTTAAACATTCCACTTTGATTTGTAATATTAAAATAGTTCATAATATATGCACATTGTAAATTTCATAATGATATGTTTGTAAGATAAGTTTAAATTAACTGAAACAAAAAAATGTTTTAAAAAACCACTCCTAAATATTGGTGTGTAATGATACAGGTTTTGTTTATTATTAATTAGACACCAATATTTAGGGGTGAATTATTTATACAATTTTGTAGTTTAGTTATTTGACACTTATCTTATAAACATACGATTTTATAAAATTCAAAACATTCAAATACAAAATTTAAAATAAATGTTAAATATCAAAGTTGTATGTTTTAATCCGTAAAATGCTGTTCATGGATCGGCTTATTCAACTATTCAGTGGGCAAGTCCAATGTTTAAAGTACAAAAACACGCATAGCCTAGAATACGACCTGTATTCCTGTTTACCATATATAATATTGTTGCACTATACATATATTTCAAATAGTCTTACTTGGTTCTGAATTTAAACTTGTTATTTTCAGTTTCAAAACTAATAGGAGGAATGACCCCATCTATGCTTGGAGGTATAGTGGGTGCAATCATTGCTATTTTAGTTGTAATTATTATAGTTTTTGTTATAAGGAGAAGGTAAGACATTATATATTTTTAATGAGTTTTGATTTATGTTACATGTTGAACACCTTTTTTAAAAAAAAATTGTCTACGATTACAAACATATTACCAGTTCCAGGGGAAGATCCAGGATTTTTTCTAGGGGGAGGGTTCCGAACTTTTCTAAGGGGGCTGAACTCTCGAACCTCATGCACATAATACACATTTTGCTAAAAACATGCAAGATAGTGATAATAAACACTACATAACCATTAAATTTATGTTAAGCACCGAGAAAAATTGCTTTATGCTGTACTTAAAATGACTTGCAGTCAAGAAATACACTAATGGACAGGTACATTTTCCAAATTTTAGGGGATGATCCGGACCCCCTGACTCTCTGCTAGATCCGCCTATGCAGTTCGACACTTAACTGGTCAATGTGAACCCCTTATTTTTGTTGCACTTTTAAGGTGCATCGAGCTATTTGCAGCTTAGGTCATCGAGCCATTGGCAGCTTAGGTCATCGAGCCATTGGCAGCTTAGGTCATTAAGCCATTGGCAGCTTAGGTCATCGAGCCATTGGCAGCTTAGGTCATCAAGCCATCGGCAGCTTAGGTCATCAAGCCATCGGCAGCTTAGGCAGCTTAGGTCATCGAACCATTGACAGCTTAGGTCATCGAGCCATCGGCAGCTTAGGTCATCAAGACATCGGCAGCTTAGATCATCGAACTATTGGCAGCTTAGGTCATCGAGCCATTAGCAGCTTAGGTCATTAAGCGTGTATGTAGATCATAGACTGAGAAAATGCTTTTAATTAATTGAGAAAGTTTTAGTTTTATGGTATTTTACACCGTGTCAACACAATGTAGGTCAATTTACGGCGTCTAGCGCACTTAACCTAGCTGTCCGGGACCCCGATGGGCTACAAACTGCACTATCGCACCGGGTTAAATTGAGAAAGTAATTTTAGATGAAGCAAGTATATAGGTTGGTAGGATTTTTTTTTTTAAATTTTAAGATTTCTTAAGTAAATAAGAGTATTAAGAACATTGAATGGCAATGAGAAAGAAGCCAGTTGCTAGAAGAAAATGGGATTTTTTGAATCATAGCGAAGTTTACATTGATATTTAAAAAGGGGTATAAATCATACTGGTATAAAAATCTTACAGTTTTTGAAGTAATGAAAAGATAAACATTGAAGTGACATAGAACACACCTGCAGAAAAGAGAAAACAAAACATAATACAATGCTATCATCATTTTGCTTTGACAATAAGTTTTTTAATACAACATGTGAGTCCAGATATAAATACTGTAACAATAAACTCACTACAAACTTTGTAACACATTTACTGAAATAGTAAACGATTTACACTATAATTGACTAATATCTTACATGTATTTACAGACGTAAAAATGGAAGAAATGAAGAAAATCAAGCTAGAAATGATCAAGATATTCCAGAATATGCAGTTGTTCATCATGACGAAACAGACACTGAAGGCGGTGAGTAACATAAGTTGTTTTATTAAATGAGGCGTCAGTAACATAAATTGTTTTATTGAGTGAGGCGTTAGTTACAAAAGTTGTTTCATTGCATTTGGGATTAGTAACATAAGTTGTTTTATTGCACTTGAGGTTAGTAACTTAAGTTATTTTATTGCATTTAGGGTTAGTGACATAAGTGGTTTTATTGCATTTTGTGTTAGTGACATAAGTTGTTTTATTGCATTTGGGGTTAGTGACATAAGTTGCTTTATTGCATTTGGGGTTAGTGACATAAGTTGCTTTTTTGCATTTGGGGTTAGTCATATAAGTTGTTTCATTGCATCTGGGGCTAGTAACATAAATTGTTTTATTGCACAAGGTGTTAAATACGTGAGGCGTTAGTTACATTAGTATTTTTATTGAGTGCCCAAACCCTAACCCTAACCTAAGTTTATTTAAGAATACCATTCTTATTGTACGTTACAGTTCCATTGTATGCAATGCCTGTTAAGAGAAATAAGGAAAACAAACAAACAACCTCATCTAATACTAACAACCAGATTGTGGCCTCACGTGACCAAGCAGCCCACGTGACTACAGAGAAGGTTATTGAAGTTCCTGGTGCTGAAAGAAAGTCTATACAACTATTGGAAGAGGAACTGTGTGAAAACGTTAGTATACATTTTCTTCTTCGTTTGTTTCGTAAACATTCGTATATTTCCGTACTAATACGTTTGTTGTACTATACTTTCTCGTTGTTTCGTATGGAAATGTTTGTTTTCGTTAGTACCCGTTTGTTTTCGTATATATTCGCTTGTTTCCGTCACAAATCGGTTATATATGTTATTGTTATTATTCTGCATTACTTTTCTACTATTTCGTACATTTTCGTGTTTATTCTGTTGCTTTTGTATAAATTAATTTGTCTATACTGCAAATCATTCGTTATCGGTTAAGTTCGTGCGTTTCCGTATCAATGTGCTCGGCCGTGCATAAAATTAATTTTCTTGGTGAGGAAGTATCGCAAATAACAATAAATAAGTTTAAATAGACGAGAGAGAAAGAATCCGGTTTTCAGTTTGACTTTGTCTGCTTCAATATCAGATCGTTCATTTCCGTACCCACTCGTTTGTTTCCCTCATTAAACATCATTTAAATTTTAGCACAGTATAATAATATCTTATAATCAATTATTAAATATCAACATCGTTCAACTGTTAATTGGACTTTTAAATGTCTATAAGTAACTCAATTAAAGTCATTAAACAGTCCTCATCAAATCGGAAACTGTGTAAATATGTCTTAGTTTCAATAATATTTTATGTTCCTTATTGTGAAGGAAGTTTATTTACATTTATTACTAATTATTTACAGTTATATACATTTGAAATGTATATACGTAATAGCGATTGTTATAAATTTATAGAAAATTATATAAAATGTTTATGCTAATATGCATTATAATTCAAAATGGTAAAACCTTTGAGAGGGTCATCAGTTGTGACATTTATATATTGTGATTTTTAGTTAAGTTTTGAAATGGATTGCGTTAGCAAAACAGCTCTTAGAGACCACTAGTTTTCAAACATATCACAAAAATGTCGCGGACGATTACATTCGGTTATGCACAATCAGATTCAGAGCCATGATGTGTAGTTATGTAAACATCTACGTGTAAAAATAGTCCCCTTGTTAACAATATTGGATAGTATTAAATAATCTTGTTTTCAAGAGACCATCTTTTCAAAAATATCACAGAAAATGTCACGGATAATTACATTCGGTTATGCGCAATTAGATTCAGAGCAATGATGAGTACATGTAGTTAGGTTAACACCTACGTGCGAAAAAATAGTCCCCTTGTTAACAATATTCGACATTGTCTTGCTCTCAACTCACAATACATAAATAAGTTAACATTAATAATTCCATCCAATCATTTGACCTTGTTAAATCCATGTCAATGCCGGGCAGTCAGCGCTTTGATTATTGTGCTATTGTCATTGTCATTATAATGAACATTTTGTTGTATTATCTTTGGGGGTTTGTTTTGTTTGTTTGTTTTGTTGGGTTTAAAGCCAAAGCAAAATATTCTTAAGGTCATATAAGGCGTTTAGTCAACCTACTCACTACTCCTGGAAAGGGTAAATGTTTGAATTTAGCTGTTAACCAACTACTAAGCGCATACGTTTGTCAGTGACTGACAGCTGCCCTATATAATTAAAAATCATTGGTAGAGGGGAGAATGTGCGTAGAAATAATTTCATGACCAAGCTCCGCGAAAGTATGCCTCGCCCAGGAATCGAACCTACGACCCTCGATTACTAGACTTGCGTGCTATCAACTAAGCTAGCCGGGAGGCTATTATTATCATTAGGGATCATTATTTTGAATAAAAAAGTCACATACTTTGGGGCATAAAGATATAAATATTACTCGTTGATTTAAAAAAGCAAGTTTTTTTGTCATACCAGAGAGCAAAATTTATGTTTCATTTTGGGTGTTGACTTTTGGTCTCGTTTTACCAGTAGTTTGCTTTTATGCCTATACCTAAGCCCATTATAATTGTTGTGTTTTTTACGTTTCTGGATGAAATAAGCGTTGATGTAATGATTGGAAATAAAATCATATATACATACACGTTTTGTAGTTAAGAGCCCGGTTAAACTTTTAATGATAAAAGTTAAAGTTGAAATTTTGAAGCACTTTGTCTTTATCTTGAATTTAACATTAATAATTATAATGGAGAGTTCATATCCTGGTATGAACAAATATTGAAAATAATTCATTTATGAAACGGGAAGAGTCCTTCAACTATACATCGATGTAAGATATAAACAATACGTTTGATTGCGCACGCGCAAGTATGTGGGTTGGGGAATTGACTTTATCAAACAATTTGAAAGGAAGTGAGTGTACATTCGAAAAACCTCGGCGATCTTCTGCGAAGATTATAATATTTTTGTAAAGCAATGTACCATATAACCTGCATTATTAAACAACAATATGAAACTACACATTCATCAACAGTAGACTTATTATTTTCATAGGCGGTTTCAGCGGGGGGGGGGGTGTCAGGGGGTCAGGACGCTCCCCCCCCCCTAGAATTTTGAAAATGTACCTATCAATTAGTGTATTTCTTGCCTGTAAGTCATTTTTAATTAGCATGAAGCAATTGTTTAGTTGCTTAACAAAGATTTAATGGTTATGTAGTTATTATTATCAATATGTTGCATTTTTTCTGCAAAATGTGTATGATGTGGTCGTGTTCGAGGTTCGGACCCCCCTAGAAAAGTTCGGACACCCCCATAGAAAAAAATCCTTGATCCGCCCCTGATTTTACTACAATATAATTATCAAAAAATAATATGTATTAGAGACATTTCTACCAGTGCAATCCATTTCCTTTTAAAATTTCAGTTTGACCAAGTGTTCATTTTAGAAAAAAGTGGGTTACTTTTATAAGAGCACTCTATATTCATTTATACGATAATGTTCAATGTGCCTCATCTAGAGTTTTAGAGCTTAATTATGTAATTCGGAGTAATTTCCCCAAAAAGACTTTGTCTTAAACATACTGTGATAAAAACCTTTTGTTTCATGTATTGACAACCAAAATCTACTTTCGGTTTCGATCTACTTTCACGTTTTAATGTTATAATTAAAATAATCATGCTTCAGCAATACTTGCATTTATTAAAAACATTTTGTTCATTAGAGATGTTTGAAATAGATGAATGTAATTTTCTATGCAGTCCAAAAACAATGCTACTTTTGATAAT
The DNA here is from genome assembly GCA_025267735.1 of Mactra quadrangularis. Lineage (NCBI taxonomy): Eukaryota > Metazoa > Mollusca > Bivalvia > Venerida > Mactridae > Mactra > Mactra quadrangularis. The sequence continues at coordinate 23,666,993 of CM046295.1, read as the reverse complement.
GGGGCTTTAAATATACTTATTAATTTTAGCTCGATTGTGAAAAAAGCTCTTACAACTTAAAATTTATTACTTTCGAGTCCGATTCCGTGTCTCCCAGTACTGAGCTAGTAGGATAAAGTTTCTTGCTCAAGGAAACAACGGGGTAGGTTATGAATGGGATTCGAGCCCCTTTCGGGACACTAGAATCGAAATCCCCGCGCACTACCAACTGCCCTACAGACCCGGATCCCAAATTTATACTAAATTGGTTATCGCGAGAGGATTAGTTTCTGTATACTTTCCAAACTGAATTTTGTGTCGATCACTTCCGGTTTCTAGTTACCTATCTTTGGTCCTTCTAAAAATCATAAAAAGGGAGATAATAAACCCTAATTTTTCGAACTAAATTTGTACGTTTAGAACGCTTCAGGTTCCGGTGCATACCAATCGTTGCATTGTGGGACGGTGTGATTGTATGACTTAAACGCACAATGAAGAGAAAAGAAGCAAACATTGGCGAAATGGAGATTAAATTGTTTATTGAATACGTGGCCCTTACGACCAGCTAACTACTTCACTAAATTGCATGACTTTTTCCATCAATAGGCCATGCCTATAATTATATTAATATTTTACAGGAGTCAGCAGATTATGGCGCTGATGTAGATGATACCTATTACAATGTCTGTCACGTCTTAAAGAGACAGATTCAGTTAAACAAATTACAAAAATATGTAGCAACAAAAACCAAAGAAGATTATATGAGCGAATTTCAGGTAAACAAATACCATTTAGAACTCCTCAGTCATTCACTACGAATTACCTCGGACATATTTAGACGCCATCTTACAACTACTTTAGCGTCACATGTCCAAAAAAACCCACTCTAGCCGGTGTCGAAGTAAACAAACAAATCCAAGACCATTAAGGCGATGATTAATGTCTTGATTTTTGGTCAATACACGATTTAATGATCTCTGTCTTTCTATATATATACATAGCTTGCATTCTTGGTCATGCGTGTTTTTGTACTTTAAACAATGGACTTGCCCACTAAGTAGGTGAATAAGCTAATGCATGGGCATAATTTTACTGATTTTAAAACAGGCTATTTTTATGTGTAAAATTCATTTTACATAGTGTGTATGTACATTGTAAATTTTATAAAATGATATGTTTATAAAAAAAGCGTAAACTAATTAAACTATAAATTGTAAAAATAATTCACCCCTAAATATTGGTGTGTAATGAAACTGGCTATGTTTATATACACAATGTTTTCTGTCTTCCGAACATTCCAAAATAATCCCTCTTCTCTCATCTGAAAATGCTTTATACGTTTTATCAATAATTTAGTATACATCGTACCTATATACATTTCAGTCGTTACCAGTTGGTCTGATCAAGTCTTATGATATTTCAAGAACAAAAGAAAATGCATCAAAGAATCGTTACCAAGGAATATACCCATGTACGTTAAAACATATTTCTTTTCGTATCCGATGTTTGCAATGGCTTTTCTTCATTGAGTAAATACCTGTTCGTTATGAAGATCAACCATTTAACAATACCACAAATTTTTCTTTGGAATCTTACCATGAAAATAGCCAAATCTTTAACCAACGTTTCTGACAACTCTTGAGTAAAATACACCGTTTTAGCAATTTCTTAAGAATTCATGATGACAAAATTTGAGAATTTGGAGGCAAAGAAACTCATGCATACCCCTTGTTTATCATTATAAAGCAGATAAGAGCCGCGGCGGTGACGTAGTGGTTAGCATGTCAAACTTCGAATCCGGAGATCGCGGGTTCAAGCCCGGTCGCGGTAGGTCATATCCTATACATGAGTTGTCGGCCTCGTGATAGGTAAGTTAGTACTGGTGATAGTAAAAACTAGTCAAGTAAAAACTTTAATATTCCAAGAACCAATGATGTAGCTCATTTCTTCATATTTTAAAGAAATTTAGGAAGGCTACTTCCACAACAACAACATCGACAACCGCTACAAAACTCGGCAACAAAAAACACGAAGAAAAACAACACCAATTAAACCGATAGCAGTAACAACATTGAACAACACAGGGCAACAAAAACGCAAACAACAGCAAAAATAACGGTAGAATCACAAACGACGACTCGTTGAGAAAAATACATTTTCATTTTCTAAGAGAACCTGGCCAATCGGTTTTGAGAAATATAACACTAAAGTCATGAGACACACTTAAACTATCTAGACCGTTAGGCCATGCCATACCGGAATTTTGTTAAGCGTCCGCGATCGCGTAGGTTTTAGAGTCCTCGGCAAAAAAAACCCACATAGTTGTTTGTGATTCCGGGATTCGATAACTGACTTTTATGATAGTTCCTTGTTTCTATGTATTTGATTGATGAAAATGTACATGTGTATGTTGAATATACATTTTTATAGAATTACTTTAATCTCACGTTAATGTCATAAACATGCATGTACTACCAAGTTCTTATTTGTGTGAATACTAGCTAGAATGGACATGTGTTTTCGTTTTTGGTTTGTGTGTTTTTGTGAATAGGTATCAAGGTTTGTCAAACTTGAGTTGACGCTTAACAAAATTCCATTTTGGCATGGCTTTATCAATATGGTATGTCTTTTCTGCATGAAATCAACATTCTTTACTGTTACATGTGAAGTTACACTAACACTGTCATTAACAGAAAACTGTTTAACTGATTTTAATTAAAAATTATTTATACAATTACGAGAGTTGATAAATGATACTTAAGTTGAAATCATTGATTCTACAGCGCCCTTACATTTTAATTATGTTAGACGACGTGAAGTCTTATTGAATTATTATACATTAACATTTACAGATGATGACACACTGGTCGTTTTAAAAGGAGCAAACTTCACTTATATGAATGCCAGTTATATCGAGGTAAAAACAATTCAAATTTGGTTATAAAAATATGTTATGTATTTGTAATATATACTTGTTATTTTGTATCACTTTCTCCGCTCCTTGAAGTTAAAGTTAGTACGGTTTAAAGTCTGCTTCCATAAACATGTTTATCTGACATTTCAGCTGAATTTTCTACTTTAAACAGCCGATCATTGAAATCACCATCTGGCATGTAAACCTCACAGTACCCATTTACACCTGGGTGGAGTGGAACAACTGTAGGTACATTGTACTTGCTCTAAGAAATTAGCAGTGTCCCTAGTGTGGCTCGACCCCAGGGGCCCTCGATCCCTAAGGGCGCGCCCTACAACTGGACCCTTGCTCCTACTCCACTACTTAGGTATTTGCGCACGAGGTGTATTGAATATTGATCTAAAACTGGTATTATCTTAAATATCTAAGTCTTTAAATTGTCTTAAAATGTTTAATGCACCACACAATCTTCAGTTACCTCCATATATACAACATTGTTATTTGCAAAACAACTAACAAGCACCAAATGATGTATAAATGCCATTTATGTCCAATGACGTATTTGAAATCCGTATATATGTACACATAAGACACTGTGTCTTTAGTAGTTCCCTATTTTATTAACCTGTCACACATGAATCTAATTTCATGGTATGTATAGTCCGACAATATTAACATGAGCTTGACCTTTATGCAAGAATATATTAAACTCAGTATTTACAGTCTGTTTTGTCTTCGTTTGTACATCGCGCGTTATCGGAAGCTTTCGGCCAAAAAACATAATAATTAAGTTTGTGTTCATAAGAATAAATACTTTAAAACTGTGCCAAAACATTGCGATTTGCGTTTTCCCCAGTAAACGAATGCTTCAAAAATTGAAAGTACAATGACATGCCACTTGAACAAAATTGATTAATAGTCACATAGATTGTTATGAACACGTGTATTACTCTATACACGCATACGGAGACTCTTTGTACCAGTATAAAAGTTTGAGTTAAACATTTTGTATAAACCCAGAACTTTGACCTTTGTCTTCTACTTTGACCTTGACCTATATTGTATTTTTTTCAGGGATATCGGAAGAAACACGCCTATATTGCATCAATGGGTACGTTAACTTACATAATTATGTTCTAATATATGTTTTAATTCTATAATAAAACGTTTGGTTAGGTGTGTTTTGGCCACATATGTGTCTAGGCAATTTGCATTGAAGCTGGACACCTGTAAACTGTAATTATCTATATAACTACATATTATACAAAATTAATTTTGCGTACACTCTTATTTCAACTTTTCCTTTCGGGTTAATATTTCTAGAAGTTTAACGGATAGATAAAAACATCCCTGCGTTGTTATGCACATTTTTTTTTTATTTTAACAGAAATCCAATCAAAGGGATTAGGATAATAGGTTGTTTAGATTATAACGTTGTTATACATACGATGTTTTTATACAAAATCACGTTAGCTTGTTGCGAATATGCTAGAAATATATTTTAACTATTTCATCTATTTCAAGGACCTACGATAAAGTATATGAAAGATTTAACACCATTCTGGTGGATGGTTTGGCAAGAAAAAGTTGGCAAGATTGTCATGTTGACAAGACAATGGGAGGCTGGGGTAAGTTGGCAAGATAGTTATGTTGACAATACAATGGGAAGTCGGGGTAAGATATGAAGTGTCAATGGCCAATCAAATATGCGTAAATATCATGGATAAATTGTGAAACAAGTTGCTGTATTTTGATAGTTTAAACTAAATCATCCTCGAAAAAGTAAATACATTAGTTGATTTACAGTATAATATGTACCTTAGACATTCTCTGGATAAATGAAAATCATTTTATAGCAAATCAAATGAAGATATATACAGATGTGATAATATTTACATATTTTTTTACGTTAAAAATGTTTAGCTCGAATTTCAACAAATTAAATGATTTACAAAAAAAGTTATAATTTTTGGCAAATTGACATCGAAAAAAAGGGTAAAATCAGAGTAATCCAGCTAATTGGACCAACCTATTTGAAGAATATACCAGTGGAAGTTACTGACTAAGGTCCCTAATTGTGGCTTTATCCGTTTATGGGGAGACACGGGTGTCTGCGATATGGCGATACAGTTTCAAATTATTTATAGTCGGGCAATATTAACCTGAAGTGGACTTTTATGCAAGAATATATTGAACTCCGTATTTACAGTCTATTTTTGTCTTCGTTTGTAAATCGCGCTTTATCGGAAGCTTTCGGCAAAATACACGTACTGAACAATTAATTATGTTTTCATAATAATAAATACTTTGAAACTCTACCATAATATTGTTTCTCTTAATACTAAGGTGTCCAAAATTTAAAGTACACCGGATTGTGATTCTGGCTTAATATCGGAAGAAGTAAAGTGATTTGCCGGTACCCGTTTAGGAATCGGCGTACGCCGGCTTGAGCCGCCCTGGCAAATCAAGTCGGCCCAATGTATTTCTTTCTTTTCAGATTAACAAATGTGATCAATATTGGCCAAACCTTGATAGTCAGGTTACATATGGTGATTTGACAGTCACTTCTCTGAGTGAGATGATATATACAGATTATGCCATCAGATCCTTCAAACTTCAAAAGGTTGGTTCGTATTGTTTACTTTGGGCACTGTTTGATTTGCATGAGACATTATAGTTCTGACGTAAGACAGTCTTGTGATCAGTTTGCGGCGACAAATGCAAACTGATGAAAACCTTATCTTAAATTCTCCGCTCGCTTACTTGCTAATTTACATCTGGCAGTTTCGTTATGAGGGCCACGTTCAGTAGACCTTTTCTCATTATAATATTCATGACGAACCTATTATATTAAGTAAGTTGCTTACATCGTCTACGTCACGCAATTTGAAAAGAGCCATCCAATCACAGCCTGTGAATAACTCCACCGTCATAAGTAGATCTAACTATGCGTCATGTGAACATTAACAAAACATGTTTAATTCTTTAACTTGTTTACAGGGTAAAGATTCACGAATGATACAACAAGTCCACTATACAGCATGGCCAGATAAAGGGACACCTGATGACGTCACAAGTCTGGTAGAGTTTAGACAAAGAGTTAATAGTTTACAGACAAGTCTTGATGGACCGCTTTTGGTTCACTGCAGGTGAAAAGTCATTTACTGTACTTTTAAAAAATATCCATTTGCAATCAAAATAAAATACGTAGAAAACATACAAAAAATGATAACATGTAATTTGTAGGGATATATTATTTACTTATAGTCGAATAGAAATATGTGATCTATGAATAGACAAAATGGGAAATGGGTGATTTGTGGGGATTTGTGATCTATCTAAAGACGAATAGAAATATGTGAGCTACAAATAATTGAAATGGGTGTTCTCAAGGGAAATCTGATGTATTTAAAGTCGAATAAAAATTATGTGATCTATAAATTGCAATAAAAATGTTTAGTTTATACATATAAACTTTATCTTGATTGTGGAACAAGTTCTTACAACTTAGATTGATCCCTTTCGAGTCCGTTTCATGCTCCCTAGTACGGAGATAAACAGATACATGTGTTTGCTCTATGAAACAACTGGATAGAATTTGGATGGGATTCGAACCGATACGAAGCTGGCTCTCCAATGATTACTTGTTTAAATCATGGAAATATGTGATACGTTAGGTTATACAGTCAACTTATAATTAGAAATGATTAATCTAAATTACTTTTTAACGTCGTATTCAACACATTCAACACAGACGGCAAGCTCTTCCTACTATAGGTTTCCTGGACACTTTTCTATCTCAGGCACTAACTTACCCTACCACGAGGCCGACAACTGCTACATAGGGTATGCCTACCGCGACCGGGCTCGAACCCGCGATCTCCGGATTCAAACATGCCAGACAAGTCAGACATGCTAACCATTACGTCACGGTCGCGGCTTTTTAAATTACAAATTTATACTTATTTCAGTGCTGGCATTGGTCGCACTGGGACGTACATTGCATTAGACATGTTGACAAATGAAGGTTCCAAAGAGGGAAGTGTTGATATACTGGCCTGTGTTAGAAATATGAGAGAGGACAGAGTGAATATGGTCCAAACATGGGTAAGTTGTCACATGCATGCTTCAAAATAACGTAACGTCTTCAGCGTATCCTTGCGTATACTGTTATAAAACGAATTTAATGTTGCATTATGTGAAGGAAAATATCTAGAATGTGGCTAATGAAGTTTTAGAAGCCATACCTAACTACTAAATACTGTTTTTAACAAGTGTTGTAATTTTTGTTTTATGCATTGTCTTACAGTTGTCAAGTCGTTTTGCGTATTACATTCGTCAACTTAAATATTCTGTTCACTTAATATCATTGTTTTATTATATATTACTTTTCCATTAAATGTTAATTTGCCTCCATTGATAAGGCGTACGGAGAAGTTGCAGACCTTGTGGAAGGGTAGGTGAATACTGGTGAAAGACACGAGTCAAAGATAAGTTAGCTGTGCTGACCGTATGGATTGCATTTAAACGTCGTTAAACAATACAATAATCTATATAAATATTTTGAATTTTGAAAATTTAGGACAAATGACAATGAACTACGGTCAACATAAACAAGAAAAAATATTTGGATAATTTCATCCTTGTGTAATTATCACGTTTGTTGTGTTATATATTTACCAACATTCTGTTTACATAAAAGGACCAGTACAAGTTCCTACATGAGTGTCTTGTTTACACATTAACTTATGATTGCAAACCCATAGAAGCAACTGGTTTCCATGACTACATGAAGAAACATGGCAGTAAAACCATTGGAAAGAAGTTTCAAGTATGTATACGTATATCAATACGTCTATGGCATAACTAGGGTTACACACTAATTGTGTCCCGGGATTTCGAGGATCCCCAAAAACTTGAGAGGAATCCCAGTGATGCTTAGCTAGGGATTTCGTTAAGATCCCTTAGAATGGCTCTGTTCTTACATGAATTTGAGTTCCCATGAATTGTTCATCACAATTTATGACTGCAAAACTGTTTCTATTTGTGTCTTTATACGAGGAATCCCTAACGTTCAGGAATAATCTCTGAATGATTCTATCCTGATCCATGGTAAAGACTGCATAAATGTATCATATATAGAATATTTGTTACCAGCATTTAATACTTTAAAAACATATGTGGGTCATCCATATTATTTGTAAAAATTGTTAACACTTTCTGGTACATATTTTCAGGAGTTACAAAGTACTTTAGAAAGTCGTTCAGAATCAGAAATCCTCGCTGTTCAACGAAACAGCGAATTGACAGACAAAAACAGAACTGGAGCGGATATCCCAGGTAAGTAATATTATTATATACTTGTACTACCCGACTAGCTCAGTCGTTAGCTCACAAGTCTACTTATCTAGTCGTCATGGGTTCCATTCCCGATCGGGGCATACTGAAGTAGAGTTCATGAAGTAATTTCTGAGACCATTCTTTCTCCTACCGCTGATTCTAAATCATGTATACCCAGAGGTCCACATGAAAGATTGGATTTATCCAAATGTGTAGCCTCGTTAAATAAAGTCTTATTAATATTATGACAGTCATTACTTAATAGATAAATCAAGCGATTTAGCCTTTCCAGAGACGATGAGTAGGCTAATATGTTTATTGACCACCTAGATGTGACAGTCATAGTGTTTTTATTGCATTAAACCCAACACAAATATTAAAGGACGTTTGAACACTACAAAAGAAATGCAAGTTTCTTTTTAACAGTCCTCAAGGCTCACCGCTTTTCTTCTTTTCTTTCTAAGTTTCTAACTGGTTTATTAGTCACTCATGACAAATGGGTCAATGAAGCCATGTCCTGTCTAAATGATTTCAGAAAAAGTTTTGATGGTGAAATCACTTTTCAAAGAACTAATAGTTAAATGCCCTTCCAAAAAATTTATGGTGAAATCCCATTCGAAAAATTCGTAGTGAAAATTCTTTTCACAGAATTCAGTGAAATACCCTTACACTCCAAAAAGTTATGTCTAAAAGCAGTAGTAATTAAACCCAATCCTTCATAGGGCAATCAAACTATTTAAATAATTATCTAACGCCCAACGTCGGAAAGATAATGTCACATGAAAATCAAACAGTGCCCAAAGTACACAATACAAACTTTTCTTTTTGAAGATTGACGGATCTGATGGCATACTCTGTATATATCATCTCACTTGTCTCTTTATTTTTACGATTTTAAGATTTTCAATGTTACTAATTTGAAAATCCACTCTCCTTATCATTCCTGCACTTTTGGAATTTCTCGGCTTTGTTCCTAAAGCATCAATATAGAGCTTTTGTTCAAAGTATTCTATTAAAACTTTTGCAGGTGATACTGATAGACCGAGACTTTATCTAGGACGTACAACTTCATCATCTGACTATATTAATGCATTATACTTAAATGTAAGTACAGTTTGTATAAATCTTATTTAAAATATTTGACTTGATTTTTGACGGTTTTTTTTGTGTGTACTAAAAATTATGGAGTACTATCATTATATATAAAGATGTACACCCTTTCAAGGAATATCGTATTTGTATATTTGTGAAACTTGTATAGTTTTTGTAATTTTGTGATATTCTGAGAATAAATATTTTTAAACTAAAGATGAACATATATTAATTTAAATATCGTTTCCTTACTCTTTTAATAAATTTGTAAAAAGCTCTCAAATTTTCAGTCATTCTGTAAAATGCCTATATATTTTCAGTCATTTACAACATGACTGACAATTTCAGACAATTTTTAAAATGCCTGAATGTTTAGATATTTTACAAATTACCCAAGTTTACAAATTTCCTGTAACATATTGAATATAGTGTCTACCAAAATTAACTTCACTTTTGTAAAAAGCTGTTACATTAATACAATATAATTAAATTTCCGATGAATCTACACATTAGGATGGTTAAAATAAATTTTATCATCTAAAAGGAGAAGTAACGATACTTTTTACAATTATAAGTACATTTATTGAATGATCTGTTTTAATTTCTCACATATTGGATGAAAATATAAGAATAAATCATCATTTACAAAGTATAAATTTAATTATGGATGACATTGCTTAGATTGGTTGACGACCCTAATAATTTTCTTATTTTTATCTTTTCTACGTACATTTTTTGTATACTGTGTAAATTGTGACAGTTTAAAAGTATCAAAGTAAAACAATTGTTGAAACCAACAACAATGTAAAATAAATGCCTTGATACATCGTTTTTCTATTTACAGAGTTATAAGGTACCAAAACATTTCATCATTGCTCAAACACCATTGCCAAGTACAGTGGTAGATTTCCTAACACTGGCTGTTCAAGAGAAATGTAAACTTATAATAAACATGGATGCTAGTATCAGTCCGACCGATGTAAGTATTATACAAAATTACCAGTAAGAAATCTTGACTTTATTTGCTTTATCCAGATTTGTAGGTCTTCCAAAACCATTAAATTAATACAATAATTCAATTGGTACAGCATGCCTAGTATTGAAATATACAATACAAGTATTCATAAATTTCCTTTATGGTGAAATGTAATATTATTCGATAAAAAATATAAAAGCCCATTTAAAGTCTATGCTGACATTATTAAAATATCTAACATGGTAAAGCCTTTCGAAATACAATTTACAAACATATAACTATTTCAGTAATTATTCAGCTGCAATTAAATATAGTTTTATAGAGGTATACCTAAAAGACGCTTCATAATTATATGCATAATTTATTGATAGATGATGAAAATGGTAAAAATGGAAATACATATACAATATTTCAATTGGTACAGAATTGTTAAGAAACTGAAATGCAATGCGAAGATGATTTAATTGTTACAATTTAAAAACAAAAAAAATCATCAACATAATTATTATTTGGTTCTAATTTGTCTTGGTATGTGTATTGTTGTACACCACTTTTATTTGTCAGTAATATAGAAAATACAATAAGCCTAACCACCTTATACCAGGAATACATAACAACAAGACTACTGTATTCTGAAAGTAAATATCTACTAAAATAAAGAAACGGCTTAAAATGTTGACCGTTTGAATTAAATTAAGTTCATCTGTTTTATTGATAAACTGTACGATCTCTTTCTGATTTATTTCTATTTTTGAGTTTGTGTCAAATGAATTATTGAACATTTGATACTGTCTTTTTTTCTTTGATTTGTGCTGATGTAAGTTTTATTAAAACAATTATTTTACATTTACAGAATGTAGGTCAATATATTCCATCTCATAATGAAGAATCCATGACGGTTGGATCATTTAGTGTGAAAGTTGTATCAAGAAAACAGGATCAGTTATGTTCAGTAACACAATGTAAAATACAGTACACGAATAAGGTAAGTGAGAGGAGGTCTAGTGTGTTTGGTTCATTATCCTTATGATCAGTTATGTTCAGTTACACTGTGTAAAATACTGTACAATAATAAGGTAAGTGAGAGAAGGTTTAGTGTTAGGTTCATTATCATCATGTGTTGGTTTTAAACAAAACAGCAGCTTCATTTGTAAAAGAACTATGTATTACGTCATATCTGGGAATCGAACACACGACCCTTGGATTATTAGTCAATCATACTACCGACTAAACTAACGGATCGACAGTTGGTTTGATTTACATTTCGATGTTTTGGTTTCGATGTACGCTTGTCATAATTCAGATCTTAGTACGTAGACAGACGAATAAACGGAGCAATTTAATCAGAAAAAACAAATTTCAAAACGGACTTTTATCAATATTTTAAGACAAAATGAGATAACATTTTCGTCAATAGTCTCTGATTTTTCTTTTATTCTTAATGGACCATTCCATGACCTTACTTATTAGCATATTCAACAAAGGTTTACAGTTACATTTTGTCCCACAAACAAGGTGTTGACAAAAGAGCACATGGCTATATTTGTGGGTAAATGTATTGTTATTCAAATAAAAAGGTTGCACACGGAAAGATCTATTTGTTTCACACAATTCATTTCTTCCGCTGTTGTTTCTTTGTGTATTTTGCATTTTATAGTATTGTTTTTTACCTAGAAATATCTGTAATTAACTTTTATTACATTTTACATTTCGACATTAGTTTTTTCATTGTGTATTCTTACAGTCTCAATCTGAACAAGTAGACGTCACGTGTGTACAGTTCTCACGATGGCCTCAAACTTCAAAGGTACCACCGGATGTAGTTGAATTCTTACAGTTTGTGACGGAAATGACGTCACTGGTTCAAAAAGCTGATACAGAATCCCCTGTACTAGTTCACTGCTTGTAAGTATTAAAGTTTTATCTGATTAGAAATTCCTAACCATGTAGGTAAATTGCATCATTAATTATCAGTATAAGATTAGACATTAGCTCGCACAGTCTAGACTGGATTCATACGGCAGCCATTTCAAGGGGGTTGTTCCTCCTATTTGAATGAGAAAGCGTTAATTGTCTATTATCACATTAAAGTGATGTTTTTTTCCCTTCCTCCTTTTTTTTCTTTATCCCCTTTATTATGCATGTTTGTTTCTTTCGTTTTTTTTTCAAAATGTTAACTATTCATGTTAGCTTATTGGCAAAATAACAATTATGTTTGTGCTAAAAAGTATTGAACTTTAACTTAAGACCCAAATTAAACATTACTCCGATTAAAGCTATTGGAGTAGGAAACCACATTTTGGAGTGGGGTTTCCCCTTAATTTGGATAAGAAATACACTTAAGGTATATGCATATTCCAAGTATTTTCTTATATAAAATCACTTTTTACGACCTTTGTAAAAATCCACTATTACCAATACATATAATAGAATAGGTAAACACATGTATCAATATTGTTATCCATTTTGCAGATGGATTCTTTATGTGAATCGTAAGAACATTTAAGAAAATAAACCCAGCATGTCTTTGAGTAAATTTTGAAGTTTATGAGACATCATCAACCAGTTATAACATTATATCCTTTATTTATGTTTTCCGTATTTTAGAAATGGTGCTGAAAGAAGTGGATTGTTTTGTTTGGTATGTGTACTTCTAGAGAAAGTTGAGTGTTGTCATGAAGTCAGTATATCGAACACTGTTAGACAAATCAAAATGAAGCGACCTCTAGCGGTCAACAATCAGGTACACATTAACATTATTTACCATTAAAAGTAACTCATTTGATTTCGTAGAAACAATCTGACTACGGAGAAAGCCCAGTTTGATACAGCCTGAAATCGAACTTAACCCTCTAATATAGTCTGAACTCGGACTTAACCATTTGATATGGCCTGAAATCAGACTGAACCCTTTTGATATGGCCTAAAATCAGACTTATCCCTTTTGATATGGCCTGAAATCGGACAAATACCTCGTGTTAAATTGTATTGTAATTGAAATTTGGAAATATTTAAGAGTAAAGGTAATGAAAAGTCTATGGAGTTTAATGGCGCATTTGTTGTCAATTTAGTATAAACCAGAACATACCAATGTCATGTTGATAAAAAAAGAAATTGAATAATCCTGAAGTTAACAATGCTGTAAATTGTGTGTATAAATCAATTTTCAAAAACATGTCACTTTATTGTCCTCTAAATTTTGGATTCATCCGTTTATGGGGGTAACACGTAAGTCCACAATATTATGTAGCAGTTTCAAAGTATTTGTTCTAGTGAAAACAAAATTCACTATTCAGTACTAGTGGCTCAGTAAATGAGAATGTATATATTACTCAATTGTTTTATATAGATATAAAAGGATATTTCTGAATATATTCACTCATCCCATTCTTTGTAACAACAATGCGATTTAAACCAGACCTTGGTTTTTATATAGATAACTAAATAATATTTCTATATAAACATTCATCTATTCCTATTTTTAAAAGCACAGCATGTTTTGTACTTTAAAGTTTGGACTCCTCACTGTTTTTAAGAGTTAGAATTCCATTTTGATAGATTGACACGCCAAGTTAAAACAATTACCTATAGTGTGTACAAAAACAAAACGTGTTTGTGTAAATAATAAAAATGAAACAATCCATTTCAGAGGTAGGCGCTATTGAAAATAAAAGTTGTGTAATTCATTTTAACATAATAAACATGGTGGATAAACCACCACCCCTTGGTAAATTATGCTTGTAACGGCACCATTACACCAACAAGACACTCATAAAATTACACATGTTATTGTCATCCTGACCATCCCCTATCGTGGGTCAGTTCATTCTATTGTTTTTATAAACATTGTGGTGTTTTTTGTACGTACTATATATGTGTGTATGATGTTTATTTCAGGAACAGTTTAAATTCTGTCATGATTGTATCAACGTTCATCTAGAAAGATGTGATGTTTATTCTAACTTTTCATCTCTGACTTGAAGGAGACCACAAATCATGCTGGTGATATAAGTAGACTAAACCAATATACAAGACTTTGTGATTCTGCAATATTGTAATAAAGACATGAAATATACAAAACATTCCACTAACCTCCTAGTCCGTTGCTCGTCTACGATTCACGTCCAACGTTCTACGTTCTGACTGTAGAAGCCAGACTACACTCTCTGACTGTAGAGTTTCAGATATACCCTATCGCCGTTACTCTGCTATTATAGAGTGTCAATAATATTGTGATACTCCAATATTTCTATAAATGCATTGGGGACATCAAAAACATGACTTTTGAGACAATGTTTCTGTGTATAAAAGCTTCGCTATTTGACTATCCTAGCTCATCTTAGTTATAATATTGTTAATTCATTTGTGTGTCTTTGTATTGTCCTCCCATGTTAGTTTATTACATTATATTTATTGAATATTGTTTCATGTTTGTCTCGTCTTTTGTTACATTGATACCTTGTTTGTCATCATCTCATACTGTTTGTTGATTTTACAGTTTAGTTAGATAGTTGCTTAGATTTTATAAGTACATGTATATAAAATATGTGTCTAGTATATAATAAGGGACTTTAGTCAGTTATCTTTCCCTCATAAAATCTGAAGTAATCCAATTAGTAAGTAGGTCCTTACATTTGAAATCTTCGGATTTTATCACTGAATTCCTATGTACGGATAACAAAATATTCCATCTAATATGTTTCTTGTTAATGAAGATATTTACAGAAGTAATAAAGTTTAGATACTTCTTTACCTTAAAAATAATTAGCTTGAATTTCAAACAAATTAAATCTTTTACAAAATAGATATTTAAGATTAATTTTGGCAAATTGACATTGAAAAGTAAGGGTATGATCCGAGTTATCCAACTAATTGGACCTACCTATTTGAAGAGTATACAAGAGGAATTAACTGACTAAGGTCCCTTATTATGTGTAGATATTTTAGTGTATTCAATGTATGTGTATATATTATATGTGTAAATATTCTATATGTACATTGTATGTATGTTTGTAATTATGTTTACATGTGTATGTGTGTTTATTTAATGTGTAAATATTTAATTCAAATGTGTCTGTGTATATATTGTATGTGTTTTTTAATGTTCATATTTTGTTTAATTTGTAGTTATTTATGTGTATATAATTTATATGTGTTTGTTTATGTGTTTATATTTGATATGTGTTTATTCATGTGCATATAATTAATGCGCGTCTATTTATGTGCGTATATTAAACATGTATTTGTGTATGTGTTTATATTTAACTTTTTTATTTATGTGTATATATTCAATGTATTTATGTGCATATATTTAATGTTGTTTTTTTTAAGTGCATATATTTTATTAGTATACATTTCATTAGTATACGTTTTATGTGTATATATTTTATATGTATATATTTTATGTGCATATATTTCATGTATCTATTTAATTTGTATATATTTATAAGCATTTATTGTATGTGTATATATTTATGTTTATATGTGTATGTGTTTATATTTTATGTGTATATATTTCATGTGTATATATTTATGTGTATATATTTATTGCATAAAATGCTTATATATTTTATGGCTTGTAAATATATGTTTTCCTTATTTTGTTAATATTTAAAATATGTAACTAAAGATATAGTATATTATACATTGCGCTCTAAAATGTTCTTGGACAAATGAAATCTTAGAAAAAAGTGATCATGCTTACTGCAAGTAACTTTACTATAATAAAAGCTTATTAATGTAGCATAATTTTAATCTTATATTGATAAACTAATTAACCCGGGTCGATAGCAAGTAACTTTACTATAATAAAAGCTTTTTAATGTAGCATAATTTTAATCTTATATTGATAAACTAATTAACCCGGGTCGATAGCAAGTAACTTTACTATGATAAAAGCTTTTTAATGTAGCATGATTTTAATCTTATATTGATAAATTAATTAACCCGGGTCGATAGCAAGAAACTTTACTATAATAAAAGCTTTTTAATGTAGCATAATTTAAATCTTATATTGATAAACTAATTAATGCTGATGATGTTTTTTATTTGTCTCAGATTTATAATCTTTTCAATGAATAAATGTGAAAAGGTTCATCCGGAAAAATAAATGTGAAAAGGTTCATCCGGAAAGAAAGATTTTGTTCAATGTGCTTATGGATTTATGTTGTTTCATTGTAAATAAATCATTTCTGTTCTTTGATGGCCGGTACATGTTACAGAAATTACATCTCACTTAGGTGAGCGTGCCAATTAATACATGACTGTAGGTCATTCCGTATTTATAACTATAGAACACATGTAAGAGACATGTAAGAGACCCCCAAAGAATATTTCTATTATATGCATGCACATCGAGATTTTATTTACTCTGTTTAAAGTTCTTTTTTGTTCGGGTTCCACGAACAAATCTATGAGTTATGTTCGGGAAGTAGACTCAACAAACTTAGGTCACATCAATGTCAACCTTCTTTAGTTCGAAAACAGGGAACTTTTTCCATGGGCCTTACTTAATAAATAGCTATATGCTATCGAAAGATTTATCATTTCTTTGTTCAATAAGAAAATAAGGTTTGAAGAAGGGATATAATAGTTTGAATATATAGGCTTAATTTTCGTTTCTGTAAGCCTTTATTGAGTTTTTACGAAGTATCAATTTGTTTCAAAACATCATTGTATATATCATTGCATGCCTTTTATCTATTTTATTGTTTATATAGTTAATCTCTTAAAATAGTGTAAATATGTATAATTCATTATTGAAAAGTAAATAAAGAATGTATTATATTTCATAATCACAGTTTGCTTTTTTATGTTGACATTGAAATGTCTGTTCCACAACAAAATAATGTCACTAAATAAAGTTGGAACTGAACTAACGAACTAATTTAGTTATAACTGTAATCATGTAACACTCAAAAGTTTCTTACGTGTTTATGTGGATAGTTTGGAGTGTATTTAGAGAAATTACTTCGGCCTTATTGATTCAAATGTAGAAAGAAATATTTATTCCGAATAAATGTCGGTCCAAGTTTGATAAAAGAAGTAAAACTAAGAATGGCAAAGCACAGCATGTTAAAAACTCCACAAAAGGGTCCTGAGGACCCTGGAAGGCTCACCTAAGAACTAGGTTTTAAGGACATCTGACACGAATCTATTAACACTTTCATTTTTTGCTGTATCATAATTCTGACCTTGAAGTTACAATCCAAATATCAAAGCTTTCAGCCTTTCAGAATTCGAGAAAAAAATCAACATTTCCTAATTTTCCTTATATAACTCTATGTAAATCAGGTGACCCTTGGAGCGGGGCCAATTTTGACAACAGGGGCATAATTTGAATAATCTTTGTAGAGGACATTGAAGTGATGCTACATACTAAATACGAAATCGCAGGGCCATACAGTATAAAAGAAGACGATTTTTCAACATTTCCTTCGATGGAGCCAATTTTGATCCCAGGGGCATGATTTAAACAATCTTTGTAGGGACTTTTAGGTGATGCTACATGCCAAATATGAAAGCTCTTGGTCGAACAGTTAGTGAGAATGAATTCATTCAACATTTCTTTAATTATATCTTCAGACCGCACGGACAGGTCAATAATGACTCCAGGGTCATAATTTAAATCATACTTAAAGATTACATTGAAGTGGTGCTACTTGCCAAATTTGGTAACTGTAGGCTATTGATGTTTGACAAGATGATTTCACATGACGCATAGCGCACGAGGACACACCACAAAAAGAAAGAAAAAGAATTAAAGGGATATACAGGCAAAAGTTCAACTTCATATTTCCTGATTTTGAATTATATTTTATGACTGAGAGTGCAACAGACACACTGTCATATTACTTGGAAAAATATTCTTTATTTTCTCGCAATACTTTGGGTCTTTCCTAACCCGACCCATGTGGGTTAAGTTAGCTAATACTAAATTAGTGGTAAAATATGCGTTTACTGATTAGACGATACTCCATTAGTATAATTCTATTTAAAAGATATGCTAACCTAAGAATGTTAAAAAGACAAGAAAATGTTTAATTTCAGCAAACTCATATAATATCATATCATATATCGACATATAACAAATCTTAAATAGCTTGGTGATTCCCTCAGTATACTACTTTCCTTTTCAACAATGTGTATGCCACATGTTTTAATTCGTTCAGTTGAATGTTATAAGCGACAAATGTTATAAGAAAGTTATTTTTACGTTCTTAATACTGTTTTCAACTTGGTTCTATACTTTTGGCACAGTCTTTCGCCAGTATATCCATTTAACATGTAACAAAGAAAATATGACTAATTAAAACTCTATATCAAATTATTTATTTGTAGTAAGAACTAAATTTCGTGGTGATATAAATGCATCAAATATTGGTATAATGTTGCCTTGAAAATCATTTTCCTTTGAGTAATTTAATCTATCATTATAGATTAAAGATTCAATCACAGGTTGAAGTAAATACTGTAAACCCTGAAAAAATAAATTTGTATTTTATACATTTATCAACATTATATCATAACTAAATTACTGTGTCAGGTTTTCATTTATTTATTTATTTATACTGGGTTAAAAGCCGTGTCAACACCTTTTGGGTATTTTACGGCATCCAGCGCACCTAACATAACTTTCCTGGACCCTTGTCTTTAACCAGTACTCACCTATCTCTACAAGGCCAGAAACTTCTCCATATACCTTATAAGTGGAGAAAATTTGACATAATTGTCAAATTCTCATGGAAAGGTATAACCTCCCCTCAAAATGTCTGTAATATGAGTTGAATAAGTGTTTAAATCGAATTAAATACATTCCACTTAGAAATAAGAAAGTTGACATAAAATGACAATTTTGGCACCCCTTCCAATTCAAAATATTCCTTAGAGGTTGGAAGGATGCACTGTGCTTCTATTCGCCAGAAAAAATTGAAGTCATTGAAAACAGACGAATTGCACAGAATTAAGACAGAAACAGAATAGCCTCATATTAATCACCAACAAGAAATTTAATGTGGAAAACACTTTAGTCGGATTTAAAAACTTTGACGCAAAAATCACAAAGGGAAATAATCCAAAATAAAGCCAGATAGAGCTGTGGTTACATTCTAATTCTGTTCATCACATGGTATGAAGTTTCATACAGATCTGACAATAAATGACAGAAATATACAGTAAAAATCTCTAACGCGATTGTTAACAACATCGTACGCCCGACCGTCCGCCCGACCACCCACAGGCCCGCCCTCCCGCTCGGATTTGCCAAAGTATAAGCCGATTTTTTTGTTGAAAAATCCGGCTAAAAAGAACTCAAAAATTACCCCAAGATTGCACATTACACAGTCCACTTCTTAATTTAATAGAAATAAAATAAGTAAGAAGTGGACATGGCCAGGTAAGAGTTGTTATCGTTGAATAGCCAGATCTACGTTGCTTAGAATCAAACTAAAAACCTTTATATTGTTTCCTTGAGCAAGAAACTTAATTATTACTGCTATGAATTGAGGAACAAGGAAACTGACTTAAGAGTGATTACTTTACGATGTTTCTGAACTCGTTTTGTTATCAAGCTGAAAAAAAATTGTACAATAAAAATCAAAGTCACTCACTGTAAATGGCTCGACAAGACTGAAATTTGATTCAAATAACTTATAGGCATCAAACATCTTCTGTTGAAACAATTCGTAGTGATTAGAAGTAGAATCTAAAATATTATAATATTAAAATGATAGTATACATATAACCAATTATGTTGATAATAACAAAGATTGTGCTAGTGAGTAAAATATCCTATTAGGATAAATACCATGAGGTATTGTTCGTTTTTTTCTAAACTGTCAAAGCATGAATAATTTCACGGTGAATGATTACACACTATCTCAATATCACGAGTGTTAGACAAAGAGCACGAAGTCACCGTGAAATTATTCATGCTTTGACAGTTGAGAAAAAACAAACAATATAGTCCGACAATAATAACCTGAGCTTGACCTTTATGCAAGAATATATTAAACTCAGTACCTACTATCTTTTTGTCTTCGTTTGTAAATCGCGCTTTATGGGAAGCTTTTGGCAAGAAAAATGTACTGAACAATTAATTTTGTTTTCATTATAATAAATACTTTACAACTGTGTCACAATATTGCGGACAATGAGTTCAAAAGTAAAAAACAATAATATGCCATGTTTACAAAATTGATTTATAGTCACATAATTTGTTATAAACACGTGAGTAATCGTATACCCGCATATGGAAACTCATGACTTAATGTGAGTGAAGCGTGTAATTGTTTTAATAGTGTATTTCAAGCTCAGGTTAATATTGTCAGACTATATTCAAGAACAAACAGTTATGTTGTGTATCATTTTATGATTGGCGACGCAATGAAGTCATATTACAGTGGCCAGTCATCTTACTTGCGGTTATTGGATAGGTTTAGATCAAAGTTTGAAACATGAGTTAAATAATTGTTCATTTTTTGTTGGGATTAACACCGTAACAATACATTGTATAGGTCATGTCACTGCAGTCAGTCACCCTACGCATCGATCCTGGAAAAGCTTAATCTCTGGATTTAGCGGTTAATAAGTTACCAGGCACATACTGCTGTCAGTGACTGACAACAAAACTATATGATTAAGAGTCAGTGGTAAGGGAGAGAATATCTGTAGAAATTATCTCATGACTAAACTCCATAAAAGTTAGTCTAGTCCGGGAATCGAACCCACTACACATGCATCAGTAAATTTGCGTGCTTCCAACTGAGCTTGGCGGTTTCATCGTACATTTTCAAATGTTACATAAGTTTGAATGAAATAAAAGTTAGATCATCCTACCAAGATGTTTAACTTTGACATGTTTAAATGCAACATAAATTTGAAATATAAGTTAAACTTTTATACCTGCATCCTCGACTTTAATATGTTTAAATACTACATCTAGATAAGTTTGAAACGATACACAATTGTCTTTATGTGCAAGTTTTCGAGCTGTTTTCTTTAAGTTAAAGATTCCATCCCCTGAAACATAAAAAAAACACTTTCATATGGAAAATAAGTATTTGACTGATTATTTTAATATATTCAAAAGTCTTAAATCACTATCAAATTCACTTCACTCATTTAAAAAATTAAATGAATCATCTGAAACCTAAATCGGCATCAACCAGTTTATCTACAAATAATTCAAATCAAGTTACAATAAATTGGCATCAAGCAACTGCAGTATGCATGATTTGTTTTCCTTAAAATTTCATATGATCTAAAACTTTCAAAGAACATTTTTACTTGTAATATTATACAATAAAGACAATAGGCTAATTTCATTTACAACTAAAAATTCATTGTAAACGTAGAAAAAACATGAGCTTTATGGGCATTTTACGCGCGCCTTGATCAAACAGAAAAGTACTACATTCGCAATTAAGTTTCCAATAAAGGAAAGAAGATTTTATGACATCACAGTGGTGTCATAAGAAGTAAAAGTGATATACATTTTTAAACAAGATAATCCACGGACGACAAGCTCGACCATTCAGTGTACTCATGAAAACAAAATCGGTTATGGATATACAATTCATTTGAAATATATGAAATCCAAGGTGTTTTTTTTCATTGGTTGAATGTGTAATAATTGCAATCAAAACTTCTTACAAAGATCTTCTTTTTAAGTATAAAAGGGTCATAATTCAGCCAAATCCATGCTGAAGTTACGCAAATTTGACCTACATTGGTAATCCCAAAACATGTGGAAGTTTCAAGTAAATCCCTTAAGTAGGTGCAAATCTAAAATGTTGCTTCAAAAGCTAAGGATATTCCCGCTATTCGCAAAAGGCAACCTTAAAATCCCCAAAAGAACCCCCATTTAAAGCATTATGGACCAAAACCTACGTACCTTTTACTATGCAGTATTCCAATATTGCTCTGTAAGCCACGTTTTTCATATGCAGACAGTGTTCTTGTAAAGACTGTTTGCGCCATCTTGCTCTACAAATAAAATAAGCTTGATATACACTATACGTATATCCTATATACCTCATATAGTTATTTTGTCATCGCTTAAGTAGGGTCATGTCGAGATGTTCTTTGTGTCAACCAATAATAGCACCCTGAATTCGTAATTTCCATTTTTAGACGAAGGTTTGCGAGCAAATTTGACAGCTATGATTAGACGGCTCTTTTCAAAATGTGTGACGCAGACAATGTAAACAAGGTACTGAGCAAAATGATTTCACCATGAATATTATAAAAAACATAGGTCAGCTGAACATGACCCGACGTAAGAAGTAGCCAGATCTATAACAAGCAAGTGCACAATCTGATAATTCTAAATCAGGTTTTAATCAGAAAGCATATACACTGTACATACAATTTGTTTCAAAAGTCTTACATAGCCAAGTTGGTAAATATTATTACTTCAAATCCTTATATGGATAACCCTAAGGACTTCATTCAGGCACATTTCACCATATATGCAATGTAGGTCACTCGACTAAAGTAGGTTTTCCGCTTGTTTTGAGTGTATCATACAGGCACAACCTCTACTGACAAATAAACTAGAACATCAACAGGGACCATAATGAAGGGGCCAAGGGTTCTACATATCTTCGTATTGGATGCTATGCCACTTTTGGAAATGTTTTCGAGCTCACTTGGTGGAATATAAATCCATCTACACCGTTATCAACGAATATCTTCTATATAACTGACCTTGTTTCTTGAGCTCCTAATCTTAGAATGTATGGAGAAAATCCAAAGTCTGGAAACGATTTTTCAACATTAGTTACAGCTTTCTTTAAGTTTTTGCTCATTGGAAAATATGTACGTCTTTGTGAACATTCTGAAAAAGAAATGAGAAAATGAAGTCAATGTTTACTAGTCTGAAACAATATGGCCGACAACTAAGTGACTTGTAAACTGCAGTATAACCTCCCTTAACAGCCATCTCTTAACAACAGCCACCTCCTCAAAACAGCCACTTCAAATTCACCCCTTGCATTTTTCAACAGTTATGAACCTCCCAATAACGGTCACCTCCTTACTCCGGTCAACAGCCAGTCTATAATATCCCAACGATAGGTATAAATCTCCCGAACAGCCAGTGAAATTTTGTACCCATTGTACATTTATAAAGTGTCATCACCAATCATTGTTAAACAATATACTGTATATCCTGTTATCAATATGTTGTCAATATACAAGTGTCAAGATAGAAAGGTTGATTGTGTGTTACTATAGTAACAGGGACCATTGTGGATTAACTGTCAATGAAAAGATGTTATTTTGCGATCATTATATTTAACGTTTTCACATAAATCAGTTTAAAACAGAACTGAACATAACATAATGTTAATTTTATCTGTTTATATTAAAACGGGTTTGGGTGGATTTTAGCCTTTTGTCTTTATAATGCAATAATTAAAGTAATGATAAAAATCAAACAATTTAAATTGATTAGCCTTTTGAAGTTCATAAGCTGATAATTATACCAGCTAATGTCTACAATTAGGTGTCTATGGAACAATCATTGACCACCATACTCATATCAAAATTGACAAGGTAATTTTTTATCTGCATTATACCAACTTTTGTTATATAAGAGCACAACTGATAATATTTTAATGACATATAGCTCAATATAAATTACATATCACTATAAACACACACCATGGAAACCAACTATTAACTACTATCATCTGAGCAGCCAAAATATCCCTCCCAACAACAGCCACCTCTCTACAACAGCCACTTTTGTCATGGCCGGCTGCTGGCTGTTGTAGAGGGGTTTTACTGTATTCCAAATACGAAGTTTAGTTTTTAATAGTTTTTCGGCGCAGCTGTCTGAGCTGGCTTTCGGAATATTCAAATCTATTTATAAAATCGCATTCTAGTGGACAAACGCAAAATTTTGCATGGCAACGTAGGAGAAACAATTGGTGGTGTTTTCATAAGCCTTATAAACGAAGTAATGCACAGCCAAGGTTATTCTACTCGAACATTGGCTTTTTAATTGAAAAATTAATGATTGTGTGTCAGGTTATAAAAAATATTTCTCATATACAACAAAACTTTTATAACTGACGAACTTTAGATAAAATACTTTGCTGAGAGTAGTTTCCCCTTCGTATGCTGGATAAACTGGGAACAATGACTTTCTTTTTTAATCAGTATATCATGAACATACAAATTATTTTCCTTTGATAAAACAAATAGTTTTTTTTTAATCTTATGACAACGATATTGATCTATTTATTTTGGGACATTTCAATGGTAAACCGTAAATGCAATGTGAAATGCAATAATTAATTGCAGATATTTAGTTAATTCACTTTGACATATCGTGCTTGTCTCCTAACTCTACGACGTTCGTCTTTTTAAAGACATTTCTTGTTTAAACTTTTCTCATAAACTTTAACTGCACTAGCGAAATCTATGCACTAAATAAATATGTCCGTATTCTTGATATAGAAACGCATACTCCATGGAGCAGCAATTATGAAAAACAGAGATTTTGAAAGTTTTACCCAAGACAGAAAAAAAATGTAACATAACTCTCACTAGCAAATCAACTAGCTATATTGCAGTAAACCTTTTCGAAGGACATTGCAACCTGGGCTAACCTTATAAAACAGGCTCATAATATTAACCAGTCATTGACAATTTGTTTAAATTTTGCAGAAGATTGTTCATTGTCATATAATTCAAGAGTGACATTCTGTACCCTTTTACAATCACCTGAAATAACAAGTAAGATAAGTATAGAAATTCGCACAAATGTTGCAAAAATGGGTGCAATATACGAAACATTAACGTGAATCCCAAATCCTAGAAAAACCATTCTCGTTCCCAGAGGCTAGGTAGGATTCTTTATACTAGCATCTGGTGGCTAATTTCAGGAAAGAAACGTCATAATTTTGGTCGATATTTACCAATCAGAATGCTTCCGCGAAAAATTTCGTGACAAACGTCATCTAGCGCTTAACCTATCAACCTATCCAAGTGTCGCTCACATAACGCCTTCGTCTAAAGTTTAAGATAATGTTAGTTATTTCTGTAACCAACATGACACATAATATAGGGTCTATTTACATAAACATGACAGCAGTCCTGCTGTTTTATGACTTTAATCCTTTGCAGGTCCAATGCAGTGCGTAGGAGCAATATACATCAATCAAGAAAATAGTTGTTTGCTATATGATAGGGTGTTAGAGAGACTATGATTAAATGTGTGAATTGTTCATTCAAATAGTCGAATGTGAAGCAAAATTATTGAGATTTCAAAGTATTTCCTTTCTTACCCTACATAGGCCCATAGTTGTATGTACTTATTAATACTAAATGTTACCAAGGACTGTATAATATAAATCATAAATACTATATAACCGAGTATATAAATCAATCTACCCCATGGAAAATATTATCACGAGACGTCAGCCGAGGGATACCGTGCCCAATAAAGCGGAATATGGGCTCATATATATATGTTCAAATTTTTGAAGCCGAAGCGCGACACCCCTTCTGGAATGAAATCAGATTTTGTGAAAGGGTAACTGCAAAATTTTGGACCTTTTCGTCAGGCATAAAAGCCGATAATTCCGATTATTAAGGTCCTCCTAAAACACTGACCGCTTAACTGACGAGTTAAATATAGAGTGATTATGTTCTTATCTGACGAGTTAAATAAAGAAGGGAAGAAGGGATTAAAAATTGACTGTATTGCTTGCGTGTTTTGTTGATATTGTTGGGTTTTACAACGTTTAAGGTGATATTGTGATATATTATCTAATCAATAATGTCATTTTAAGTCATTGTGTTTATGTCTAGATAAAAAACATTTTTTAAGAAATTGCAAAAACAAGATACTTAAAGTAGAAAATTGAGATTGCGATGTTTATAATTTACATAAATAATAGTTTTTACCAATTTATCAATTATAGTGTAGTTAACAATTAATCAAGAGGTATTTCACATTCAAATGATGACGTTTTTAAGTAAGAGTTACATTTTAGGAACTTGTAAATACCATATGAATAGTTTTTATTAAATAGCCATCATTGTAAAAGCTTTTTAGAAAAATGGTAACTTGTTTTTACTTTGGTTACGGTATTTAACCCGATTTTCTTCTAAACCTACATTAGAATCACTCATCAAACCTTTTGGGCGCGATACCGCAATTAAAACCCTGTGAGCTCTCGGACTATACCGGTCTCTGCGGGAAGAATCAATTATAATTTGGGTTTGAACTCAATCAAATTACTTTTAAACGGATTTTTCAGTATTGTGCTGTGAATTGCCTGCTTACAGGGCAAATAACACATTTTTTAACAATTACAACTAATAAAGCATTGATATAGACATAATGACAATGTATTACGTGCTCTAGAAAAAGTCGTTAAATTAATTAACCATGCAAGCTCAGTTGGTTACAATGGTAGCGCGCAAGACTACAGATCGAGGAATCGTGGATTCGATTCCCGCGCGGGGCATACTTACGTGGTGTTTAGTCATTAAATGATTTCTACGGCCATCTTCCCTCCAACCACTGATTCCTAATCATGGTAGGCAGTTGCCAATCACTGGAGGAATTATATGCGCAGTAACTGGTTTAAATTGCAAAATCATGTAAATTATAACTTAGAACAACAATTGACTACAATTAAGTGTTTTATAGAAAGTAGGTCATTTTTTATTTCCTTGAAGTAATATACTTACAATCATCGTCATCGCGCATGCGCCCTACACCGGACAATTTTAAATATTCTTCAAGTTTACCTCCTTACTTGAGCCTGCTTTGGAACGGGGACATTCAAAATTGATTTTAATATTAACTAAATTCAACAACCAGATTTGTTTAAGATTCATCTTTGTTTTCAACTTCGTATTTGCTGTACAGGATTTGTGTGATCAAAAATGGTGAGTTTATTTCTTCTTTTGTTTCAATTAGGTATTTTAATATTTATAATCTTTGAGGTGTTTTTTGTTGAATTACTGTGTAAATGTGAAATACACTTCTACAGTATGCGGGGTTATTGATATTTTTAATCTTGTAAATTCAAATCACGGCCACCGAAACTCTTTGTTTTTATTTCAATATTAATTAAATCAGTGACAACAAATAGTTGATACATTTTAATAAATTCAAGATATTAGAGTAATGGCTGACAATGAATAGAAGTAACCAACAAGTAATTGGTTACAAGTGCACGTTAGCAGATTCTCAGGTAACAGAACTGTCAGTTAGAAAGAAAATGTAAATTTTGCAATTTCAATCTGATTGAAGATAAATATCATTTTATTTTTGTTTGTCTGTTTATTTAAATATTCGAAAATATTATCAGATAGACAAATAATTTTATTAGCTTATACAAATGTGTACATAGCCATTTACAACACGAAACATAATCAACACATAAATAAATTTTTATTGATACTCAACCTAACATTATCAAATTTATACAATTATGTTAATCTGACGATAAAATGCTCTGGTATATTTATGTTTATTCATTAAGAATGCGCTAAATTACAGAAATAATTTTAATATGCAGAACAAGCTGCGACAACGATAACGGTCGGTAAAGTTGATAACCTAGTAAGATTTCAGTAGTTTTGGATTTAGCCCGCACGGCTAGTTTAGTCGATAGCGCGCAAATCTACTGATCAAGGGGTCGTAGGTTGGATTCCCGGGTGAGGAATACTTTCATGGAACTTGGGCATGAAATAATTTTCTCCCTCCTACCACTGATTCTAAATCATGTAGGGCAGTAGTCAGGCACAGACGGAAGTATGCGCCTAGTTGTAGGTTAACAGCTAAATCCAGAGGTTAAGCCTTTCCAGGAACAGTGAGTAGGTGGTCTGACCGCCGTTATTTGACATATACAATGTGTTGCTACGGCGTTAAACTCAACAAAAATACTTTTAATACAAATATCGATGCTTTACTTGTATCGTTTTAACTTATTGAACAAATTTAATATTTGATATAATATTTAATATACGCAATTTGAAATGAGCCGTTCAATAGTAGACTGTGAATAATACCGCTGTTCAATTACCTCGCAAACCTTGGTCTGAAAATAGAAATTAATTACGAAATCAAAATGTTATTAAAATGGTTTCGTCTAGATGAAAGCTACGCATTGATTGGTCGAAAAAAAGGTCATCCCGACGTGGCCCTCAATTGAGATCTAAGAGATCGTGTGCGACAACGGAGATTGGTTAAACACTAGATAAGCGACTGTATGAGATTTTGGTTTAAATAAGCCAGGTTGATTTTCTGGTTAAATTTAACGCATCTTTTGTATTTCTTATTTGTTTTATTTCCTCCATTACGGAAGAGCATAACTGCTACACAATAGTGTATGAAGAGCAAAACAATAGTTATGAAGAGCATAACAAATATTTACAAAACATATATACATGTACATACAATAGAATAATCACACATTACATAGCAAATATATAAATATATATTGTTGTTTGATTGTTTATTGGGTTTAACGCCGTAGTAACACACTGTACATGTCATATAACGGCGGTCAGTCAACCTACTCACTCCTCCTGGAAAGGCTAAATATCTGGATTAAGCTGTTAACCAACTACTAAGCACTCACTTTCATCAGTGACTGACAACTGTCCTACATAATTAAAAATCATTGGTACAAAAATGATATAAATAATAGTATGTATAGTAATATGTATAATAATATGTATTCAACTAAAAAGCATGTTACATATATACGTACTAGATGCATTCTATTTACAATATTTGACAACATCATACTACAAGTGCACAATAAGATAAATCATAAAATGGTTGTTGTAAAGCAACTTTGAATTCAACTATTACATAACAAATCATACAAAGTAAAAATAATTTTTGTGAATCCAGTAAAATACCTGTGGTGCTTTTCATAAAATTTCTTACGAAAAATATTTTCATATGACAATGATGTTGATGTGTAGAAAATTGTCATTCTACCAGACAGGCTCAGTTAAACCAAGTTTCCTTAAGAATAATTTTATGCCAGATTTTAAATTCATCTGTCTAAGTTTACGTTTGTTTATGGAAAAATACGTTATGCGCATTATTATTAATGGTTACGTACTTTTTTTTCATTATTTTGCCTGAATTTCCTAATGTCAGCAGATTTGTCTAAATTGCATGTAAAATATATATTTCGTTTATGCTGTGCATGTTATATGAAAGAATGTTTTAAGTGCTAGCTCTTTTGACATTGAGCATTATTTGTAATATATAACGATTTATACTTATTGGTATTCATTAATGTAAAATTTTATTCAATTTAATGTAAAAATAAACATGTGTTTATGTCATATAGTCTCTATGATTGTTATGTCTGTTATAAATAGTGTTCCCCTTTCTCTGTAATTTTCTTGTATGTTGTCAATTGCAAGACAAAAGAATGTATCATTTGCTTTGTAAATTTAAGATTCTCAATAGTATATTGTAAAATTTAAGAACTATTGATTGCCATAACATCATTATGCTGTGTAAATGAAAAGTCTCAGTTCTATGTTATATAATGTAATACATATACTCGTATGTTGTATATCTTCATAGTTTAATGAAAAACAATCTTGTACGTTATACATGTGGTACAGAATTAGCAAAAGTGCTAAAAAGATTATCAAGAATGAGGTCGAACATTCAGCGACAGACACTTGACAAAATGACACTGTTTTTCCAGAGCAAAGACAAAAAAATGAAAAAGGTCGAGCTCTGGTTTTTACTTGGCGAGTCTGGCGCGTTTTGATACTCAAGTCATGAAATTTTAACAATCAAATATATAATTCACACTATATATGTTAAAGTTTCGTAAATGTACTATCATGATGTCACACTGTTTCTATCTGACATTAACCCCTATATTGTCATTGTAACTTGTATTTTTATCTACCATTGTCATGACTGTAAACCATTAAAACCGCACGTCTGGTATTGAATATAATTGTTTGTTGTATTTTTCGTAAATATAGAGTGAAGTTAAGACCATTAATAATACGCTTATTTTTTTGCTTATCAATTTTAAATATTATACAAAATGTTAAGAATTGTGTATACCGTTTGAATATCATATCATAGCTATGCTATTTATCCGTCTGACTTTGAAGTGCTTATTATATGAAACTCACTTACGAAGATGTATTTCGTAAGATTTTTTGTGAAAAGCACCACTTTACTATTCTTAGTGGCAAGTATAAATAATTGTCTACATTGAGTAAAGCATTAAACCAAAATAAAATGAAACAAGATGGCCACCATTTCGCTCGATATAATGCATTTGATCAAATTTTAATTTATAAACGAATAAGAGTCCCCAAAAAGCTTGAAACAATAAATGTGCTGTCTCAGGGTAAGGAATTATTATCCTTCATTATTGTAACACCAAAGTACGGTCCCTCTGAAGTGACATTTTGAAATATTTTTTCAAGTTTCACAATTATTTCGTTTAAACGTTATATCATTTCGATTAAACGAAGTAACATTTCGCAGAAACGAAATAATATTTTGTGAGTACGAAAAACATTTCGTTAAAAAACAAATAAATCTTCGTAAACACGAAACAAAATCGAAAAAATGCCCCATTTGTGCAAAACTTCCTTTTTAAATTTACTGCATTTTTTATAAACAATATAGTGGGGTTCGAAAATACACTCCGCAGTTTCCGATTCTTTGTTTTCATAATTGATAGTTAATTGTTTAATCAAGTGTTTGAAAAGTATTTCCGTTTCAGTATAATATGTTGCTAGAATACATGTACATGCTCAAAATTTTGACTATTGTTTATTGTTACTAATTGACTGCTAAAAATAAATCACTTAAATAATATTCATTAGTAATATACATTGTATACTGTTTATCAATTGGTTCTCTATGAATTCATATTTTCATTCAACAATATGTTATAGATCTAGAAAATATATATACACAAAACGAGCGTATCCAGGATTTATTTAGGGGGGGGGGCTCCGAGCTTTTTCTAGGAGGTCCAAACTTTCGAACCACAACCACATTTTGCACATTTTGCGGAATAATGCAACATATTAATATTAATAAAATTTACATAACTATTAAATATGCATTTATCCATTTAAAAAATTGCTTCATGCTCTTTCAAATTGACTAACGGACAACAAATACACTTATGGATTTCATGTAGTAGTTTTATTTAATTTTTGCTGTGTAAGTACGCTTCCATATCGAAATATAATTGATTTATTAACATTCATCGCCGGGCGGGGCATACGTGGATGCTCGTCATGAAATCTTTTATTTGTTTTTTTTTTCCTACCAATGATTCTAAATCATGTAGGACATTTGTCAGTCACTGACGGAAGTGTGTGCCTAGTAGTTTGTTAACAGCTAACTCCACATATTTTGCCTTTCCAGAAACAATGAGTAGGTTTTCTGATTGCTATGATATACAATATGTTACTACGGCATTAAATCCTACCTAAAAAGATTTTAATATGAACAATACATGTACATATCTTCAAACCTTTAATTCAATAAATGAATCAACATTAGGTTCATTCCACTGAATAACAGTAACTTGTTTAGTGTGTAATATTTTAGGCTGCAAAAGGTTTAGTCTTTCAAAAATATTATTGGGGGGTAACGCCTTAGCAACACATTGTAAAGTTTAATCACAGCAGTCAGTCCATCTACTCACTGTTCCTGAAAAGGCTAAATCTCTGGATTTAACTGATAACCAACTACTGACGCATACTTTCGTCAGTGACTGACTATTGTTCTATATGATAAAGAATCAGTGATAAGAGGGAGAATGGTTGTAGAAATTATTTCATGACCAAGCTCCACTCCTAGCCCGGGAATTGAACCCACAACCCATCGATCAGTAGACGTGCATGCTACCAACTGAGCTGACCGGGCGGGCTATTTAAAGAAGAATAATGTATCATTATTTCTGTTTAGTTAGGTTAAGGGACAAGCGTTGGCATCTTATATGTATCAATGTAATGAAAGATTCCTTGATATCTAAGGAGGAGAGACATAGGCGGATCTAGCGGGGGAGGGGTAATTCTTGACTGTAAGTCATTTTTAAGTAGCATGAAGCAATTTGTCTTTGTGGTTAACATATATATAATGGTTATGGTTTTTTTCGGCGCAGCTGTCTAAGCCAACTTTTGAACTATATTTTAACCAATACAATTTGCTCTACTATTCCGGTTTGTCCAATGAAATTCTTCTCGGTAGGGAGCAGTGAATAAAATATTTGATAGTATTCGTTGTCCCGAAGTAAAGTTTAGTAATAGGGATCCTAAATGTTCAATATGCGGTCTCAAATTAAACGTTTGGTTTATTGCACGATTACTTCCCTTTGGGACATTGAAGTCGCAAAACATGTAAAGACTTAAATTTACCCACTTATCATTGCAAATGGTATGAGAAATGTGTTTGTATAGTTTTAGTTCACACTGAGACCGTCATTTGGGTCAAAAGGTCACAAGGGCAAAAATCAACTTGATTCCTACATACAGATTTTGTTTAAATTTCTTCCTAAATTCGAGCTATGTATGAATTAAATTAGTTTTACAATGTATTTATTCTTAGAATTAGTAAAATATGATTGTTTGGTTCCTCGGTTACCTTCCTTAGTTGCATTTTGGTCGCGAAAACGTTGTAAAAAATCAATAATTCCGTATCTCATTATTTATTTTTCAATATGCGGGCCCAAATAATAATATAGGTTAAACGTTTTCAATATGCAGGTCCCATTAAGAAAGTTTAGTGTACGGATCCAAATTTTCAATATGCAGACCCGAAAAGAACGTTTAGTATACGGTTATATATATAGATATAGATATTTCTTGATATTATTAATATGTTGCATTATTCTGCAAAATGTGTAGAATGTGGTTGTGGTTCGAAAGATTGGAGCCCCCTCCTAGAAAAAGTTCGCACCCCCAGAAAAAAATCCGAGATCCGCCCCTGAGAGAATTAATGTCCTGGTAATAAAGACTCTGTTGAATAGAAACTCTTGAATGATAATGTTGTCTTCGTTTTCTATGATTTTCCCATTGCATAAAAGTGGTAATTAAAGTTTGACAAATGCCAATTTCTTAAAAAGGAGAATTTTTCATCAGAGCACATTATTATTCAATATAATTAAAATAAATAATATTAAGATATGAATATTTATTATGTAATATGGTGAAAATCGTTTCGTTTCACAAGACTTCTTTGTAAATATATTATAATTAAATCTATTGTTTTAGGTATTGACAACCACATTTTACTTTCGGTTTCTGTCTACTGTCACTTTGAAATGCAATAAATAACATGACAGTATTTAAATAAAAAACTTCATTTAGTTGAAAATATGTTTCAAAGAAGACTCTATTGTAATAAATACATTATTAGATGTTCTGCGATTTCGCCGAAATGCTTAAGTTTTACCACAAATCGAAAACTATCAACAAAAATGCCTGACCATTTTAACCTGCGGAGTGATTCTCTGATTTACTACGCAGTCGATTTCTAGGCGATAAAAGCAGTTCCAACAGTGACAGGTGTTTACTTATATTGATAAGCATGTGGAAAGGGCGTAGTCAAATCTCGTTAATACACTTAGCAATTTACATGTGATCAATCAAGTGATATATTTTGTTAATAACCACAGCAAATCAATGGTTGAAAAGTTTATGAAATTAGAGCAATAAAAGGATTTATAAATTGATACAGTAGTAGTGTCTGTAGATGTTTAATGTAATGATACTGTGGTCATTCATGGCATTACTTGAATTATAAGTTGTTTTTTAGTATCATACCATATTTATTATATTTAACTACATTAATCAACCTACAGAATTTGTACGCAAAGTGTACATGGGGAAAACTGTACTTTAAGAATTCGCATGGCAAGAAAATGAAAAAAAATCGTTATAATATTTGCCAGTAATACAGGGTAGAATAAACACTTCGTCCGTTTTTTTGCCCTACTTAATCCGTACTTATGTGTAAGGAGTACTCGATAGTATGGATTTGTTAGGTTACTATGTGCACGAAAGTCTTTCTGTATTTCAATTCTATGATTTTTTCTTTTCTTTTCATAGACAGTGTTGATGGAATTTAGATAAGTCTTCTGTTAAATATGATTTTCGCTTTTCTTTAAGTCGGTAATTACCATGCATATATATATTTTTACATAATGATTTCCCAAATAGAAGCAGTGAAGAATATCTTTAAGATATTGTTCATTTTTTTCCGACCTGTTCCAAAAAACCGACGATTGAGCCTTCATTGTAACAAACATTTGACATAAAAACTCAGATAATAATGATGTTCAAGGCGGGTAATAACGTGTTTTCTTTCACGATAACTTTGGGTCAACTTGGCGGCACCCACCAATTTAAAGATATTTGCTATTGTTGCCTTGATTTGATTTTTCTTATATCGCCTATGTTCCAGCAACAAAAAAGCCGATTCCAGCGGTGTTTAACTTAGCAATATTCCTTCAGTACTTTATCTGATTACCTTGCAGAAAAAATTGAAGCGACGAATTGTTGGGTAAAAATGCGTGGTAATATTAGGTCACAAATACATTTTTACGTATTTTAACAACTAAAACATGACAGGGATTGAACAATAACCATGTAAAAACACTCTGGTATTCTTAAAGTTATGTCAAACATGTTGTATGTGTCCCAATATATCAGACCCCACTATAAGGGGGAGGGGCTATCCACAAGAGGCTGACGACTTATCCTAAGGAGGTGACCTAATATTAAATACCAACAGGGGTGGATCCAGGATTTGTTTTCTAGGGGGTGGGGTCCAATTTTTTCTAGGGGGGTCCAAACTTTTCTAGGGGGTCCGAACTTCGAATCACAACCACATTATACACATTTTGCAGAGAAAATGCAGCATATTGATAATAATAACTACATAACCATTAAATCTATGTACCGAAAAAAATTGCTTCATGCTACTTAAAATTGACTCACAGACAGACAATAAATACACTATTAGACTGGTACGTTTTCTAAATTCTAGGAGGTCCGGACCCCCTGACCCCCGCTGGATCCGCCCATGACCAACACTATTTTCATTATAGGATTTAACCTGGCACGGCTGGGAATCGAACTCGGGACCTCCAGATTTTAAACTCTTCGATCTGCCGGGCCATTGATTTGACAATATACTGGCTCGGCTGGAATTTGAACCCGAGACATCCGGATTTTAAATGCCGCGCTCTACTGGTCCATGGATTCGGCTCTCCTACGCATGAAATTCCCCCGCTGTTGTATAATTGAAAATTAAGCACTCCTGGTATATAATTTCCTAAATATACCATACATTTTAGATGTATACATTATCAAGAAATCATTCCCACTTTCTCCAACATCAATAGAAGGTCATAGAACCGCGGTCAGTCAACCTACTCACTCTCTTGGAAAGGCTAAATCTCTGGATTAAGCTGTCAACCAACTACTAAACGCATAATTTCGTCAGTAACTGACATCTGCCTTACATAATTAAAATCATCTTTGGGAGGGAGAATGGCCGTAAAAATAATTTCATGACCACGAAAGTATGCCCGGCCCGGGATTCGGCCCCACGTCCCCTCGATAAGTAGACTTGCGTTCTGCCAACTGAACTACCCGGGCGGCTTCGAGTACATACTAGTACTTAAAACAAGGAAACAAGGAAGTTTCCTTATGCTTAAACTTAAAACTTAAACTTGTTTTATTTTCTTAAACGCCTATTTCTACGTTAAAAAACATATTCAACGGCGTTTTACAATTACAGCACATTTTAAACATAGTTACAATGTATACATGATTAACTATTGAAAATATCTTTGAAATAAATGGGTTTTTAGTCTTTTTTTGAAAACATCAATAGAACTACATTGTCTCAACCCGAGAGGTAGATCGTTCCAAAGCTGTGGACCTGCTGTCTGAAACCCTCTGTCATTAAATGTTTTTCTACTGTTATGAGGAACCTCATAGCACCCTACAGACGATGCTGAGTTCCTTAGTGTTCGTGTGGAAGTCTTAGTGGACAGGAGTTCCATCAGATACCCAGGAGCGTTTCCAACTGAGCAGTTATACATATATGTCAATATTTTAAATTCAATCCTTTGTTTTACAGGCAGCCAATGTAAATCAAACAATGCCTGTTTAGAGCTATCACGCCTGTTACGACCAAGTACTAACTTGGCACACATATTCTGAACGCGTTGCAATTTATCTAATTCACTCTGTGTTATACCATAGAGGATTGCATTACAATAATCTAAATGAGAAATTACCAATGACAGAACCAACACTTTAATTGCATCTTTTGTAAGAAATTTACGGATACTTTTAATTTTAAAATAGTTGACCATTGCCGATTTGCACTTGCGTTTCTCTAAAGTTCAATGTTTGATCAAGAAACGCGCCTAAGTATCTAATGAACTCCTGCACTGAGATAGTATCTCCACAAACGTCAATTTCTTTGGTACTACATTTCTTTAATTGGTGGCGGTTACCAAACATGATAAATTCAGTTTTAGATGCATTCATCTTAAGTTTATTGCTGTTCATCCAATCATTGATATCTTGTGCACAATTTGTGAGGTTTTGAATAGCAGTAGCTTCGGCAGATGGAGTTGGCTGAAACCGGATGTTAGCTGTGTGATCATCTGCAAATCCGAAGACGGATATAGATGGAGGTTCAATGTCAAATAGAGTCCCAGCATATGTGAGGTAGAGCCAAGGGCCCAAACAACAACCTTGTGGTACACTACACTTGAGATCACGTACAGACGACACAATGTTATCAACGCTAACTCTACAGCTACGATGTCGAAGGTATGAATCCAACCAATCCAATGCTGAATTACAGACACCATATTGCTTACTAAGAACATCAATCAAAATATCATGGTCTACAGTGTCGAAAGCCGCACTGAGATCTATTGCTATCATTGCTGTAACCTCTTTATTTTCCATGGCTTCAAGTAAGTCATTCACAAGTCTGATTAAAGCTGACTCACAAAAGTGAAATTGTCGGTAAGCAGATTGATTCTTGGGGAGCAGATTGTTCACATTCACATGCTCATTGAGTCTATAAAGTGCTGACTTTTCAATTAGTTTGGAAAGGAAGGATAGGTTGCTCACTGGTCGATAGTTAGCAAAAGTCAGTTCAAGACCAGACTTTTTTAAAAGTGGTCTTACAATTGCCTGTTTCCACTTTGTCGGAAAAATCCCTTCAGACAATGACAGGTTTACAAGCTTAGTAATTGAAGGTAACAATTCATTCATAAAAGACTTCAGTACTTTGGTTGGTAAAATGTCGAGTTCTGAAGACTTGGTTTGTAATTGGTTGATAAGTTTTCCAATTTCTTCTTCTGATAATTCTTTAAATTTTTCAAATTTTGGTACATCTTTAACTAATGGATTGTAGTTTTCAAAGTCCTTCAGACTGTCACGAATTCTCGCTATCTTGTCCATAAAATGATCAGCAAATTTATCAGCAATACAGCTTCCGTCATTCACTGTTGGTAATGGATTTTCAGATCTACTTCCGGTTAAATCTTTCATGAATTGGTAAAGTTTTTTGGAGTCACCTTTGCACTTAATAACCCTTTGACTGTATTTGAATAGTTTCTCATGTTTTAGAGCGTAGTGGTATTTATTCAAAGTTGTCTTATACAGTTCATAGTCATATGGTTTGTGATATCTTCTCCACAATTTTTCAGTTCTCCGCAGCTCTCGTTTTAGTGATAAAATAGTTTCATTGAACCAAGGTTTTGGCGCCCTATTAACTTGAACCTTTTCTTTCATAGGAGCATGAGCATTAAGAAGTCTTTCAATTTCATCTTCAAATTGTTCAACATATTGATCCACTGATTCAGCATTAAGTATAAGCCTGCTCGGTCCTCAGAAAATTGGATGTTATCCATGTCCTTAATTTCCTAAAAGTTACAGACCGGCTAACAATGCTGTCCTTTTTTACTTTGGTGATGACCTTAACAGCACAGAAGGTCAGAAATAAAGGGTCCTGGTTCACATGACAGAATGTCAATGCCACTTTCCGCTTCAGTGATCACTAAATCAAGACTATGTCCACGAATATGAGTTGGAAAAGTTACATTTTGTACTAACCCAAGAGCATACAGAGAGTTGTTAAATTCCACAACTGGATTGGTGCCATCCTGAATATGAAGATTAAAATCACCCATTATCATGAGATTGGAATAATTTGGTACTTTATCTTCCAAGTATTGACAAAAATCAGTCACAAATTGGTTGGTGGTAGTCATTGACGGAGGCCTGTAGATTCCTACACAATGTATTGTAATACTTTTAAAAATGAGCTGCCATAAACCATACTCGAAACTACGTGATACACCGTATGAGATTTTGCGCGTCTTTATACCATTCCGACATGCAAGTGCAACACCACCGCCAACTCTATTTTTGCGATTTGATACACATATTTTATATCCATTTTGGTTGAGATCAGAACATTCAAATTGGTGTTGTTTATCGTCAGAGTACCATGTCTCCGTTAATAGTGCAAAGTCTATGTTTTCATCACGTAACAATTGTCCAACAAGTACATCTTTTCTAATGACAGACTGACAGTTCAGAGTCAGACAGGTAACACATTGTTTAAAATTTCCCAATGTATTACAACGCTTTGGATATACAAGATTGTTCGCATTCACTCCAGATGTTTTTTTAACTTTAGGACGACCCGATCTTTTCCTTCTATAATTCAGTATACCTAGTTTCTTCAATCTTGACAGTACATCTTTTTCGGGTAGAATCAAATGTCTAGGTGTTGATCGATATTTCATCAATTCATTCTTTCTATACTTTGTAACTACTTCTTTGTTGTCAATAAAATCCATTTAAATCTGTCTTGAAGCAATAACTTTAGCAGACTAACACTTGGCGCACAATTCATATAAATCGAAAATGATCATTCATATTTTGTACTCACGTCATATGTTACTATTGTTTTAATAAATATGTCCAGAATAATATTTTCAATTACATTTATCCAAAATTCCTGATTTTCTAAAGAATTTTTATGCGTAAAAATGATTTTTTCTTTTATTTTATCAGCGGTAACATTTTCGAGTTGCTTTGACATTTTAAATATCTTTAATTTCCAGTTTAAAACTTATGAAGCGTTTAATTAAGTTGTTATATATTTAAAAGTGTATAAATCTATATTTGATACTAAATGAAATGACCAATTAACCTTTTCCTCTCAAATACGATATTTTACAAGTTTCAAGGTCCATTGTCACGTGGTCTACAACAACAACTAATGAAGTAAACAAGCGCATAAAACTATCTACTAAGATAATTTCTCTTTCCTC
This sequence comes from Mactra quadrangularis, assembly GCA_025267735.1. Classification (NCBI taxonomy): domain Eukaryota; kingdom Metazoa; phylum Mollusca; class Bivalvia; order Venerida; family Mactridae; genus Mactra; species Mactra quadrangularis. Next base: position 23,627,323 of record CM046295.1, on the reverse strand, counting down.
TGTAAACCTCGAATGATCTCGTGAGTAATATCGAGCTCCAAATCCTCACCACAAAAATTGAATCGACCAGTGAATTAGGAATGTGCAAACCAAATTTGTGCCGAGGATTCTACGTGAACAGTTTAATCTCACAAGCTTATGTAGGCATTTCGCTTAAATACATGTAAAATATATTCTATGCTCTATTTACTTCATTCCTTTTTGACTGGTAAAAGAATTTGACTAAAACAAAAGTTTGTTTTCAGCCAGAAGATCACCTGATTTTACACGTTGAGTATGAGGAGTCCTCCTTCCTACAAGGACAAAACTAAACATTTTACAGCAGATTTTTGAATTTTTTACTTAGGGAAAATTGCACATAACTGACTTCCCAATCATAACTTCCAAGTTTCCATAGGGGCAAGGCATCAAAATACAATGAAATAAAGGAAAACGAATACTTTTGATAGGTTGAAATTACAATCTCTTACAAACAATTGTAATCGACCTTACTTTATTACGTCACCGACCTTACTTAATAACCCCATCGAATTTACTTCATGACGCCATCGAATTTACTTCATGACGCTATCGACCTTTCTTGATGACGTCATCGACCTTACCTTATAACGCTATCGACCTTACTTAATGACGCCAACGACTTTCTTTATGACGTCATCGACCTTTCTTTATAACATCATTGCATTTTACTTCACTATCTTTCTATCTATCTATCCAGCTTTATTTATCTTAAATTTGGTAATGTCTTTTGAGAAACTATCAATTCATGGTTTTTTGTTTTATTTTCAGTTTGGAAGGAAATCACGTGACTTTATTTGGATATGTTTTCTGTTTATATGGAGAGCAGGCAAGTACACGTTTACTTATTTATGGTGGCATATTTCTGCCACCAGATAACCATATAACTAACATGTTAATTAAGTGATGGGAAATGTTACGAGTGTAATAATGTATGTAAGACTTGTAAAAGTAACAATCAGTGTACCAGATGTAAGGATGGTTATAGGTTAAGTACTTATGGGTACTGTTACGTGTGTAATAGTGGCTGTAAGACTTGTAAAAGTAACAATCAGTGTACCAGATGTAAGGATGGTTATTACTTGCATACTAATGCGTACTGTTACGTGTGTAATAGTGGCTGTAAGACTTGTAAAAGTAACAATCAGTGTAGCAGATGTAAGGATGGTTATAGGTTAAGTACTTATGGGTACTGTTACGTGTGTAATAGTGGCTGTAAGACTTGTAAAAGTTACAATCAGTGCACCACTTGTAAGGATGGTTACATCTTACATCAAGAATCCTGTGTCACGTGTCAATACTTACATCCTCGCTGTACATCATGCTCCTCACAAGGTGTTTGTGTATCTTGCAATGACGGTTATATTTTAAACAATGATAATAATTGTTTCCAATGTGATGCTACAAAATGCACTACATGTTCGGCTGACTACAAATGTGATTCGTGTAAAAATGGCTTCATTTTGAATAGCAACAAACTATGTATCAGTTGTAAAGTTGATCATTGCTACCGATGTTCCGTGGATAATACTTGTACTATCTGTGACACTGGTTATAAACTATATGGGAATAAATGCTACACTTGTGATGTTAAAAATTGTCTGTACTGTTCCATCGATAACTTTTGTGTTAAATGTCAAGAAAATTTCTACACTAAAAATGGTAAATGTGAATCATGTGATCAGAATTGTAAACAATGCTTGAGTGATGGTAAATGCAGTGAATGTAATCAAGGTTTTTATGCCGATGGAATCCAGTGCATCAAGTGTCCAGATGGATGTGAAACTTGCGGTGGCGCTAATATTTGCTACGATTGTATCGACACTTATCGATTAATGGACGATCAATGTCTCATTTGTCCGAACGATTGTAAGAAATGTAGTGGTGATAATGTTTGCACTGAATGTAAAGATATTGATCACTATATTCACCAGAACAGCTGTGTAAAATGTCCTGATAAATGTACAAGTTGTTCGTCTGATACAGATTGTAATGGGTGTCAACAAGGTTATTATGGTAAGAATGGTTGCACTGAAACGTGTCCGCCACAATGTAGTGGTATCCACTGTAAAATAAACGGTGGATGTATCGGTTGCGATGATGGCTCTTATGGAGAATTATGCGATTCTACATGTCCACTAAACTGTAAACAATGTAACCAAGACAATGGTCGTTGTTCAGAATGTAAAAATGGGTTCTATGTAAATAATGGTCAATGTACTAAATGTCCGAGTAATTGTGTAACATGTACAAGTGCACAATGTGGAGAATGTGTTACAGGATTTTATGGCAGTCAATGTGAACGCAAATGTACGAATTGTAAACCTGGGACAGCATGTGATAAATCAGATGGTTACTGTTGGAAAGGTTGTGCAGATGGTTACACAGGAGTTAATTGTAACACAAAATGCTACGATGGATGTTTGTCATGCCAACGGTCATCTTATTACAATTATTATTGTGATGCATGTCTCCCTGACCGATATGGTTATAAGTCATACCATTCCTATCTCTCGTGTAATTACAATTGCCCATCTAATTGTTTAAACTCAACCTGTGAAGATAGGACAGGCGACTGTACATATGGATGTGTACAGGGTTTCCATGGTAAAACATGTCGTTGTCCTTTGAATTGTTATTGTGAAAAAGAAACGTGCAGCTCATGTAAACCAGGATATGGTAACATACATCTAAATTGTGAATGTACAAAAGAACATTGTAACGGTAGTGACTGCACATCTTGTAAAAGTCAGAAATACTTCATGTCTGATAAAACATGTTGTTCTTGTAAAAGTCAAGATAAACACTGTGAGCAATGTTCAAGTAAGGTAAATGGTGGTTATGACAAATGTGAGCAATGTTTTGAAGGCTTTTTTCCATCGAGACATAAATGTTCTCCATGTAACGAAAACTGTGTTGAAAACAAATGTCATTCTAGGACAGGTAATTGTCTGAATGGATGCAAAAGTGGTTATTGGGGAGAACAATGCAACCAAAAGTGTAAAACATTGTGCTCGGTATGTAATCAAACTGACGGAGCGTGCATAGAATGCAACGATGGTTGGTTTTTGTCAGACTGCTCGGAACTTTGTTCCCGGGATTGTAACGCCACCGGTACATTTACAAAGTGTGCTATGGACGATGGCGCGTGTTTGAACGGATGTAAAACAATGACAAAATATGGAACACATTGCCAGAATAAATGTAGCAATAATTGTTCTAACAGTCAATGTGATTGGAAGACGGGACATTGTGTAAAAGGTTGCCATGGAAACCAATATGGCGACATATGTGAAATAGAATGTAGCTCCACGTGTTTAGACCCGAGTTCAAGATTGAAGGATGTTTGTTATGATAACAATGGAACTTGTATACAAGGCTGTTTGAATGGTAACTATGGAAACAGATGTGAACTCAAGTGTAACGTAGATTGTGTTAACATGCCATGCGACCAGTTTACAGGAACCTGTTTATATGGATGTAATAGTGGGGACTGCAATCAAGGTAATGCTGTGACTACTTTTAATTATTTACTTATTTCTAATCGTGTTTAAGGTTATGTACGACGGCCAACTTACCAAACCATCTTCTATGTACGCTACTTTAAAAAGTCCTCGCTTGCCCTTTCACAATTAGCTAATCACGTCTTGTTTTACAAAGGAAAATAGTAACTGAAAATAGAATTTACCTGGCAGTGTATAACTTCACAATTACAGAAATTGAACCCAATACGTCCATATTAAAAATTCTGCCTTCTACAACAGCCCCATGATGTTTAATGCTCTATAAACATTTATTACACACTTTAGTACTGGTTCTGAAAGATGTAAAAACACCACAAGCCACACGGCTAGCTCAGTTGGTAGCACGCAAGTCTACTAATCGAGGGGTCGTGGGTTTAATTCCTGGGCGGGGCATACTTTCTCAGGGCTTGGTTATGAAATTATTTCTGAGACCATTATCCCTCCTACCAATTATTCTTAATTATGTAGGGCAGTTGTCAGTCACTGACGAAAGTATGCCCCTAGTAGTTGGTTAACAGCTAAATCCGGAGATTTAGCCTTTCCAGGAGCAGTGAGTAGGTTGACTGACCGCCGTTATATGACCTATACAATGTGTTGCTACGGCGTTAAACCCAACAAAAACAAATATAAAACTCCACACTAATAAACGTGTGGGTTACAAAGTAAGTAACTTTAGGAATAAGTTTTATTTTTTATTTTATTCATGTTAAATGTAAAACACACACGTGATATATATGTTACAGGCAATACAAATTTTGGCAAATTGTAAAATGTCTAAAAATAAGGCAATTTGTAAATTGCCTAAACGCATCAGGCATTTTGTAAAATGCCTGAAAATATCTAGATATTTTACAAATTGACTGAAATTTCAAGGGCTTGTAACAATTGCTTAAAAGTGGCATTATTTCATACAAATAATGATGGCAAATATAGATGTTTAATTTGATGGCACAAAATTACTGTATTGCAGTCTAAGATAAATGGCTTGCGGATGGTCTGATAGTGCTCTTATGCATGATAAACTGTGTCATCCTTAATCTGTTGAAAGGGAGTGTACAGGCAGCCTGTATAATGTATTGTTCTGTGTTGATGCAAAATCATCAACTGTATATTCTGAACTTTATCATTCTTAAAAAAGAGTAGAGTTATTTAGCTTATGAAACAGTGATGCTCAATTTCATGTCTGATTTTGAACCCGGGTCGATAGCGCAGTTGGTAGCGCGCCGGGATTTGGAATCTCGTGCCCGAGGGGGTGTGGGTTCGAGTCCCACCCGGGGAGGTTATACCCTTCCATGAAAATTTGACAATAATGTCGATTTTCCTCCATTGATTAGATAATATGGAGAATTTTCCGGCCTTGTGGAAGGGTAGATGAGTACTAGTTATCGACAATGGTCCAGGAAAGCTAGGTTAGGTGCGCTGGACGCCGTAAAATGACCTTAATTGTGTTGACACGGCGTTAACTCTAATAAATAAATAAACAATGTCTGCTTTTGGTATAGAAGCTTCAAGATCTAAGACTGTACTATTGAACAATATTAATCTTATATGATGTATTGTTACTTAAAGATTTCAGGCATTTTACAAGTTGCTTAAAAATTTCAGGCATTTTACAAGTTGCTTAAAAATTTAGGCATTTTACAAGTTGCTTAAAAATTTCAGACATTTTACAAGTTGCCTAAACTTACAAACTGCCTGTTATATATAGTCGTGTTCGGTAATAATATCTCGGGTTCGATAATATCGCGGTATTGTCCCTTTGTTGTGGTTCTTCCCGATGTGCCACCTAGCGATGATTGCAGTGATGCCATTTTGTAGATCACACGTCATCAGTTTCATATACAAACAAAAATTGATATATGCTGTTGTAAATGGTGAATAAACTTATATTTTTCTCAACCATCAATAAAGTTGGAATCCCTAAAATGTTCTGTATCACCATATCGCCTAAAACTGCTTTTATTCAAAGAAAACCCTGCCCACCACTCTGAATTTTGCAAAAAGTTCGTTTGCTACATTATTTTTATGAATAAATGGCTGCAGTCAATGAATGACTTATGTGGGCGGGACTAAACGATGTCGAATTCAGTGGAAAAAATAAGAAGCCCACCGAGGGTTGTTTTGTTCCCGATGCAAAAATGGCGTAGACATGAAAAATATTTTTTTTTAATCGAGTTGCATCATAGGTCTTGTAAAAATAAAGCATTCTTGAATAAAAAATATTCTAAATTAAGAGATATCATAGGTTTAAAAGTTTAAAAACAATAAACGACCAAAATGAGCAAAAGTGAAATATCATTCAAACTCTTTGTTTAAAATCTGTTTCTTCCATGTTAACAGGAGCCAGCTGATAAAATTATATTTAAAATTCGCTTTTCCAGTTTAAAGTTTTCCCAAGGTGTTTAAAAAGTTTTTGTGATAATCTGTTACTTCTGTTAATCAACTTTGTCTATTTTTTTACGTGGATTAACATTTTGTAGGGCCTCACCGAAATACCGCGATATTAAAGAACTTGGAGATTATGTAATTAGGTCAAATATGGCTGTCGATTTCTGGAAATTCCCACGTTTTATTGACATGGATTTTAAAACGATTGCTGTCAGTTACAGAGGGAAGATGACACAAAATGATAATACATAAATAGTCTAAAATTAACTTTTTATTGTTTTACTGTTTTTGTTGAAACTTTAAGTACCGCGATATTACCGAACTCCATCCTATAAACACTTAACTAAATTAACCTATTTTTGTATTTCTATTCATAAGTCATTCCGCGACACTCATACATGTGTAGAATAATACGCTAAATTGATTCTCAATTTAAACATGTAATTTTCAGCTGTAACACAAAAAGAAGGAATGGCTACGATTATGCTTGCTGGATTAGTGGGTGGAATCATTGTTGTGTGTTCAGTTGTAATTAGTGTAGCCTTGGTTATATGGCGAAGGTAAGGAAATCATTGTTATTTATATAGTTGTAATTATGGAAGCCTTTGTTATATGTAGAAGGTAAGGGAATCATTGATTTTTGTTTAGTTGTAATTATTGTAGCCTTTGTTTTATGGAGAAGGTGAGTTAATCATTGATATATACTTAGTTATTATTGTAGCTTTGGGGTTTTTTTTGAAAATCATCAGAAAGTGAGAAATATCGTTGAGGTTTACTTTATATTATATTATATTTGAAGCACCTTTTCTTTAAACATTAACACATTAAATGAATCATCAACTTCTTTAATACTACTTAATTATTAATTACTCTGTAATTGACGAATATCTAATATAAAAATGACATATACTTACAGACGTCGAAATCGGAGAAGTGTAGAAAATCTATCAAGAAATGACCCAGATATTCCAAATACCGAGGACCTTTACGAAGAATTTGATACTGAAGGGGGTGAGTAACCTAATTTGTTTACTTGCTTGAGACGTGAGCGACATAATTTGTTGTTAGCATGAGGCGTGAGCGACAAAATTTGTTGATAACGTGAGCGACATAATTTGTTGTTAACGTGAGCGACATAATTTGTTGTTAGTATAAGGCGTGAGCGACAAAATTTGTTATTAACGTGAGCGACAAAATTTGTTGTTAACGTTTGCGACAAAATTTGTTGTTAATGTGAGCGACAAATTTGTTGTTAACGTGAGCGACAAAAAATTTGTTGTCAACGTGAGCGACATAACTTGTTGTTAGCAAGAGGTGTGAGCGACATATATATAGTGAGATGTGAGTAAAACAAAATTATCACAAGCGAAACAAAAGTTGTTTAGAGTGAGACGTTCGTAACATAAGTTGTTTTATCACGTGGGACGTTGGTAACTTAAGTTGTTTTATCACGTGGGACGTTGGTAACTTAAGTTGTTTAATCACGTGGGACGTTGGTATCATAAGTTGTTTTATTACGTGGGACGTTGGTAACATAAGTTGTTTTATTACGTGGGAGGTTGGTAACATAAGTTGTTTTATCACGTAGGAGGTTGGTAACATAAGTTGTTTTATTACGAGGGAGGTTGGTATCATAAGTTGTTTTATCACGTGGGAGGTTGGTAACATAAATTGTTTTATCACGTGGGAGGTTGGTATCATAAGTTGTTTTATCACGTGGGAGGTTGGTAACATAAGTTGTTTTATCACGTAGGAGGTTGGTAACATAAGTTGTTTTATTACGTGGGACGTTGGTAACATAAGTTGTTTTATTACGTGGGACGTTGGTAACATAAGTTGTTTTATCACGTGGGACGTTGGTAACATAAGTTGTTCTATCACGTGGGACGATGGTAACATAAGTTGTTTTATCACGTGGGACGTTGGTAACATAAGTTGTTTTATCACGTGGGACGTTGGTAACATAAGTTGAATGTATAAAGTGAGGCGTGAGACACAGGAATTTGTCTGTACAGTTCGTGTTTTGATCAAACATTAGTATTATTTGTGACAGAAAAACCAACTTTTTGAAATACATATACTGAAAAATAATTTTTTGTTATGATCATTTCCGTAAGCCTGAACTATTTCTTCAAAAGCATCTACGGATAAAAATTAGATTAATAAAGAAGTTTTACGCAATGATTATCGTGTATACATGTACATGTGTTTGTCCATACTTGAATACCACTATGCCGGTTACATGTAACTAGGTTGGCTTTAAGTATCGATAGTTTGACTTATGATTATTAATAAAAGACAGTTTGTTCAAAATGTGTTCAAAAGTCTTAAATTAGAAACTTGATAATTTCCGACTAGTGATTATTAATGACAGACAATTGTTCAAAAGGTGTTTAAAAGTCTAAAAATAGAAACTGGGTAGTTTTGACTTGTGGTTATTAATGACAGACATTTTGTTCAAAAGGTGTTCAAAAGTCTAAACTGGAAACATCATGACTTGTGTCTAAATCAAGTTCCATCTGACAACCACTCGCTTTAAGGGGATAAGTGGGCGAATTTTTCAGTATTAGTTTTCCTGGTACTGCATTATAGTTTTATAATTGTGATTGAAACAGACAAACTGATATATTACTTGGCAAAATATTTATATAATTTCTCTTTTTTTGGGGGTGTTTCCTTACTAGACCCACGTGGGTCAGGTTAGCTAATAATAGATTAGTGTTAAAATATGCATTTACTGATGAAAAGATACTAGAACTTGTCATTGTGCAACATTAGTATGATTCTATTCAAAAGATATTCTTACTGGCTAATAATGTTGAAAAACCAAGAAGCGACCGATGAAATGTTTAATTTCAGCAAGTACAACATATAGCAAATCTATAAATAGCTTGGTGATTTCCTCAGTATTTTAGCGCTCTGGCTATTAAACTTCGCCTGGTTCACTGTTGCTGACAAAATGTGGTCCAAGTTGAGTACTCTTGGAAGCTGAGGAAAGCTTCAGCACCAAATATGTAATCTGAGTCAGTGGTGCTCGGTCTGGCTACTCGCATGTTTCAGGGGGCAGGGTTCACAGCTGCTAACGGGTTGTGGTTATAATAAGATTTAAGATATTCCAGAAAAACTTGTATGATTAGATTTTGAAGTTTAATAACATCTGATATATTCATATAAATCATCAACAACCACTGATTATGCAACGATGTATGACGTTCTCTAGACCAATAAAACACGGTTCAAGTACGAAAAGAATCTGTAGGATGCAAAAATCTAACTATTTGCTAAGTAAAATGGATGATATAATTTACTAATATCTAACCATTTAGAAGGTGATGAAAATGAATTCTAAGTATTAGGTTTTTAAAGTAAATGACTAAGATATACTGCCAGCGAGACAGCCAAAATGATTGTGAACCTAGATTGTGTTCACAAAGGTTTTTATACCCCTGTGAAGTACACAAGCAAATGTGTGAAATTCACATTCAAAACTGTGAATTCACATCTAAAGCAGTGGAATGTGAACTTCGCAACCAGATATGTGAACCTGCGTTCTACACAAAAAACTGTGAACCGCGCTACGTCTATAGAATGAATGTAGTGCCCCTAAAGAAAGTTGAAAAAAAATCAACCAATAAGCATAAAAACTCGGTAAAACATATATAACTAGAAAGTCAAATGAATATCTTAATTAATAGTAACCTCGGCTTTCCTTTTATAAGAATGAAACGAGCTTGACATGATGACAAAAGTATCTGAAAACCACTTTGCGCTTATTTATCTACTTAAAGATGGCAACGGTCGAAAATTCTCATCATGCCTAGCGTAACTCAGCATCCAACACGGCGGCCGATGAAACATGAATAAACAAAGGCATCTGACTGATAAGGATTGTGGTTTTTACAAATGGTTAATACAGTTGAAATTGTTAAAAAACTCAATATGAATCGATTCAAAGTGGTGTCAATGCATGACAAGACCACGCTACAAAAATATCCTATCAGGACCTGAAACTAGGTCACTTGTCAATATGTATATAATAACAGTTCTACTGGAGCACTACAGTATCATATTTTCGTTTTTAACAATGTGTATGTCACATGTCTTAATTCGTACAGTTGAATGTTATAAGTGACAAATGTTATTAGTAAGTGATTTTTTACGTTCTTAATACTGCTTTAAAGACTAAACTTGGTTCTATACTTTTGACACAGTCATTTGCCTGTATATCCCCTATCACATGCACCCAGTCATTTTATTGCTTACGAAAAAGAAAAATGCTGAGTGTGCATGATTTATTTTGCTTGAAAACCGTGTTTGAACTATGATATTATAGTAAAATCGTATATTTTCATTCTTTTCGACATAAAAATAGTTGACCGTTTTACAATGTTTTATTTATGGTGCTCTTTACCAATTTTATCCAAAATCTAGGATATTTAGACGCTCGTGGTTCTTTCGGAAGTAGGTCAATATATAGATGCTTTTACAGTATAAACGTTTTGTGAATTGACAGAAATTAAACTAACTCATGTCAAATTTGATACAAACGTTACTTGGCACAAGTACCACGAATTATATACGTTCCTAAAACAATGATCTCTATTACAGTTCCTTTAGATGCAATGCCAGATAAAAGAAAAAAGGAAAACAAACAAACAGCTCCAGTTTCGGTTGATAATATCAACAACCCTGTGCCGGGCTCTAGCAATATCAACCAGAAAGTAGCATCACGTGGCCAAGCAGCCCACGTGACTACAGCAGCCCAAATAACTACAGCGAATGTTTACGATGAAGCTGAAGAATTGTATGAACCATTATTGGAAAAAGAACTGAACGAAAAAGTTCGTATACATTTGCCACTTCGTTTGTTTACGTATGTTTTCGTCTATTTCCGTATTAATTCATTTTATGAATAAATTCGTATGTTTCCGTTTTAATCTGTCTGTTTCTGTAAACATTCGTTTATTTACGTATGCATTCGTGTGTTTACGTATCAATTCGTTTGATTTATTATTCCGGTTGTTCTGGTTTTAAGCTATTTGTTTTCGTAGACATTCGTTTATTTAAGTATGCATTTGAATGTTTCCGTTTCAATTCGTTTAATAAACACCCTTGTTACCACAAGAATGTTTAAAACATTAAAAATACTATATGTATTATGTTTTTTATTGTACAGTGCTCGGATCGTGCTTGTTTCCGAAATTTGCGCGTATCGATCGTGTATCGTGCGTGTATCATTCATACCGTGTGCATGTATATTTCACTCCGAGTGTTTTAATCGTGTAGCGTGTATCGCTCGTCGTGTAACTACATGATAAAAACGGTCTGAGATATTGTGAATTTTGCGTTTTATTATCATGTATCGTGTGCCCAAATTACTGACACATCTATTCGAATAAATAAATAAAATACTTACGCAGTGTCAACAATTTCATTTTCCATAAACATATATGACATACGCGATTAATTTAGTCACGTTTTAGATAAATGTTGACGAGATTTTTGCCGGAACTTCCTGTTTTATATGCCGTACGTCGATAAACTGTGGCTTATACCGGATCAATATGCGGTCAATTCAATTATGGCCAACATATTTGTTATTTCTATTTTTAGACCCAGGTTTGCGAGCTAATTTGAATTGAAGGTGGTGTTATTTACAGGCTGTGGTAGGGCGGCTGTTTTTCACATAATACTAACTTGTTTATACATGACTGTATTGTAAAAAATGACATTATGCAATAAAATATTATTAAATTAAAATTGCAGGTGACGTACGAACAATTAGGTGTTGATGGAGAGAACTATTACAATGTCTTAAAGACACAGATTCAATTAAGAAAGTTACAAAAGTATGTAGCATCAAGAACCCAAGATGATTACATAAACGAATTTCAGGTAAACATATCATTTGGAACTCTCACATTGTATGTCGGAGTTTACATTTAATCTGCATAAAATGTTACAGTTAATTTAATCAACTTGAAAATGTGAGAGTTCACATTTAATCAATTGAAAATGTGAGAGTTCACATTTAATCAATTTAAAATGTGAGAGGTCACATTTAATCAATTTAACGTGTGAGATTAATCTTTGATCGACTTTAAATGTGAGAGTTCACATTTAATTGACATAAAATGTGAGAGTTCACATTTAATCGACATAAAATGTGAGAAGTTACTTTTTATCCACATAAAGTGTGAGAGTGTACACCTTATCCACATACACTATATTCTTGGATTTCAGTCTCTGCCAGTTGGTCTTATCAAGTCATATGATATTTCAAGAGCAGAAGAAAATGCATTTAAGAATCGTTACCAAGGAATATACCCATGTATGTTAAAACATATATATTTTATGAACTTAATTTTTCAGTATTGAAATTTTCTTAATTGAATTAAGTTATGTTAATCATGACGGTCGAACATTCAATTAGGGACTTTTGTCAGTTATTTTTCCTTGACAAAATCTGAGGTAATCCAATTGGTTAAAAGGTACTTACAGTTGGAATCCATGAATTTTATCATTGAGTTCCTATGTAAAGATAACAAAATATTTTATCTAATATCTTTCTTGGTAATAATGATATTAACAGAAGTGGTTAAATTTAGAAAGTTCTTAAATTGATAGTTCTGAATTTTAAACAAATTAGATGATTAACAAACAAAGTTATATAACATTTATTTTCGCAAATTGACATTAAAAAGTAAGGATGAAATCCGAGTAATCCAACTAATTGGACCAACCTTTTTGAAGAGTATACAAGTGGAAATAACTGACTTAAGTCCGTTATTAAACATTCGATTTTCCTTAGTGGTCAAATATTTTACAAGGAAAAGTTTTGGCAAATCATTCGTAATACACAGATAATGAAAACATTTGTAGCACTTTCTAAAGAATTCGCGACCAGAAAAGTCAAATCTTTTACCAACATTGAGGCAAGTGTTTGGTAAAAAACACAGACAATTGAAATATTTGTAGCAATTTCAAAAGAATTCATCATGACAAAAGTCAAAATGTGCGAAATGAAGAGAAAAAGAAAGTTACGTATAGTTTGCTTACATTTATAATAAATAAATAAAGTCACAAAAACACATTGCTTGACAAGTTTTGAAAAAGTTAAAGTGCGGTGTAAATTTTGCTTTCGCGGAAATGTTAAGCCGACTTTACAATTAAGTGCAATAATTCCTGATCATTGAAATCACTTCCAGACAGTTGATTCATAAACACCTGGATTAAGTGGAACAACTGAAGGTAAATATTTCTTGCTCAAGGAAATTTTAAGTGTCCCTAGTGGGGCTCGAATCCGGGACATCTCGATCCCTAGGTGCGCGTCTTACCACTGACCACTGCTCTGACCTACAGTTATATGTGACTCGTGAAAATATACTTTCTGAGCTCACTGGGTGAAATAAAAATCAATCTAACAGCAAAGTTGACTAATATCCTTTTAATCTTTTTACAGATGACGAAACGCTGGTCACATTAAAATCCCCAGAATTCAGCTATATAAATGCTAGTTTTATAGAGGTAACTTTGGTTTTAAAAATTATTAATGTACTTGTAATATTTACTTGATGTTTTGCCTCCGCTCGCACTTCACTACTTAGGTATTAGTGCACGAGCTGTGTTCAATATTGATCTAAAACTGGTCTTTTTTTCAATGTCAATATACTTAAATTGCCCTAAAAGTCCTTTCAATTCTAGACTTTTATTTAGGATTAGAAAAAAATCTAACAAGTCTGGTTAAATGTTTAACTGCATCATGTTAAACTATTCAGGACAACAACTATAATATTAATCAATAAAAACGTATAAATGTAATCAAAGCGCTGAAAACACTGGAGTTGTTCGGCTTAGAAAACATGTAAAGCTGTAGTCGGTTGTTGTGGTTAGAACATGGAATTAAAGTATGAAAAATAACATTCATTTTAAAGACAGACTGCAGAACTCTCATTGTATGAAATTTTCCAGCAAAATGGTGTTGTTTGTACACATGTACTTGGTTACTGTACATGAATGTTACAATATTCATTGGGATACCAGAAAAAATAAACCGACCTACTTCTACACAAAGGCGCTTTGACCTTTGTCTTTTTATATTGACATTGACGCATACTGTATTTTTTTTATTGCAGGGATATCGGAAGAAACACGCCTATATTGCATCTATGGGTACGTTAACTTACTTAAATATGCTTTAATACATGTTGTCATTCTATTAAAAAAATTCTCGTTAATTCTACTTTAACTATAATTATATATTTATAGTCAATTTGCATTGAAGCCAATCTCCGTAAATAAATATTATACAATCCACTGTTGTAAAGAATCTCTTGACATCGTACAGGGGTTCATGTTTAGATGACATCTGTGTCGATCAATCTATGTGTAGCTTTCATCTAGTCTTAACTCTAATGATAGCAATGTGATGTCAATATTTCTATATTTATAGCAAGTGTTTTCGGCTATTTTGATAGTAGTGTTATTTACATGCTGTTGTTGGACCGTTCTTTGCAAATAACGTCACAAAGTCGATGTAAACAAGTCAATAAGCACGGTGATTTCCTATTTCTTTTTAAAAAAAACCAAAGGTCATCTGAACGGTATCTGTAATACAAAGTAGCCACATCCCAAATCATCGAGTACGCTAGCGGATAATTTTAGATCCGTTTTTAATCAGATTACATTGAAGCTGGACCCCGATGTACTAAGGACTTTAGTCAGTTAAATTCCCTTGTATACTCTTCAAAATGGTAGGTCAATTTCTTGGATTACTCGGAATTTACCCCTTAGTTTTCGATGTCAATTTGCCAAAATTAATTTTTAAAAAACTTTTTGTAAATCATTTGTTTGAAATTCAAGCTAAGAATATATCTAAATTTCATCACTTCAGTTGATATCTTCATTAACAAGAAAGATATTAGATGAAATATTTTGTTATCCTTTCAAAGGAATTCAACGATAAAATCCGAGGATTCTAACTGTACGGACCTACTTACCAATTGGATTGCTTCAAATTTATCAGGGAAAGATAACTGACTAAAGTCCCTTATTATCTATAAAACTACATGCGCAAAATTTTTTACACATTCTTATTTTAACTTTTCCTTTATGCGTTAAGATCATCAGAATACGGATAAATAAAAACATACAAGAGGTGTAAAGAAAAATATTAAGCTTTTGTATCAGAAATCCGCCCCAAAGGATGATAAGAAATTCAGATCATAACGTTGCCATTCATACGATGTATTTATACAAAATCACGTCAGCTTGCGAAAATGTTGTAAAATGTAAATATATTTTAACCATTTCATCTATTCTTCAAGGACCTACGATAAAGTTTATGAAAGATTTAACACCATTCTGGTGGATGGTTTGGCAAGAAAAAGTTGGTAAGATTGTCATGTTGACAAGGCTATGGGAAGCTGAGGTAAGTTGGCAAGATTGTCATGTTGACAAGACAATGGGAGGCTGTGGTAAGTTGACAAGATTGTCATGTTGACAAGAAAATGGGTGGCTGGGGTAACTTGGCAAGGTTCTTTTGTTGACAAGACAATGGGTGGCCGGGGTAAGTTGTCAAAATTGTTATGTTGACAAGACAATGAGAGGCCGGGGTGAGTTGACAAGATTGCTATGTTGACAAGACAATGGGTGGCCGGGGAAAGTTGGCAAGACTGTCATGTCGACAAGATAATGGGAAGCTGAGGTAAGTTGGCAAGATTGTTATGTTGACAAGATAATGGAAGGCTGAGGTAAGTTGACAAGATTGTTATGTTGACAAGATAATGGGATGCTAAGGGAAGTTGTCAAGATTGTTATGTTGACAAGACAATGGAAAATGTTAAAACTTGTAAGACTCGTCATTTGCTAGATTGGCACGCCACGTTAAAACTTGTAAGACTCGTCTTTTGTTAGATTGGCATGCCACGGTAAAACTCGTAAGACTCGTCTTTTGTTAGATTGGCACGCCACGTTAAAACTTGTAAGACTCTTCTTTTGCTAGATTGGCACGCCATGTTAATTTTTGTAAGACTCGTCTTTTGTTAGATTGTCACGCCACGTTAAAACTTGTAAGACTCGTCTTTTGTTAGATTGGCACGCCACGTTAAAACTTGTAAGACTCGTCTTTTGTTAGACTGGCTTGCCTCGTTAAACTTGTAAGACTCGTCTTTTGTTAGATTGGCACGCCGCGTTAAAACTTGTAAGACTTGTCTTTTGTTAGATTGGCACGCCTCGTTATAATTGTAAGACTCGTCTTCTGTTAGATTGGCACGCCACTTTAAAACTATTTATGCATGTCTTTCTATCGTTTCAGATTAACGAATGTGATCAATATTGGCCAAACGTTGATAGTCAGGTTACATATGGTGATTTGACAGTCACTTCTCTGAGTGAGATGATATATACAGATTATGCCATCAGATCCTTGAAACTTCAAAAGGTTGGTTTGTATTGTTAACTTTAGGCACTGTTTGATTTACATGAGACATTATAGTTCCGACGTAAGACAGTCTAGTGATCAGTGTGCGGCGACAAATGCAATCTGATGAAAACCTGATCTAAAAATCTTCGCTCGCTTAATCACTAATTTAGATATGGCTGTTTAGTTTTAGAGAGAAAGGTACATAACTCTGTCGGACAAAAATCACCTCAACTTATAAAAGTCATCATGTTCGCCTATAATATCACTAATACACAGAAAAACTCATATACAATAGAAAAAAATAATGATTTATCTACATAATAGTATGCTCTCTCTATCTATATATATATGTATAAGAGTCACAGACGCAGATCGCCTGTGAGATAAACTAGCTATAGAATTGATTTCGAAATTTTACGTGGCATTGTCGTAATACATCCATAAGTTTCCGAAAGTGTGTATTGTGATCGAGAAAAGCTGATTATGCCGTATGGTATGTTTTAGTCGAGATATTTTTAATAACAATCAAGCCGCTAGTACAAAAATGCATTCAGTCACCGTGAAAATTATTCAAGCTTTGACAGTTTAAAAAAAGGGACAATACCTTTGAAAGTTGGTGTGAATTAAACAAAACATTAGAGTCTAATTACGCTTCCGGTGAACATATCATTAAAATGTTAATGTTTCCTTTAACTTGTATACAGGGTAAAGAGACACGTATAATTCAACAGGCCCACTATACAGCATGGCCTGATAAAGGAACACCTAATGACGTCACAAGTCTGGTAGAGTTTAGACAAAGAGTGAACAGTTTACAGACAAGTCTTGATGGACCGATATTGGTCCATGGCAGGTAATGCCGATGTTTTGTTTTTTGTTTTGATTAAACCTCGCAACACATTGAATATGTCATATTACGGCAGTCAGTCAACTGTTCACTGTTCTAGAAAAGGATACTTCCGTCAGTGAACGACGTTTCCCAGCATGATTTAGAACGGATGGTAGGAGGGAAAATAACAATAGAAATTATATCATGACCAAGCTCAATTAAAGAAGGCAAATACCCTGCACGGAAATCTGACTTGTGCGTTACCGAATGAGCTAACCAGGTGGCAAACTCTGAATCACAGACAGGACTTGATATGCAATACGGCGTACGTCTGTTTTAAACCACGGTCCTGGCCTGCTGGTGCAATGTTTCATAAATCAGTTTTCTATCACACTTGTGCTGTGTTAAAAACACCAGCGAGTATAAGAACATTTGTCATAAAATACCGGATGAAACTTTGAAGTTGTTTCTATGGCCACGTTAAGTGTAAACACAAGTAGTGTGTCGTGCTAATACTGGATGAAACTTTGAATGGTTCTAATGGCCACTTTAAATGTAAACACATGCAACCTGTCGTGTTGATACAAATATACACTTTGAAATTGATCTTATGGCCACTTTATGTGTAATCACATGCAATATGTCGTGTTGATACCTGAAGAAACTTTGATATTGTTCTTGTGGTCACTTTAAATGTAAACACATGCAATATGTCGTGTTACTACAAGAAGAAACTTTGAAATTGTTCCTGTAGCGACTTTCAGTGTAAACACATGCAATATGTCGTGTTAATACCAGAAATATCTTTGAAATTGTTTTATAGCCAATTTAAGTGTAAACACATGCAATCTGTCGTGCTGATACCAGAAGAAACTTTTAAATTGTTCTAATGCCCACTTTAAGTTTAAACACATGTAATATGTCGTGTTATTACCAGATGGAACTTTGAAATTATTCTTGTGACCACTTTAACTCATACAATCTATCATGCCGTTAAACACCCGATTTTTGATCAACTGTGCTGTTATGTTATTTAGATATTTGAGTTTTGTTAAGTCAGATTGTAACGTCGCTGTTTGCCATCCAGTTACATATGACTAGCACACTAAGGAACGATAACGACGTTTGAAAATAAAGTCGTCCATTAGGGGGTTTGTGGTTAGACAGGACATGCATACCAATTCAGTTTGGTCATTTGGACTTAGGGAAACAAAAATATGGAGAATTTATAATCAAATGGACATATGTGGTCTAAAAATAGAAATAGTGGAAATGGGAGATTTGTTGGGAATTTATTTTTATTTATTAACGGACGATCTGATGTACATTTTTTCAGTGCTGGTATTGGACGCACCGGGACTTATATTGCAATAGACATTTTGACAAATGAAGGGGTCATAAAGGGAAGTGTAAATATTCTATTCTGTGTACGAAAATTGAGAGAACAGAGAGTAAAAATGGTTCTAAACTTGGTAAGTTGCCCTCGAAATGTTGAGAAAGAACTGTCGTGTTTTGTTAAGTACTAAAGTTATATAAATGTCGTGATTTGTAAAGTACTAAATTATATAACTGTCGTGTTTTGTTAAGTACTAAATTATATAACTGTAGTGTTTTGTTAAGTACTAAAGTTATATAACTATCGTGATTTGTTAAGTACTAAATTATATAACTGTCGTGTTTTGTTAAGTACTAAATTATATAACTGTCGTGTTTTGTTAAGTACTAAAGTTATATAACTGTCGTGATTTGTAAAGTTCTAAAGTTATATAACTGTCGTGATTTGTAAAGTTCTAAAGTTATATAACTGTAGTGATTTGTAAAGTATTAAAGTTATATAACTGTCGTGTTTCATTAAGTACTATAGTTATATAACTGTCGTGATTTGTAAAGTACTAAAGTTATATAAATGAAGTAATTTGATCAGTACTAAAGTTATATAAAACTTATATAACTGTCGTGATTCGTTAAGTACAAAAAAATTTTATAACTGTCGTGGTCATTTGTTCAGTACTAAAGTTATAAAACTGTCGTGATTTGTTCAGTACTAATGTTATATAACTGTGGAAGGGCATGTGAGTACTGGTTATAGACAAGGATCCTGGAAAGTTAGGTAATGTGCGCTGGACGCCGTAAATTGACCTAACTTGTGTTGAAACGGGGTTAAACACAGTCAAAAAAGAGGTTGTACAGTATAACTATTTTGAATTCCGAAACTTTAGGACGAGCAAATATGAACTATACTCTCTCTGGACAAGGGTAAATTATTTGGATTTTCTTATCCTTGTTATAAAATTATCACAAATTTTTTCTAATATATTTTATCTACATTCTGTTTACATTAAAGGAACAGTATAGGTTTCTACATGAGTGTCTTGTTTACACTTTAACTTATGATTGCAAACCCATAGAAGCTAGTGGTTTCCATGACTACGTGAAGAAACTTAACAGAAAAACTATTGGGAAGAAGTTTCAAGTATGTATATACATGTATATCAATACGTTAATGGCATTAACATGACAAAGCTTGTTGGTTATATTGTGTTATTTCAAATTTATGGACTAAATACGGAACATCAATCATCGCCTAGACGATCGTGGATTTATTTACTTCAACATCGGTCAAAGCATTTTGTTTAGGCATGTAGCCACATTTAGGCATATTCAATGTAATGAATATTCTTGCATAAAGGTCTGGTCGGAGACAAACTTTACGCTCAATATATATGCATATTATTAATATTATATTTATGCATTGCGTGGATTTGTTATGTGGAACAAGTAACATACAAGTCTGCGTCCCAATTTTCGATGTCGCCCAATGCACTGGAATTGTTGAACGCACCTCAGATGTAAGGGTCATGGTTAAGATAAACGAACCCGTAAGTTAAGACATGAGCTAATTTCTACGACCATTCTCCTTTCTACCACTGACTCTTGTAATATGACATAATAGACAGTTGTCAGTCACTCACGGAAGCATGAGCCTTGTAGATTTAGCCTTCCGAATCGGTAAATAGGATGATTGACTGTCCTTATATAACCTACACAATTTGTTGCAACGGCAACAAAAAATCACTTTTTCTTGTATTCATATTTTCAGGAGTTACAAAGTACTATAGAAAGTCGTTCAGAATCAGAAATCCTCACTGTTCAACAAAACAGTGAATTGACAGATAAAAACAGGACTGGAGCAGACATTCCAGGTTAGATGCATAAAAAATATTTGGTTTTTAAAACAACCCAGGTAGTAGAGAGGTGCATTCAGAACTCCTCGGCCATTTACTACGAATAACCTCGGACATATTTAGACGCCATTTTGGAACTACCTTTTCGTTACATGCCTAAACAAAATGCCTTGACCGGTGTTGAAGTAAATAAATCCACGATCGTTAAATCCGACCTCGCAATATTGTACAGTAACTCCTGATGTTTGTAATCGCCTTTAGGCATGTGATCCCTCATTTACACTAGGACGTACTGTAGGCTATTTCCTTGCCCTAGGAAATACTCAGCACCCCTTATGCGGTTTGAAGTGGGGACCTTTAAATCACTTCGCGTGTTCTATCACCACTGCTCCTACCATAATCTATATTTTAGTCAGGTAAAATATGTAAACAATCTTGGATTTGATGAGGGCTTTTTCAAACTAATGTTATTAAATTTTTAGGTGATATTGACAGACCAAGACTTCACCTTGGGCGTAAAAATGCATCGTCTGAGTATATTAATGCATTGTATTTAAATGTAAGTACAGTTTGTATAAAACATGTCTATTGTGAACTATATCGATACAATATGTTTAAACATAACTGATCTGTCTATTGTGAACTATGTCGATACAATATGTTTAAACATAAGTGATCTGTCTATTGTGAACTATATCGATATAATATGTTTAAACATAAGTGATCTGTCTATTGTGAACTATATCGATACAATATGTTTAAACATAAGTGATCTGTCTATTGTGAACTATATCGATATAATATGTTTAAACATAAGTGATCTGTCTATTGTGAACTATATCGATACAATATGTTTAAACATAAGTGATCTGTCTATTGTGAACTATGTCGATATAATATGTTTAAACTGAACTGATCTGTCTATTGTGAACTATGTCGATACAATATGTTCAAACAGAACTGATCTGTCTATTGTGAACTATGTCGATACAATATGTTCAAACAGAACTGATCTGTCTATTGTGAACTATGTCGATACAATATGTTTAAACTGAACTGATCTGTCTATTGTGAACTATGTCGATACAATATGTTTAAACTGAACTGATCTGTCTATTGTGAACTATGTCGATACAATATGTTCAAACAGAACTGATCTGTCTATTGTGAACTATGTCGATACAATATGTTTAAACTGAACTGATCAGTCTACTGTGAACTATATCGATATATTATGTTTAAACAGAACTGAATTTTTGTTGAAACATTATTTCTACATTTTTCGTATAATATGTAAATTGTGAAAATTTGAAATTTTAAACAAAATGTTTTACAAAAAATATGCAACAATTTTATTGATATACATTTTTCCATTATACAGAGTTTTATGTTACCAAAACATTTCATCATCGCTCAAACACCTTTGTCTAGTACAGTGAAAGATTTCCTAACACTTGTTGTTCAAGAGAAATGTAAACTTATAATAAACATGGATGCTAGTATCAGTCCAGCCGATGTAAGTGAGAAATCTTTATTTATTTGCTTAAGCCAGATATAAAATTACAAGTGAGAAATCTTTATTTAATTTGCTTTAGCCAGGTACAAAATTACTAGTGTGTAATCTTTATTTATTTGCTTTAGTCAGATACAAAATTACAAGTGAGAAATCTTCATGTAATTTGCTTTAGCCAGATACAAAATTACAAGTGAGAAATCTTTACTTTATTTGCCTTAGCCAGATACAAAATTACAAGTGAGAAATCTTTATTTTATTTGCTTTAGCCAGATACAAAATTACAAGTGAGAAATCTTTATTTATTTGCTTTAGTCAGATACAAAATTACAAGTGAGAAATTTTCATGTAATTTGTTTTAATCATTCTTTCAAAACCTGTAATGAATACAATATTTTAATTGGTACTGAATGCATAGGGTTTGAAATTAACGATTTTAGTATTTATGAATTTCTTTCATTCTTGAAAAATGATGTTTCATTCGCTGAAAATATAAGCCAAAGCCAAAAAAGATATATCTTAAATTTATATTGTAGAAAAAGGCTTAAAACTTTAAACATTAGGATTAAATTTAGTTCATTTGTTTGTGTCTTTTTGGGTAAACTTTTCTGATTTATATCTGTTTTGAGTTGATGCCAAAGGAATCACTGAACATTTGATAATGTCTCTTTTTCTATTGATTTACGCTGATTTCTGACGAAAGTTTTATTAAAACACGTTTTTTTACATTTACAGAATGTAGGTCAATATATTCCATCTCATAATGAAGAATACATGACTGCTGGATCATTTAGTGTGAAAGTTGTATCAAGAAAACTGGACCAGTTATGTTCAGTAACACAATGCAAAATACAGTACAATAATAAGGTAAGTGAGAGGGGGTCTTGTGTAAGGTTCATTATCCATATGACCAGTTATGTTCAGTAACACAATGTAAAATACAGTACAAGAATAAGGTAAGTGAGAGGGGGTTTAGTGTTTGGTTAATTATCCTTATGATCAGTTATGTTCAGTAACACAATGTAAAATACAGTACAAGAATAAGGTAAGTGAGAGGAGGTCTAGTGTTTGGTAAATTATCCTTATGATCAGTTATGTTCTGTAACACAATGTAAAATACAGTACAAGAATAAGGTAAGTGAGAGAAGGTTTAGTGTTAGGTTCATTATCCTCGTGTGTTTGTTTTAAACAAATACAGCAGCTTGATCTGCAAAAGAAGTATTTCTTAACCATGTCTTGGAACCAAACACACGACCCTTGATTTATTACTCAATCGTACTATTGACTAAACTAACAGGTCGGCAGTTAGTTTGATTTACATTTCGATGTTTTGGTTTCGATGAACTCTTGTCATAATTCAGAGCAGAGTACGTGGACAAAGGAATAAACGGAGCAATTTTAGTTAGAAAACACCAATTTTAAAACAGAGATTTATTAATTTTTTACGACAAAATGATGAATTATTTTCGTCAATAGTTCTGTTTTCCCTTTCATTCTTTATCTGTGTTAATGTAAACACGATTAATTTCTTCTTCTGTTGTTTCTTTGTGTATTTGTATTTTATTGTATTGTTTGTTTCCTAGAAATGTCTGTAATTAACTTTTATTACATTTTACATATCGACATTAAGTTATTTCATTGTGTGTTCTTACAGACTCAATCTGAACAAGTAGACGTCACGTGTGTACAATTTTCACGATGGCCTCAAACTTCAAAGGTACCACCGGATGTAGTTGAATTCTTACAGTTTGTGACGGAAATGACGTCACTGATTCAAAAGTCTGACCCAGAATCTCCTGTATTTGTTCACTGCTTGTAAGTATTAAACTTGTATCTGGTTTGAAATTTCTAACCACGTAGGTAATTAACATCATCAATTATTAGCATAAGAATGAACATTGGCTGGCACAGTCTAAACTGGATTCACACGACATCCATTTTAATGATTGCTTGTTCCCGCTATTTAAAATCTATTATCACATAAAGTCCCAAATCAGCAAATGAATTTGATTGCAGCTATTATAAAAGGGTTTCGTTTTCCTTTTTACAGAAGGCAATTACAGTCCACTTTGGAGGTATTTCTGTCTAAAATTTGGATAGAAATATCTTTAAAGTATATTCACATTTCTATGTGTTTTTTATATAAACCAATTTACCTAATTTTGCAAACAAATCTGGAAAAACCAATATATGTAATTGAGAATTACCAATAAATATAATAAATATTTACCAATAAATTTATTAGAGAATTACCAATATATATATAATAGAGAATTACCAATATATATAATAGAGAATTACCAATATATATATTAGAGAATTACCAATATCCATAATAGAGAATTACCAATATATGTAATAGAGAATTACCAATATATATAATAAAGAATTACCAATATATATAATAGAGATTTACCTATATATGCAATAGAGAATTACCAATATATATAATATAGAGTTACCTATATATGTCATTGATAATTACCAATATATGTAATAGAGTATTACCAATATATATAATAGAGAATTATCAATATATATATAATTGATAATTACCAATATATGTAATAGAGAATTACCAATATATATAATAGAGAATTACTAATATATATATTAGAGAATTACCAATATATATAATAGAGAATTACCAATATATATTATAATACAGTTACGCACATGTATCAGCAATATTATTGATTTTTTCCTGATAGATTCTTTAAGTGAAGAGATATACATTTAGAAATGATTGTAATTCAAAATCAATTGACATGAGAATTATTGTAAAATCATTCTATAATACCATAATCGAGATAGTATACCCAGTCTTTGACTTTACTATACATTTATCTTAAACATTTAAACGAGTAACATATACGAGTCATATTATACGTAGACATTTTTTGTTGAGCGTTGTTTTATTGTTAATGAAATATTGAATTGTTTGCATTAATTCGAAGAAATGCTAAACAGTCGAAAGAAAATATTTTTGTTACAAAAATGCT
This sequence comes from Mactra quadrangularis, assembly GCA_025267735.1. NCBI lineage: Eukaryota > Metazoa > Mollusca > Bivalvia > Venerida > Mactridae > Mactra > Mactra quadrangularis. The sequence continues at coordinate 23,602,441 of CM046295.1, read as the reverse complement.
TATGCTGTGTTCGTTAAATGTGAGGCCAATAAAATAAATTCTGAAGATTTTGAGGAATCGTCAGTCAGTTATAACATTACATCCTTTATTAATTTTATCCATATTTTAGAAATGGAGCTGAAAGGAGTGGATTGTTTTGTTTGGTATCTATACTGCTGGAAAAAGTTGAATGTTGTCAAGAGGTCAGTGTATGTAACACAGTGAGACAAATCAAAATGAAGCGACGTCTAGCGGTCAACACTCAGGTACAAATTAACAATATTATCATTAAGAGTAACTCATTTGAATTCGAAGAAACAAACTACACAGACTACAGAGAAAGCCCAATTTGCCTGGAGCTGGACATTCCTTTGATATGGCCTGAAATCGAACTTAACCCTTTGATATGGTCTGAAAACGAACTTAACAATTTGATATGTTCTGTAATAAAATTTAACAGTTTGATATTGCCTTAAATCAAACTTAACAATTTGATATGGCCGGAAATCGAACTCAACCCCTTGATAAGGCCTGAAATCAAACTTAACAATTAAAAGTGGCCTGGAATCGAATTTAACCCTTTGATGTGGCCTGAAAATTAACTTAACCTTTTAATTTGGCCTGAAATCGAACTAAACCCTTTGATGTAGCCTGAAATCGAACAATTTGATGTGGCCTGAAATCGATGTTAACAGTATGATATGGCCTGACATAAAACTTAACATTTTAATGTGGCCTGAAATCGACCTTAACCCTTTGATATGGCCTGAAATCGAACTTAACCCTTTGATATGGCCTGAATTAAACCTAACCCTTGTTGTTTACAGTATTTTATTTTATTTTTATAATAAGAGTAAAATCAGTTAAAATCTGTGAAGTTTAATGGAGCCCTTATTGTAGATATAGTTTTAAACAAACCAATGTAATGTTGATCAAAAACAGAAAACGTATTATCATGAAGTTAACAAAATGTACAAGTTCTGCTATTATGTTTTATGACTTTAGTCCATCGTATACAAATTGTCTTTGTATGCCGGACAATAATATATAAACATAAAAAGTGGTTCCTTAAGTGAGAAAATAGACAGAAGCTTTCGAAAGAGTTAAGTCTAGTACTAGTTCTCGTCAGGAACAATGTTAAGATGGACTGTTTGTCTAACATGCCTCTAGATGTTGAAAAAGTTGCGACGTAAAACAATAACGACCGTCAACCAGAAAATGTCGTTTATCACACTAGGTTAGTTTTTAACAGAGAATATTACATGAGACTGTTTCCCTACATGTTAATCCTACAACTAAGCCCATCAGTCTTAAGTTATAACACAGAACAAAAACTATCGACGCTGAAAATGCCTGACCATTTAACCTGCGGAGTAATACATGTGTCTCTGATTTACTACGCAGTTTATATCAAGGCGATAAAGTAGTTCCGTCAATCAACTGACGCGTCTTTTTTTCTGTGTCAATGACAAATATTTACTTATATTGATAAGCGAGTGAATGGGCGGAGTCAAATCTCGTTAATACACTCAGCAGTAGTATTTGCCAGTTATACAGTATAGAATAAGCACTTCGCTTGCATTTTTTTTGCCATGCTCTCTTCGTACGTAAATCTAAAGTGCAAGGAGTAATCATTAGTATGGATTTGTTAGGTTTCAATGTGCACGAAAGTCTTTCTGTATCTCAATACTTTGATGTCAACTTGGAATGCCAATACAAGAAAAGACGAGTCAAACTGTCAATAACGGAGAATTGAATATATTCAGACATGTTCAATTATTATCTATATAAACGAAGTGAGTAATATCTACACTCTTTTGTCCACCGAGTCACACGTTCTGCACACTTTGTACTTACAACTCCCCTTCAATATCTTAGACTACTGTGTTTCCCCCATAAATGGAAAGTCCAAACTTTAAAGTACAAATACATTGCCATGTTAATATAGTTGATTTATAGTCCAACGCAGGTTGACTGTTTATCACGTGTATGTATAAATCAATTTTGTAAACATGATATGTTTTTGTTCTTTAAAGTTTGCACTCTTCCCTGCTTTTGAAAGTTAGACACACCTTTTGATAGATTGTCACGCCAAGTTAAACAAATAGCTATATTTGTGTATGATGTTTTATTTCAGGAGCAGTTTAAATTCTGTCATGATTTCGTCAACATTCATCTAGAAAGATGTCATGCTTATCTTTCACTACATCACTGACTTAAGGGAGAACACAATTTATGTTGGTGATATAAATAGACGAAACCAATATGTAAGACTTTGTGATTCTTCAATATTGTATTAAAGACATGAAAGATAGCACGGCGATACCAAATATTCCACTAACCTCCTAGTCCGTTGCTCGACTACGATACACGTCCAACGTTCTTCGTTCTGACTGTAGAAGCGGGACTACTATCTCTGACTGTAGAGTTTCAGATATACCCTTTCGCCGTTACTTTACTATTATAGTGTGTCAATAATTTAGTGATATTCCTATACATGCATTGGGGATATTAAAAACATGACTTTTGAGACAATGTTTCTGTGTATAAAAACTTGGCTATTTTAGCTATCTTAGTTCATCTTAGTTATAATATTGTTAATTCATGTATGTGTCTTTCTATTATCCTCCCATGTTAGTTTATTACATTATATTTATTCAATATTGTTTCATGTTTGTCTCATGTTTTGTTACATTGATCCCATGTTTGTCATCATATCAAACTGATCGTTGATTTTACAGTTTAGTTAGATAGTTGCTTAGATTATTTACATGTATATAAAATAAATTATGTGTATAGTATATAATTAGGGACTTTAGTCAGTTATCTTTCCCTGATAAAATCTGAAGCAATCCAATTGGTAAGTAGGTCCTTACAGTTGGAATCCTCGTACTTTATCACTGAATTCATATTTCATCTAATATCTTTCTTGTTAATGAAGATATTTACAAAAGTGATTACAGATACTTTTTAACTTAAAAATACTTAGCTTGAATTTCAAACAAATTAAATAATTTACAAAATAGATATTTAAGATTAATTTTGGCAAATTGACATTGAAAAGTAAGGGTAAAATCCGAGTAATCCAACTAATTGGACCAACTTATTTGAAGAGTATACAAGGGGAATTAACTGACTATGGTCCCTTATTGTGTGTAAATATTTTTGTGTATTCAATGCATGTGTATAAATTATATGTGACCTCCTCAGCAAAAATCAGTCTTAATGAGGAAAAATCACTTTTCTTGTTTCTTACATTTTCTGAATCTACTTGCACTGAAACATGTTTTCAGAAAATTTCAGGTGATTCTGACAAAAATTGCCAAAGTTGCAGCGTTTAGAAGTATACAGGTATGACGGCCAAAATTATGTGTTATCCGAACATTTTTACCAATTTTCTGCATATTAATGATAATTTGCAGCAAAAGATAAAAACATGAGTAATTCTCTAAATTTTATTCTATTTTATTTATCATTTTAAGGAATACATTTTACAAAAAATAAACACTTTAAAATTTGGAAGTACATAATATTCAAGCATGTTTCCATAGAAACCAAACATATAAATTACAACTTTTATGGCTTTTTTAAGAATATTCAGTCCAATTCATTGAAAATGCCTGTAATACATAGAAAACTAAAACCAATGCCAATAAATTGCAAAAATTCCTCATTATTGTATATGATGATGTACTACAAAACAATGAACTATGACAATTTTTATTCTTTGATGGAAAGCAGATTTTTTAAAATTACATGACACATACTATGTTGACTTGAAACATTTAAATAATATTTACTATATTATATGCTTAAGGGATATCTAGATTGAATATTGACATGTTATCAGGAAGGTCTTACAATGAAGTCATTCTTTACTTAATAAAAGAAACAGTTTCCATGGAAACCAATTCAGTGTACTTTTTAGCAATACTACTTATTTGCCAAGATTTGAAGGAAAATAATGATGGATGTAGCAGAATGGTAAAACACACATTATTTACTTATTTCATCTCCTCAATTGATTATGTATTTCAGCCATTATTATATTTCTAAAGTTATATTCAAAGTACTTACACAATATATTAGCTAAAGCATATTTTGAGCCATATTTTGCAGACGACGTCACATATGTGCATAATTATATTATTTAAGTATATAATTAATGTGAACCATTGTATTAGTATATAATTATGTTAACATGTGTTTGTTTATACTTAATGTGTAAATATTTATTTCAAATGTCTGTGTATATATTGTATGTGTTTTTTAATGTTCATATTTTTTTAAATTTGTATTTAGTTATGTAAACACATAAACAAATACATATTAAATATAAACACATAGTAACAATAATTTCATTGTTGCCGAAATAAAATTATTTTTATTATGTGTATATATTTAATATTTATTTGTTTATGTGTTTATATTTAATATGTGTTAATTCATGTGCATGTGATTAATGCGCGTCTATTTATGAGTATATATTCAATGTATATTTTTATGTGCATATATTTTATTACATGTAGTACATACGTTGTGTGTATATATTTTATGTGTATATTTTTTATTTGGATTTACTGCATATGTTACTATAAATTGTAACAAAATTGACGAGGAAGTGTGCCAATATAGCCTCAATGTGAGCAATATATTCCAGTATTGAGCAAGTGTACCAAATATCGATATTTGGCTAACTTCCTACTTCATACATTATCAACAAAAGAACTTACGTTTTATAATAAGCGTTCATAAGATTCCAACGTTTCGGTATTGAAAAAACAAAACATTACATGTGACGTAACGTCAACGTGCAAAATAGCGCGTTACGTTGAGAAAAAAATTGTATTAATCTTCAAAATTGTATTTTTGTTTCAGAAAAACTATCATTACATGCAAGAGTCAACATATGCAATAAAAAGGTTATGAATCAGGGCAAGTGTGCCTAAAGTCGATATCGGCACACTTTCCTCGGCATTAGCTCTCGGACTGAAGCCCTCGGGCAATACCTGAGCGAGTGTGCCTATATCTTCCTTAAGGCACACTTGCCCTGTTTAATAACCTCTACATATTTCATGTGTATATTTCTATGTGCATATATTTAATGTATATACATGTAGTTTATATGTATATATTTCATGCCTGGTAGATATATGATTTCCTTATTTTGTAAATATTTAAAATATGTAACTAAAGATATAATATAATATACATTGCGCTCTAAAATTTTCTTTGACAAATGAAATCTTTTTAATGTAGCATAATTTTAATCTTATATTGATAAACTAATTAACCCGGGTCGATAGCAAGTAACTTTACTATAATAAAAGCTTTTTAATGTAGCATAATTTTAATCTTATATTGATAAACTAATTAATGCTGATGATTTTTTATTTGTCTCAGATTTTAATTCTTTTAAATGAATAAATGTGAATAGGTTCAGCCAAAAAGAAGAATTTTTACCCCAGGTACTTATGGAGGAGGATTTATGTCGTTGCATTGTAAATACATCATTTCTGTTCTTTGGTGGCCGGTACATGTAACAAAAATTACATCTTACTTAGGTGAGCGTGTCAATTAATACAGGACTGTGGGTCATTCTGTATTTTAACAGTAGAACACATGTAAGAGACCCCCAAAGAACATTTCTGTTAAATGCATACATTAACAGATTTTATTTACTCTGTTTGAAGTTCATTTTTGTTCGGATTCTACGAACAAAACTATGAGTTATGCTCGGGAAGTAGACTCAACAAACTTAGGTCACATCAAAGTCAACCTTTGTTAGTTCGAAAGCAGGGAACTTTTTCCAAGGGCCTTATTTTATAAATATCATTATGCTATGGAAAGATTTATCATTTCTTGGTTAAATAAGAAAATAAGGTTTGAAGAACGGATATAATAGTTTGAGTATATATGCTTAATTTTCGTTTCTGTAAGCCTATATAGGTTTTTTTACAATGGATCAGTTTTGTTTCAAAACATCATTGTATATGTCATTGCATGCCTTTTCTATTTTATTGTTTATATAGTTAATCTCTTAAAATATTGTAAATATGTATAATTCATTATTGAAAAGTAAAATAAAAAATGTATAATATTTCATAATCATTGTTTGCTTTTTATGTTGACATTAAAATGTCTGTTCCACAACAAAATAATGTCACTTAATAAAGTAGGAACTGAACAAACGAACTAATTTAGTTATACATGTAAATGTAATCTTGTTACACTATTAAGTGTCTTACGTGTTTTATGCGGATACCTTGGAGTGCATTTGGAGAAGTTACTTCGGCCTTATTGATTCAAATGTAGAAAGCAAAATTTACTCCGAATAAATGGAGGAACAAGTTTGCTACACGTAGTATAACTAAGAATGGCAAAGTACTGCATGTTACAAACTCCAACAAGAGGGTCCTGAGGACCCAGGAAGGCTCACCTAAGAACTAGGTTTTAAGGACATCTGACACGAATCTATTAATACTTTCATTCTTTAGTGTATGATAATTGTGACCTTGAAGTCATATTCCAAATATCAAAGCTTTCGACCAATCAGAATTCGAGAAAAAAGTTGAGGTGATGCTACGTGCCAAATATGAAAGCTCTAGGTCGAACAGTTAGTGGGAACGAATTTATAGTCAACATTTCTTTAATAAAAACTTCAGACCGCTGGGACAGGTTAATAATGACTCCAGGGTCATAATTTAAATCATACTTAAAGATTACATTGAAGTGGTGCTACTTGCCAAATTTGGTGACTGTGGGCTCATGATTTTTGACAAGATGATTTCAAATGACGCATGGCGCACGAGGAACAAAGACACAACACAAAAAAGAAAATTTGTTAAAGGTATATACAGGAAAAGTTCAACTTCATATTTCCTGATTTTGAATTATATTTTTTTTTAAAACTGAGAGTACAACACGAGAAATACTTTGGGTCTTTCCTAACTAAACCCATGTGCGTCAGGTTAGCTAAAACTAAATAAGTGATAAAATATGCGTGTACTGATTAGAAGATACAATAGCTTGTTATGGTGCAACATTAGTATAATTCTATTAAAAAGACATCCTAACTGCCTAAGAATGTTGAAAAGACAAGAAAATGTTTAATTTCAGCAAGTTCGACATATAACAAATCTTAAATAGCTTGGTGATTGCCTCAGTATATTACTTTCGTTTTCAACAATGTAAAATGTAATTGTAATTACATTTTATAGTCTAAGTTTCATGCTTACGCACGTTCACCGACTTTACAGCAATTACTCCTGGTCACTGGGCTATTGGTATCTATCTATCAATCTCCCTGGGGAGTCTTTTTACTCCGCTTATTAGTGCAGCCGACAAATTGGCGCAGCGGAATTATACCACCCTCGCAGGTACCCATTTACACCTGGGTGGAGTGAAGCAATCGCAGGTAAATTTCTTGCTCAAGGAAATTAGCAGTGCCCCTGGTGGGACTCGAACCCAGGACCTCTCGATCCCTAAGCGCGCGTCCTACCACTGGACCACTGCTCCTAAATGTAAATGCCACATGTTTTAATTCGTTCAGTTGAATGTTATAAGCGACAAATGTTATTAGTAAGTTATTTCTTACGTTCTTAATACTGTTTTAAACTTGGATCTATACTTTTGGCACAGTCATTTGCCAGTATATCCATTTAACATGTAAAAAAGAAAATTAACTAATTAAAACTTCCTATATCAAATTATTTATTTGCAGTAAGAACTAAATTTCGTGGTGATATAAATTCATCAAATATTGGTATAATGTTGCCTTGGAAACCATTTTCCTTCAAGTAATGTAATCTATCATTATAGATTAAAGATTCAATCACAGGTTGAAGTAAATACTGTAAACCCTGAAAAAATAAATTTGTATATTATACATTTATCAACATTATATCATAACTAAATTACTGTGTCAGGTTTTCATTCATTTATTTATTTATACTGGGTTAAAAGCCGTGTCAACACCTTTTGGGTATTTTACGGCATCCAGCACACCTAACTTAACTTTCCTGGACCCTTGTCTTTAACCAGTACTCACCTATCTCTACAAGGCCAGAAACTTCTCCATATACCTTATAAGTGGAGAAAATTTGACATAATTGTCAAATTTTCATGGAAAGGTATAACCTCCCCTCAAAATGTCTGTAATATGAGTTGAATAAGTGTTTAAATCGAATTAAATAAATTCCACTTAGAAATAAGAAAGTTGACATAAAATGACAATTTTGGCACCCCTTCCAATTCAAAATATTCCTTAGAGGTTGGAAAGATGCACTGTGCTTCTATTCGCCAGAAAAAATTGAAGTCATTGAAAACAGACGAATTGCACAAAATTAAGACAGAATAGCCTCATATTAATGTGGAAAACACATTAGTCGGATTTAAAAACTTTGACGCAAAAATCACAAAGGGAAATAATCCAAAATAAAGCCAGGTAGAGCTGTGGTTACATTCTAATTCTGTTCATCACATGGTACGTTATCAATGTATGAAGTTTCATACAGATCTGACAATAAATGGCAGAAATATACAGTAAAAATCTCTAACGCAATTGTTAACAACATCGTACGCCCGACCGTCCGCCCGACCACCCACAGGCTCGCCCTCCCGCTCAACTGCCCGCCCGGATTTTGCCAAAGTATAAGCCGAATTTTTTCGTTGAAAAATCCGGCTAAAAAGAACTCAAAAATTACCCCAAGATTGCACATTACACAGTCCACTTCTTAATTTAATAGAAATAAAATAAGTAAGAAGTGGACATGGCCAGGTAAGACTTGTTATCGTTGGATAGCCAGATCTACGTTGCTTAGAATCAAACTAAAAACCTTTATATTGTTTCCTTGAGCAAGAAACTTAATCATTACTGCTATGAATTGAGGAACAAGGAAACAGACTTAAGAGTGATTACTTTACGATGTTTCTGAACTCGTTTTGTTATAAAGCTGAAAAAAAAATGTACAATAAAAATCAAAGTCACTTACTGTAAATGGCTCGATAAGATTGAAATTTGATTCAAATAACTTATAGGCATCCAACATCTTCTGTCGAAACAATTCGTAGTGATTAGAAGCAAAATCTAAAATATTAGAATATTAAAATGATAGTATACATACATACATTTATGTTGATAATAACAAAGATTGCGCCAGTGAGTAAAATATCCCATTAGGATAAATACCATGAGGTATTGTTCGTTTTTTCTAAACTGTCAAAGCATGAATAATTTCACGGTGAATGATTACACACTATCTCAATATCACGAGTGTTAGACAAAGAGCACGAAGTCACCGTGAAATTATTCATGCTTTGACAGTTGAGAAAAAACGAACAATATAGTCCGACAATAATAACCTGAGCTTGACCTTTATGCAAGAATATATTAAACTCAGTACCTACTATCTTTTTTGTCTTCGTTTGTAAATCGCGCTTTATTGGAAGCTTTTTGCAAAAAAACATAATTTGTTATAAACACGTGAATAATCGTATACACGCATACGAAAACTCCTGACTTAATGTGAGTGAAGCGTGTAATTGTTTTAATAGGGTAGTTCAAGCTCAGGTTAATTTTGTCGGACCGACTATACTCACGAACTAACAGTAATGTTGTGTATCATTTTATGATTGGCGACGCAATGAAGTCATATTACAGTGGCTAGTCATCTTACTTGCGGTTATTGGATAGGTTTAGATCAAAGTTTGAAACATAAGTTAAATAATTGTTCATTTTTTGTTGGGATTAACACCGTAACAACACATTGTATAGGTCATATCACTGCGGCCAGTCACCCTACGCATCGATCCTGGAAAGGCTAAATCTCTGGATTTAGCGGTTAATCAGTTACAAGGCACATACTGCTGTCAGTGACTGACAACTGAACTATATGATTAAGAGTCAGTGGTAAGGGAGAGAATATCTGTAGAAATTATCTCATGACTAAACTCCATGAAAGTTAGTCTAGCCCGGGAATCGAACCCACTACCCCTGCATCAGTAAACTTGCGTGCTTCCAACTGAGCAGAGCGGTTTCATCGTACATGTTCAAATGTAACATATGTTTGAGTGAAATGACTTTGACATGTTTAAATGCAACATAAATTTGAAATATAAGTGAAACTTTCATACCTGCATCCTTGACTTTAATATGTTTAAATACTACATCTAGATAAGTTTGAAACGATACAAAATTGTCTTTATGTGCAAGTTTTCGAGCTGTTTTCTTTAAGTTAAAGATTCCATCCCCTGAAACATAAAAAACACTTTCATATGGAAAATAGGTATTTGACTGATAATTTTAATATATTCAAAAGTCTTAAATCACTATCAAATTCACTTCACTCATTTAAAAAATTAAATGAATCATCTGAAACCTAAATCGGCATCAACCAGTTTATCTACAAATAATTCAAATCAAGTTACAATAAATTGGCATCAAGCAATTGCAGTATGCATGATTTGTTTTCCTTAAAATTTAATATTATCAAGAACTTTCAAAGAACATTTTTACTTGTAATATTATACAATAAAGACAATAGTATAAATTTCATTTACAACTAAAAATTCATTGCAAACGTAGAAAAAACATGAGCTTCATGGGCATTTTACGCGCACCTTGATCAAACTGAAAAGTACTACATTCGCAATTAAGTTTCCAATAAAGGAAAGAAGATTTTATGACATCACAGTGGTGTCATAAGAAGTAAAAGTGATATACATTTTTAAAAAAGATAATCCACGGACGGCAAGCTCGACCATTCAGTGTGCTCATGAAAACAAAATCGGTTATGGATATACAATTCATATGAAATATATGAAATCCAAGGTGTTTTTTTCATTGGTTGAATGTATAATAATTGCAACCAAAACTTCTTACAAAGATCTTCTTTCTAAGTATAAAAGGGTCATAAAGGGCCATAATTCAGCCAAATCCATGCTGAAGTTACGCAAATTTGACCTGCATTGGTAATCCCAAAACATGTGGAAGTTTCAAGTAAATCCCTTAAGTATATGCAAATCTAAAATGTTGCTTCAAAAAGCTATGAATATTCCCGCTATTCGCAAAAGGCAACCTTAAAATCCCCAATAGAACCCCCATTTAAAGCATTATGGACCAAAACCTACGTACCTTTTTCTATGCAGTATTCCAATATTGCTCTGTAAGCCACGTTTTTCATATGCAGAAAGTGTTCTTGTAAAGACTGTTTGCGCCATCTTGCTCTACAAATAAAATAAGCTTGATATACACTCTATCTCCTATATACCTCATATAGTTCTTTTGTCATCGCTTAGGGGGGGGTTCATGTCGAGATGTTCTTTTTGTCAACCAATAATAGCATCCTGAATTCGTAATTTCCATTTTTAGACGAAGGTTTGCGAGCAAATTCGACAGCTATGATTAGACGGCTCTTTTCAAAATGTGTGACGTAGACAATGTAAACAAGTTACTGAGCAAAATGATTTCACCATGAATATTATAAAAAACATAGGTCAGCTGAACATGACCCGACGTAAGAAGTAGCCAGATCTATAACAAGCAAGTGAGCAATCTGATAATTCTAAATCAGGTTTTAATCAGAAAGCATATACACTGTATACAATTTGTTTCAAAAGTCTTACATAGCTAAGTCGGTAAATCTTATTACTTCAAATCCTCAGTGGGTAACCCTAAGGACTTCATTCAGGCACCTTTCACCATATATGAAGGTGGGTCAGTCGACTAAAGTAGGTTTTCCGCTTGTTTTGAGTGTATCATACAGGCACAACCTCTACTGACAAATAAACTAGAACATCAACAGGGACCATAATGAAGGGGCCAAGGGTTATACATATCTTCGTATAAGAGGCCACTTTTGAAAAATATGTTTTTCTGAGCTCACTTCGTGAAACATTAATCGATTTTACGTCGTAATCGACTAATATCTTCTATATAACTGACCTTGTTTCTTGAGCTCCTAATCTTAGAATGTATGGAGAAAATCCAAAGTCTGGAAGCGATTTTTTAACATTAGTTACAGCTTTCTTTAAGTTTTTGCTCATTGGAAAATGTGTATGTCTTTGTGAACATTCTGAAAAATAAATGAGAAAATAAAGTCAATGTTTACTAGTCTGAAACAATATGGCCGACAACTAAGTGACTTGTAAACTGCAGTATAACCTCCCTTAACAGCCATCTCTTAACAACAGCCACCTCCTCAAAACAGCCACTTCAAATTCACCCCTTGCATTTTTCAACAGTTATGAACCTCCCAATAACGGTCACCTCCTTACTCCGGTCAACAGCCAGTCTATAATATCCCAACGATAGGTATAAATCTCCCGAACAGCCGGTGAAATTTTGTACCCATTGTACATTTATAAAGTGTCATCACCAATCATTGTTAAACAATATACTGTATATCCTGTTATCAATATGTTGTGAATATACAAGTATCAAGATAGAAAGGTTGATTGTGTGTTACTATAGTAACAGGAACCATTGTGGATTAACTGTCAATGAAAAGATGTTATTTTGCGATCATTATATTTAACGTTTTCACATAAATCAGTTTAAAACAGAACTGAACATAACATAATGTTAATTTTATCTGTTTATATTAAAACGGGTTTGGGTGGATTTTAGCCTTTTGTCTTTATAATGCAATAATTAAAGTAATGATAAAAATGAAACAATTTAAATTGATTAGCCTTTTGAAGTTCATAAGCTGATAATTATACCAGCTAATGTCTACAATTAGGTGTCTATGGAACAATCATTGACCACCATACTCATATCAAAATTGACAAGGTAATTTTTTATCTGCATTATACCAAATTTTGTTATATAAGAGCACAACTGATAATATTTTAATGACATATAGCTCAATATAAAAGACATATCACTATAAACACACACCATGGAAACCAACTATTAACTACTAGCATCTGAGCAGCCAAAATATCCCTCCCAACAACAGCCACCTCTCTACAACAGCCACTTTTGTCATCGCCGGCTGCTGGCTGTTGTAGAGGGGTTTTACTGTATTCCAAATACGAAGTTTATTTTAATAGTTTATCGGCGCAGCTGTCTGAGCTGGCTTTCGGAATATTCAAATCTATTTATAAAATCGCATTCTAGTGGACAAACGCAAAATTTTGCATGCAACGTAGGAGAAACAATATGTGGTGTTTTCATAAGCCTTATAAACGAAGTAATGCACAGCCAAGGTTATTCTACTCGAACATTGGATTTTTAATTGAAAAAACTAATGATTGTGTGTCAGGTTATAAAAAATATTTTTCATATACAACAAAACTTTTATGACTGACGAACTTTAGATAAAATACTTTGCTGAGAGTAGTTTCCCCTTCGTATGCTGGATAAACTGGGAACAATGACTTTCTTTGTTAATCAGTATATCATGAACATACAAATTATTTTCCTTTGATAAAACAAATAGTTTTTTTTTAAATCTTATGACAACGATATTGATCTATTTATTCTGGGACATTTCAATGGTAAACCGTAAATGCAATGTGAAATGCAATAATTAATTGCAGATATTTAGTTAATTCACTTTGACATATCGTGCTTGTCTCCTAACTCTACGACGTTCGTCTTTTTTAAAGACATTTCTTGTCTAAACTTTTCTCATAAACTTTAACTGCACTAGCGAAATCTATGCACTAAATAAATATGTCCGTATTCTTGATAAAGAAACGCATACTCCATGGAGCAGCAATTATGAAAAACAGAGATTTTGAAAGTTTTACCCAAGACAGAAAAAAAATGTAACATAACTCTCACTAGCAAATCAACTAGCTATATTGCAGTAAACCTTTTCGAAGGACATTGCAACCTGGGCTAACCTTATAAAACAGGCTCATAATATTAACCAGTCATTGACAATTTGTTTAAATTTTGCAGAAGATTGTTCATTGTCATATAATTCAAGAGTGACATTCTGTACCCTTTTACAATCACCTGAAATAACAAGTAAGATAAGTATAGAAATTCGCACAAATGTTGCAAAAATGGGTGCAATATACGAAACATTAACGTGGATCCCAAATCCTAGAAAAACCATTCTCGTTCCCAGAGGCTAGGTAGGATTCTTTATACTAGCATCTGGCGCAACACGGCTAATTTCAGGAAAGAAACGTCATAATTTTGGTCGATATTTACCAATCAGAATGCTTCCGCGAAAAATTTCGTGACAAACGTCATCTAGCGCTTAACCTATCAACCTATCCAAGTGTCGCTCACATAACGCCTTCGTCTAAAGTTTAAGATAATGTTAGTTATTTCTGTAACCAACATGACACATAATATAGGGTCTATTTACATAAACATGACAGCAGTCCTGCTGTTTTATGACTTTAATCCTTTGCAGGTCCAATGCAGTGCGTAGGAGCAATATACATCAATCAAGAAAATAGTTGTTTGCTATATGATAGGGTGTTAGAGAGACTATGATTAAATGTGTGAATTGTTCAATCAAATAGTCGAATGTGAAGCAAAATTATTGAGATTTCAAAGTATTTCCTTTCTTACCCTACATAGGCCCATAGTTGTATGTACAAAATAATACTAAATGTTACCAAGGACTGTATAATATAAATCATAAATATTATATGACCGAGTATATAAATCAATCTACCCCATGGAAAATATTATCACGAGACGTCAGCCGAGGGATACCGTGTGCAATAAAGCGGAATATGGGCTCATATATATATATGTTCAAATTTTTGAAGCCGAAGCGCGACGCCCCTTCTGGAATGAAATCAGATTTTGTGAAAGGGTAACTGCAAAATTTTGGACCTTTTCGTCAGGCATAAAAGCCGATAATTCCGATTATTAAGGTCCTCCTAAAACACTGACCGCTTAACTGACGAGTTAAATATAGAGTGATTATGTTCTTATCTGACGAGTTAAATAAAGAAGGGAAGAAGGGATTAAAAATTGACTGTATTGCTTGCGTGTTTTGTTGATATTGTTGGGTTTTACAACGTTTAAGGTGATATTGTGATATATTATCTAATCAATAATGTCATTTTAAGTCATTGTGTTTATGTCTAGATAAAAAACATTTTTTAAGAAATTGCAAAAACAAGATACTTAAAGTAGAAAATTGAGATTGCGATGTTTATAATTTACATAAATAATAGTTTTTACCAATTTATCAATTATAGTGTAGTTAACAATTAATCAAGAGGTATTTCACATTCAAATGATGACGTTTTTAAGTAAGAGTTACATTTTAGGAACTTGTAAATACCATATGAATAGTTTTTATTAAATAGCCATCATTGTAAAAGCTTTTTAGAAAAATGGTAACTTGTTTTTACTTTGGTTACGGTATTTAACCCGATTTTCTTCTAAACCTACATTAGAATCACTCATCAAACCTTTTGGGCGCGATACCGCAATTAAAACCCTGTGAGCTCTCGGAATATACCGGTCTCTGCGGGAAGAATCAATTATAATTTGGGTTTGAACTCAATCAAATTACTTTTAAACAGATTTTGCAGTATTGTGCTGTGAATTGCCTGCTTACAGGGCAAATAACACATTTTTTAACAATTGCAACTAATAAAGCATTGATATAGACATAATGACAATGTATTACGTGCACTAGAAAAAGTCGTTAAATTAATTAACCATGCAAGCTCAGTTGGTTACAATGGTAGCGCGCAAGACTACAGATCGAGGAATCGTGGATTCGATTCCCGCGCGGGGCATACTTACGTGGGGTTTAGTCATTAAATGATTTCTACGGCCATCTTCCCTACAACCACTGATTCCTAATCATGGTAGGCAGTTGCCAATCACTGGAGGAATTATATGCGCAGTAACTGGTTTAAATTGCAAAATCATGCAAATTATAACTTAGAACAACAATTGACTACAACTAAGTGTTTTATAGAAAGTAGGTCATTTTTTATTTCCTTGAAGTAATATACTAACAATCATCGTCGTCGCGCATGCGCCCTACACCGGACAATTTTAAATATTCTTCAAGTTTACCTCCTTACTTGAGCCTGCTTTGGAACGGGGACATTCAAAATTGATTTTGACATTAACTAAATTCAACAACCAGTATTGTTTCGCTGTACAGGATTTGTGTGATAAAAATGGTGAGTTTATGTCTTCTTTTGTTTCAATAAGTATTTTACTATTTATAATATTTATAATTATTGTTTTTGTTGAATTCCTATGTAAAGGAGAAATTGTTTTACACTTCTACAGTATGTGGTGTTATTGATATTTTAATCTTGTAAATTCAAATCACGACCAAAGAAACTCTTTGTTTTTTTTTCGATATTAATTAAATCAGTGACAACAAATAGTTGATACATTTTAATAAATTTAAAATATGAGAGTAATGGCTGACAATCAAATGAAGTAACCAACAAGTAATTGGTTACAAGCGCACATTAGCAGATTCTCAGCTAACAGAATTGTCAGTTAGAAAGAAAATGTAAATTTTGCAATTTCAATGTGATTGAGGATAATTATCATTTTATTCATGTTTGTCTGTTTATTTGATTTTCGAAAATATTATTCGATAGATAAATAATTTTATTAGCTTATACAAATGTGTACATAACCATTTACAACACGAAACATAATCAACACATAAATAAATTTTTATTGATACTCAACCTAACATTATCAAATTTATACAATTATGTTAATCTGACGATAAAATGCTCTGGTATATTTATGTTTATTCATTAAGAATGCGCTAAATTACAGAAATAATTTTAATATGCAGAACAAGCTGTGACAACGATAACGGTCGGTAAGGTTGATAAGCTGGTTAGATTTCAGTAGTTTTGGATTTAGCCCGCACGGCTAGTTTAGTCGATAGCGCGCAAATCTACTGATCAAGGGGTCGTAGGTTGGATTCCCGGGCTAGGAATACTTTCATGGAACTTGGGCATGAAATAATTTTCTCCCTCCTACCACTGATTCTAAATCATGTAGGGCAGTAGTCAGGCACAGACGGAAGTATGCGCCTAGTTGTAGGTTAACAGCTAAATCCAGAGGTTAAGCCTTTCCAGGAACAGTGAGTAGGTGGTCTGACCGCCGTTATTTGACATATACAATGTGTTGCTACGGCGTTAAACTCAACAAAAATACTTTTAATACAAATATCGATGCTTTACTTGTATCGTTTTAACTTATTGAACAAATCTAATATTTGATATAATATTTAATATACGCAATTTGAAATGAGCCGTCCAATAGTAGACTGTGAATAATACCGCTGTTCAATTACCTCGC
The DNA here is from genome assembly GCA_025267735.1 of Mactra quadrangularis. Taxonomy (NCBI): domain Eukaryota; kingdom Metazoa; phylum Mollusca; class Bivalvia; order Venerida; family Mactridae; genus Mactra; species Mactra quadrangularis. Next base: position 23,585,184 of record CM046295.1, on the reverse strand, counting down.
AAACCTTGGTCTGAAAATAGAAATTAATTACGAAATCAAAATGTTATTAAAATGGTTTCGTCTAGATGAAAGCTACGCATTGATTGGTCGAAAAAAAGGTCATCCCGACGTGACCCTCCATTGAGATCTAAGAGATCGTGTGCGACAACGGAGATTGGTTAAACACTAGATAAGCGACTGTATGAGATTTTGGTTTAAATAAGCCAGGTTGATTTTCTGGTTAAATTTAACGCATCTTTTGTATTTCTTATTTGTTTTATTTCCTCCATTACTGAAGAGCATAACTGCTACCGATAGTGTATGAAGAGCAAAACAATAGTTATGAAGAGCATAACAAATATTTACAAAACATATATACATATACATACAAAAGAATAATCACACATTACATAGCAAATATATTAATATCTATTTATGTTTGATTGTTTATTGGGTTAAATCCAGTAGCAACACACTGTACATGTCATAGAACGGCGGTCAGTCAACCTACTCTCTCCTCCTGGAAAGGCTAAATATCTGGATTAAGCTGTTAACCAACTACTAAGCACTCACTTTCATCAGTGACTGACAACTGTCCTACATAATTAAAAATCATTGGTACAAAAATGATATAAATAATAGTATGTATAGTAATATGTATAATAATATGTATTCAACTAAAAAGCATGTTACATATATACGTACTAGATGCATTCTATTTACAATATTTGACATCATACTACAAGTGCACAATAAGATAAATCATAAAATGGTTGTTGTAAAGCAACTTTGAATTCAACTGTTACATAACAAATCATACAAAGTAAAAATAATTTTTGTGAATCCAGTAAAATACCTGTGGTGCTTTTCATAAAATTTCTTACGAAAAATATTTTCGTAAGACAAAGGTGTTGGTGTGTAGAAAATTGTCATTCTACCAGACAGGCTCAGTTAAACTAAGTTTTCCTAAGAATAATTTTATGCCAGATTTCAAATTTATCTGTCTACGTTTACGTTTTTAATAGAAAAATACGTTATGCGCATTATTATTAATGGTTACGTACTTTTTTTTCATTATTTTGCCTGAATTTCCTAATGTCAGCAGATTTGTCTAAATTGCATGTAAAATATATATTTCGTTTATGCTGTGCATGTTATATGAAAGAATGTTTTCAGTGCTAGCTCTTTTGACATTGAGCATTATTTGTAATATATAACGATTTATACTTATTGGTATTCATTAATGTAAAATTTTATTCAATTTAATGTAAAAATAAACATGTGTTTATGTCATATAGTCTCTATGATTGTTATGTCTGTTATAAATAGTGTTCCCCTTTCTCTGTAATTTTCTTGTATGTTGTCAATTGCAAGACACATGAATGTGAAACATCACTTGCTTTATAAATTTTAGATTCTCAATAGTATATTGTAAAATAAAAGAACTATTGATTGCCATAACATCATTATGCTGTGTAAATGAAAAGTCTCAGTTCTATGTTATAAAATGTAATACATATACTCGTATGTTGTTATCTTCATAGTTTAATGAAAATAAATCTTGTACGCTATACATGTGGTAGAGAATAAGCAAAAGTGCTAAAAAGATTATCAAGAATGAGGTCGAATATTCACCGACAGACACTTGACAAAATGACACTGTTTTCCAGAGCAAAGACAAAAAAATGAAAAAGGTCGAGCTCTGGTTTTTACTGGGCGAGTCTGGCGCGTTTTGATACTCAAGTCATGAAATTTTAACAATCAAATATATAATTCACACTATATATGTTAAAGTTTCGTAAATGTACTATCATGATGTCACACTGTTTCTATCTGACATTAACCCCTATATTGTCATTGTAACTTGTATTTTTATCTACCATTGTCATGACTGTAAACCATTAAAACCGCACGTCTGGTATTGAATATAATTGTTTGTTGTATTTTTCGTAAATACAGAGTGAAGTTAAGACCATTAATAATACGCTTATTGTTTTGCTTATCAATTTTAAATATTATACAAAATGTTTAGAATTGTGTATACAGTTTGAATATCATATCGAAGTGCTTATTATATGAAACTGACTTACGAAGATGTATTTTGTAAGAATTTTTGTGAAAAGCACCACTTTACTATTCTTAGTGGCAAGTATAAATAATTGTCTACATTGAGTAAGGCATTAAACCAAAATAAAATGAAACAAGATGGCCACCATTTCGCTCGATATAATGCATTTGATCAAATTTTAATTTATAAATGAATAAGAGTCCCCAAAAAGCTTGAAACAATAAATGTGCTGTCTCAGGGTAAGGAATTATCATCCTTCATTATTGTAACACCAAAGTACGGTCCCTCTGAAGTAATATTTTGAAATATTTTTTCAAGTTTCACAATTATTTCGTTTAAACGTTATATCATTTCGATTAAACGAAGTAACATTTCGCAGAAACGAAATAATATTTTGTGAGTACGAAAAACATTTCGTTAAAAACAAATAAATCTTCGTAAACACGAAACAAAATCGAAAAAATGCTCCATTTGTGCAAAACTTCCTTTTTAAATTTACTGCATTTTTTATAACAATATATAGTGGGGTTCGAAAATACACTCCGCAGTTTCCGATTCTTTGTTTTCATAATTGAGAGTTAATTGTTTAATCAAGTGTTTGAAAAGTATTTCCGTTTCAGTATAATATGTTGCTAGAATACATGTACATGCTCAAAATCTTGACAATTGTTTTTTGTTACTAATTGACTGCTAAAAATAAATCACTTAAATAATATTCATTAGTAGTATACATTGTATACTGTTTATCAATTGGTTCTCTCTGAATTCATATTTTCATTCAACAATATGTTATAGAACTAAGAAATATTTATACACTAAACGAGCGTATCCAGGATTTATTTAGGGGGGGGGGCTCCGAGCTTTTTCTAGGAGGTCCAAACTTTCGAACCACAACCACATTTTGCACATTTTGCGGAATAATGCAACATATTAATAATAAAAAATACATAACTATAAAATATGCATTTATCCATTTAAAAAATTGCTTCATGCTCTTTCAAATTGACTAACGGACAACAAATACACTTATGGATTTCATGTAGTAATTTTATTTAATTTTTGCTGTGTAAGTACGCTTCCATATAGAAATATAATTGATTTATTGACATTCATCGCCGGGCAGGGCATACGTGGATTTTCGTCATGAAATCATTTATTTGGTTTTTCTTTTTTCCTACCAATGATTCTAAATCATGTAGGACATTCGTCTGTCACTGACGGAAGTGGTGTGTGCCTAGTAGTTTGTTAACAGCTAACTCCACATATTTTGCCTTTCCAGAAACAATGTGTAGGTTTTCTGACTGCTATGATATACAATATGTTACTACGGCATTTAATCCGACCTAAAAAGATTTTAATATGAACAATACATGTACATATCTTAAAACCGTTAATGCAATAAATGAATCAACATTAGGTTCATTCCACTGAATAACAGTAACTTGTTAAGTGTGTAATTGTTTAGGCTGCCAAAGGTTTAGTCTTTCAAAAATATTATGGGGGGTAACGCCGTAGCAACACATTGTAAAGGTTAAATCACAGCGGTCAGTTTATCTACTTACTGTTCCCGAAAAGGCTAAATCTCTAGATTTAACTGTTAACCAACTACTGACGCATACCTCCGTCAGTGACTGACTACTGTCCTATATGAAGAAGAATCGCTGATAAGAGGGAGATTGGTCGTAGAAATTATTTCATGACCAAGCTCAACTCATAGTCATAGCCCGGGAATTGAACCCACGACACATCGATCAGTAGACTTGCATGCTACCAACTGACCTGCCCGGGCGGGCTATTTAAACAAGAATAATGTATCATTACTTCTGTTTAGTTAGGTAATGGGACAAGTGTTGGCTTCTTTAATGTATCAATGTAATGTAGGATTCCTTGATGTCTAAGCAGGAGAGACATAGGCGGAAGTAGCGGGGGGTTCAGGTGGGTCCGGACACCCCTAGAATTTCCAAAATGTACCTGTCCATTCGTGTATTTCTTGACTGTAAGTCATTTTTTAAGTAGCATGAAGCAATTTTTCTTGGTGCTTTACAAATATATAATGGTTATGTTGGTTATAATTAATATGTTGCGTTATTCTGCAAAATGTGTATAATGAGGTTGTGGTTCTAAAGTTTGGACCCCCGCTAGAAAAAGTTCGCACCCACCCCTAAAAAAATCCTTGATTCGCCCCTAAGATAATTAATGTCCTGGTAATAAAGACACTGTTGAATAGAAACTCTTGGATGATAATGTTGTCTTCGTTTTATATGATTTTCCCATTGCATCAAAGTGGTAATTAAAGTTTGACAAATGCCAATTTCTTAAAAAGGAGAATTTTTCATCAGAGCACATTATATTCAATATTTTGCAAATATACAATATTAAGATATGATAATTTAGTATGTAATTTGGTGACCGTCGTTTCGTTTTACAAGACTTCTTTGTAAATATATTATGAAAAGTATATTGTTTTAGGTATTGACAACCAAATTCTACTTTCGGTTTCTGTCTACTGTCACTTTAAAATGCAGTAAATAACATGACAGCATTTAAGTGAAAAGTTTATAGTTAAAAAGACGTTTCAAATTAGACTCCATTGTACTAAATACAATATTAGACTTTGGGCAATTTCGCCACAAATCGGAAACTATCGACAACAATGCCTGACTATTTTAACCTGCGGAGTGATTCTCTGATTTACTACGCACTCGATTTCTACGCGATAAAAGAAGTTCCGACAGTGACAAGTGTTTACTTATATTGATAAGCGTGTGGAAAGGTAGTAGTCAAATCTCGTTAATACACTTAGCGATATACATGTGATCAATCTAGTGATATATTTTGATAATAACCACAGCAAATCAAAGGTTGAAAAGTTCATGAAGGGCAATAAAATGATTTATATATTGATACAGTAGTGTCTGTAGCTGTTTAATGTAATGATACTGTGGTCATTCATTGTATCACTTGAAGTATAAGTTGTTTTGTAGTATTATACCATATTTATTATATTTAACTACATTAATGAATCTACAGAATTTGTACGCAAAGTGTACAGGGGAAAACTGTACTTTAAGATTTTGTACGGCAAGAAGAGGAAAGTAAGATATTATAATATTTGCCAGTAATACAGGTTAGAATAAACACTTCGTCCGTTTTTTTTGCGCTACTCAATCCGAACTTATTTGTAAGGAGTACTCAATAGTATGGATTTGTTAGGTTACTGTGTGTACGAAAGTCTGTCTGTATTTCAATACTTTGATTTGTTCTTTTCTTTCCATAAACAGTGTTATACTTGATATAGGAAATTTAAATATATCTTCTGTTGAATATGATTTTCGCATTTCTTTAAGTCGGTAATTACCATGCATATATATATACATTTACAAAATGATTTCCAAAACAGTAGCCGTGAAGAATATATTTAAGAAATTGTTCATTTGTTCCGACCTGTTCCATAAAACCCACGATTGAGCCTTCATTCAGCAAACATTTAACATATAAACATTGATAATAATGATGTCCAGGGCGGGTAATCACGTGTTTTTTTTGAAGTGACGAATTTTTGGATAAAAATGCGTGGTAATATTAGGTCACAAATATATTTTACGTATTTTAACTACTAAACATGAAAGGGATTGAACGATAACCAAGTAAAAAATACTCTGGTTTTATAAAACGATTGTATTATTAAACTTAAGTCAGAAATGTAGTAGGTATCTCATTATATCCGACCCCGCTCTAGAGGGAAGGGGGGGGGGCTAATCTAAACTGGCTTCCTGGACATTTTCTATACCATATCAATTTTTCTTTCCACAAGAGGCCGACAACTTCTCCCTCTAAGGAGGTGACCTAATATTAAATACCGACACTAGTTTTTATGGTAGGATATAACCTGGCGCGGCTGCGAATCGAACTCGGAACCTCCGGATTTTAAACTCTGCGATCTGCTGGACCATTGATTTGACAATAAGGTGGCTCGGCTGGAAATTGAACCCGAGACATCCGGATTTTAAATGCCGCACTGGGCCATGGATTCGGCTCTCCTACGCATGAAATTCCCCAACCGTAGTATAATGGGAAATTAACCACACCTGGTATATAATTTCCTAAATATACCATACATTGTAGATGTATACATTATCAAGATATCATTCCCACTTTCTCCAACATCTATAGGATGTATACTATGTGCACATACTTGAAACAAAGAAATTTTATTACACGTTTTTATTTTAAATATCTTTAATTTTCTGTTTAAAACTTGAGAATTGTTTAATAAAGTTGTTAAATATTTAAAAGTGTATAAATCTATATTTAATACTAAATGAATTGCCCAATAAACCATTTCTTCTCAAGCACGATATTTTACAAGTTTTAAGGTCCATTGTCACGTGATCTACAACAACAACTAATGAAGTTAACAAATATTTTATCTTTGTCTCTTCAAGGCAAATAATCAAATGACACCAAATAGCGTATACAAATATCGTAAAATCCCGAATGATTTCGTGAGAAATATTGTTGGCTCCAAATCCTCACCACAAAAAAACTAATCGACCAGTGATTGGTTTGTTTGTTTGTTGGGTTTAACGCCGTAGCAACACATTGTAGCTTATATCACGGCGGTCAGCCCACCTACTCACTGTTCCTGGAAAGGCTAAATCTCTGGATTAAGCTCTTAATCAACTACTGAGCGTTTCCTTACTAGTGACTGACTACTTCCCTACATGATTTAGAATCAGTGGTAGGAGGAAGAATGGCCGTAGAAATTATTTCATGACCAAGCTCCACGAAAGTATGCCCCGCCCGGAAATCGAACCCACGACCGCTCGATCAGTAGACTTGTGCGCTACCGTCTGAGCTAGTCGGGCGGCAATCGACCAGTGAATTAGGTAATGTTTAAACAGAATTTGTGCCGAGAATGTTTAATGTTTAAACTAACAGGCTAATGTAAGCATTTTGCTTAAATACATGATAAAGTTATTTTTTGCACAATTAGGGACCTGAGTCAGTTATTTCCCCTTGTATACTCTTCAAATAGGTAGGTCCAATTAGTTGGATTACTTGGGTTATATCCATACTTTCAATGACAATTTGCCAAAATTAATCTTAAATAACTTTTTTGTTAATCTTTTATATTGTTTTGAAATCAAACTAGTTATTGTAATGGATAAGAACTATCTACATTTCATCACTTATGTTAATATCTTAATTCACATGAAAGATGTTAGATGAAATAATTCGTTATCCTTATATAGGACCTCAATGATAAAATCCGAGGTTTCCAACACTAAGGACATACTTGTTAAATGGATTGCTTCTGATTTTATCAAGGAAAGATAACTGACTAAAGTCACTAATTTAATTCTTTCCTAGGCTAGGCTTTGACTAAAACAAGTATTTGTTTACATTCCGATAATCCCACGACTATAAAGCCAGGCCCGTATTCAGTAACTATTGTTAGCTAATGTTACGGGTGCGGGAAAACCCGTTCAAAACTCACCCTAAAAGTGGGACAACTCAATCCGTTAGTAGGCGATCGATTTTTCTCGGGTTAGGATTTCTTTGGGTTGAGTTGTTCCGACACTTCCGTTACGGAACGTTTTTGGAGCGTTCAGGGTAACTGAACACGCTACTGAGTTTATCTGCCTCTTTTGTACACGTTTATATAGAAAATAGTAGACTAACTACAAATGAATTATTAATAATTTATTGCCCAAGCTTTCCGCTGATAGCCTTCATCAGGGTATTTAAACATGCCTTTTCTACACAGACACTTCTGAATCTGTTTTAAGAGCAGAGTTTTGTGTTTAACACAATCTCCGTAAACAGATATCCTGTAGAGCGTTGTCGCACTGGATCACTTATTCCTCAATGGAGGGTCATTGCTCTCTGATAGGCAGACTGCATAGACGGTTCCAGGGGGGGGGGGTCACCAGGCGTATGATCCCCCTTAAATTGCCCAGCAAAGGTTATATTTTCTATCACAAAATATATATTTTTGGGGGGAGGGGCAATATAATATATGTAAATGTCAAAACTTTTTGCACGCTGCGCGTTCAATAAATTTCAAAATTGGGAATACATTGACATAACGTGCAATAATCTAAAAAATATGTCTTCCCATTTTTTGTATGATTTTAACAAGATACAACGGCTTTTAGAAAATAATATGATATGTATCTTGTAGATGTTTTTATTGCCTACTCTGGGGAAAAGATAGATGAGGTTATTGAAATGTGCCTGAAACCCTTAGAAATGACCAAACACTAAGGAGCATTTAGGGCCGCCTTCCGCCTTAATCCCTGGTCAGGCCCTTGACAGGGACTTATCAGAGGCCCTTACGGTCCACTGGTTCCCAAATCAGCTCGATAATTTCTGCCCCCTCTAACTAGAATTTTCTGTCCCCTCTAACTAGAAATCCTGGATCCAGCTATGGACTGGTTATGCAACGTGTAATTAAAGAAACTGTAGACTGAAAACAATTCTAAAAACGAGGCTATACAGATTGATCAAAACAGTTAAAATACTAAGTTTTCATTGGTCGAATAACTGATTACGCATGAATGACTAGATTTGATTGGATAATGTTATTAATCACGTACAGTGCACACATTGTGAAAGCTATGCTCTTGGCACAAAATTCCTTCTCCATTTGACTTAAACTCCATCCCTTTCTTACGCACCTCTTACAATAAAATTAACACTGTTGCTAATGTTTGTATGGCCCAAATATATTTCTCGTGATATAATTATTGAGTATGTATTTCCTGCCTATTTTCCTGTTTCTTGAATAATCTTCTGATTTTGGTCCTTTATGTTTGTTTGTTTGTTGGGTGTAACGCCGTAGCAACACATTGTATAGATCATATAACGGCGGTCAGTCAACCTACTCACTCCTCCTTCTCCATATATCAAAGGCTACAATATTTACAACTTAAAAATATCAATGATTCTTTCGCCTTCAACATAAATAAAAAATACAATAAAACAACTTAACAAATATCAATGATTCACTTACCTTCTCTATATAACCAAGACAACAATATTTACAACTATACAAATAACAATGATTCACTTACCTTCTCCATAAAACCAAGGCAACAATAATTACAGTTAAACGAATAACAATGATACACTTACCTTCTCCATATAACAAAGGCTACAATATTTACAACTTAAAAATATCAATGATTCACTTATCTTCTCCATATAACAAAGGCTACAATATATACAACTTAAAAATATCAATGACTCACTTACCTACTCTACATACCCAAGGCTACAATATTTACATGTTAACAAATATTAATGATTCATTAACCTCTACCATATAACAAAGGCTACAATATTAACAACTTAAAAAACAACAATGATTCACTAACCTTCCCCAAATAACAAAGGCTACAATAATTACATCTAAATAAATATAAATGCTCTACTAACCTTTTCTATATAACAAAGGCTACAATAACTACAACTTAAAAATATCAATGATTCACTCACCTTCTCTATATAACCAAGGTTAACAGATTTTCAACAACAAAATTTATCAATGATTCTCTTTCTATCTCCATATAACCAAGGCTACAATAATAACCACTAAACAAATATCAATGATTCACTTACTTCTCCATATAACAAAGGCTACAATAATTACAATTAACATATATCAATGATTCCCTTACCTTCTCCATATAACAAAGGCTACAATAATTGCAATTAACATATATCAATGATTCCCTTACCTTCTCCATATAACAAAGGCTACAATAATTGCAATTAACATATATCAATGATTCCCTTACCTTCTCCATATAACAAAGGCTACAATAATTACAATTAACATATATCAATGATTCCCTTACCTTCTCCATATAACAAAGGCTACAATAATTACAATTAACATATATCAATGATTCCCTTACCTTCTCCATATAACAAAGGCTACAATAATTGCAATTAACATATATCAATGATTCCCTTACCTTCTCCATATAACAAAGGCTACAATAATTGCAATTAACATATATCAATGATTCCCTTACCTTCTCCATACAACCAAGGCTACAAAAATTACAACTGAACACACAACAGTGATTCCACCCAATAAATCGGCAAGCATGAATGTATTTATTCCTCTTTTTTGTGTTGATACTAAATATTTTAAGTTTTAATTCAGAATTAATAAAGAAATATTTAGCGTATAATTGTATACATGTATGTGTATATGGTGTCGTGGAATGACTTATGAATAAAAATACGAATATAGGTTAATTCAGGTAAAGTGTTTATATGTTACAGGCAGTTTGTAAATTTAGGCAACTTGTAAATTGTTTGAAATTTTTAGGCAACTTGTAAAATGCCTTAAATTTTTAGTCAACTTGTAAATTACATAGCCATTTTAGACTTTTAGTAAATTGACTGATATTCTAGACAATTTACAAAATGCCTGAAAAATAAGCTCAATATTGCCTAAATGTAGTTTATGGTCATGAAATTTCAGGATTGTATTCTTTTTGATCCAAAGATTGTTTAGATTAAGGTCTTTTCTTCTTTGTTTACATAAAAAGATTGACTATGGTTATTAAAATCACTTGCAGAAGCCAATAACAATAATATGTTAAGGCAAAATATCAAGGTTACCAACTGAGCTAGCCGCCGGGTGGCTAATTGACCACATTTATTGTTGACCAATGGTATTTGTATTGTTTATATTGTAGTTGTAAATTAATGACGAAGTATGTACAAATCATTAATTAATCAGTAATGTTTCGTTCTGTTTCAATTAGATTCACAAAGTAAGGTTAAAGATTTTAATATCTGTCTCAAAATAAGTAAGTTGATTAAAGCATTTTTTTCATCAATATAAATTAGATAAGCGTGTCAAAAATTATACAGGACAGTAACATGTATATAAGTTAATTTCATTTTTTTATCATAATTGAGAAATTAGCAATGCACAGTTTATTAAACTTCTTACAACGTGTAAGTAGTTAAATTGCACATTGGCAAATTCTCACCTAACAAAAAGATTAGATTGAAAAAACCTAGCTCTCCAGAACCCTTGTCTATAACCAGTAATCACCTACCCTTCCATCAGGCTGGAAAATTCTCCATATTATCTAAATAATGGAGAAAAATTGACATCATTGTCCAATTTTCATGGTAGAATATAACCTTCCCGATCGGGAATCGAACCCATACCCCCTTCGATACGGTATTTCATATCCCGGCGCACTACCAACTGCGCTATCGACCCGCTTAAATTTTAGTGTTGTAGATTACTTCATGATGTCATCGACCTTACTTCATCAAGTTCATGATGTTATCAACTGAAAATTAGGTCAAAGACCTTACTTCATGACTTCAAATACCTAAATTCATGGTATCACAGACCTCACTTCATGACGCTATTGATCTTTCTTCATGACGTTATCATTCTGAATGCCTGGGATCAACGACCTTACTTCAAGACGTCATCACCGACCTTGTTTTATAACGTCATCGACCTTACTACATAACGTCATAGAGCTTTAATAATTGTTTCGACCTTACTTAATGACGTCATCGACCATACTCTATGACGCCATCGAACTTTCTTCATGGCGTTATCATCCTTAATGCCTGAGATAAACGACCTTATTCAAGACGTCATCACGAAATTAGATTACGTCACCGACCTTGTTTCATAACTCAATCGACCTAACTGCATGAAGTCATTGACCTGACTACTATGACGTCATCAACAATACTTTATGACGTCATATAGATTACTTCATGGCGTCGTCGACATTACTTCATGACGTAAACACTTTCAAACTCAAATATCTATCAATCCAGCCTATTTAATTTTAAATATTGTAATTTGTTTTTAAATCAAAGCGCTGATAGCGCTGCCTGAACATGGGTTTATGAAATTGTCTTATAGATTAGAAAATAACAAGTCACTTTGTAACAAGTATTTTTTATCACAAGAAACGTATTTTATTAATTCGATTAAAACAGAGTATGCATGCTCATATATAGCTCTTGGATTGATTACAAGCTGTTACAGGCCACCTAAGTTCCATGAACTTTTTAATTATGATGCAATTTTCAGTGAAGTTTTTGCTTCATGACCCAGGGTAAGCTCGAACTAAAGAAAAGCATACAGAAAAGCTAGAAATGCTTGACATTCCAACAAAATTGATTTAATTCTTTAAACAATAGCATTAAAAAAATGTTTCAAACAACTCAGAATAAATTGATAAGATTTGTATTTAATATGGATTTTAGAGCTCATGTAGGTGCTAAATATTTCAGACTTTTAAATTTGCTACCAGTAAAAAATAGGGTAAATCAGATCATTTTGAAAAATAAAACTTGGTAAATCTCTAGCCTATATGTCAAATAACTTTATACCTCAAGACACAATCCACACTTATAATACTAGACTTAGTAATAAAGGTGCATTTTCTTTACCAAAAGTCAAAAGTTTTGGATTAAAATCTTTCTGTTACTTTAACCTTTTATTATGGAACTCATGACCATCCTACATCATACAAATACAAAACCTCTCCAAATTTAAACAAACTGTGAAACAGTATTTTTTATATAATTTGTCTTAGATCTATATATGTTTTATTGATTCTTAATTTTTTGGCATGTTCCACATTAGCTTTTTAATTATGTTGAACCTTTTTAAGTATTAACTGACCAAACTCCACATAATGTAATATTAATGTTTGTTATTTACTTGACCACATTATAAGATGTATTTTACCACTAAAATGTTAAACATTCTGTGATAATTGAATTAAATCAAATTACTTTCAACTAAACTGTGATACTTGAATATTTCCTGTGATTATTTTGTGATTATCAGCTAAACTGTGATTCTTTATTATTTTCTGTGATTAATTGTGTGACAATCAAATTAACTGTGATACCTGAACATTTCATGTGATAATTTCTGTGACTATCAACTAAACTGTGATACTTTTCTTTAATATTTCTGTGATTAATTTTGTAATTAAGTATAACAACCATCTGGTGCAGTTTATACATCTTACATCTACGAGAGGTGTTCAACTTATATTTGAACAGATCTGAACTCTGATTCTGAAGCCTATGACCGGATTGTTTCCTCTAAAAATTGCTTTTGATATGTTTTGTTATGTAAATAGTCATGTTCTATGAAACAAAATTATTTAAACTTATTTTATCAAACATATTTATAGCATGTTAGTTGACCACACCAAAACATCATTTTTTAGAGTTTTACCACATATTTTGCTCTTAGATATGGCTTGTTGGATGTATTAAAAATGTTATAATTACCTTTTTGTATCCCAATAGCATGTGTAATTTTATAAAACAAAATTATGTATTTTAACAAAAAAAATTGCATTTTGTCGTTTTTGACTTTAGTCCGAAATCAGTGTTTGAGGGCATATATCATACATTCATTAATTTTACATAATAGATTTTTAAATTATTTAAGTAAACATATCCTTATTAAAACACTAATGTCCAAAGTGTGTTAATTGAGAGGAATGCAATAATCAATGATGTTTTAAGGGGTCAAAAAGTGATCCTTTATAGGGTAATTCAAAGACAAGTAAGAGAAAGTCGTCACGTTTTGGTCAAATTTAGTAACGTATAAAACACTATATTTTCACTTTTTATAATTGAAGTTGCTAAATAATGTAGTCATACACCAATTTCATAGACATGATTTGCTTAATAGTTGTAGTTACTTTGATATGACCATGTATAGAAGTATTTACTTTAGCTTTCATTGCTTGATATGACGTCACATAACATAAACATAAAAGCCTCATTCAAAGCCTGTGTAGAGGTTTCGAAGTAGAATTTTGGGAATGTGTGTCTTTATCTCATAAACTAAACATATACATATATCAAATGAATTAGTAGTTGCAGAAACATTCATAAGTAATGTTATTTATCATGTACTTGATCCAGCTCAACGTTCATTTAGATAATGTTGTTGTCAGACAAATAAAATGCAATTTCACGCACATTTCGAACTGCAAAGAACACGAAGAAGTAGAAATATACATGAACAAATTGTGAAAGAAAAGATTTTGCAAAATCTTATGGAATAAAGATGAATAACAACTTCGAAAGTGACCGTTTACTATAGATTTCGCTATGTTAAAAACGCCAAAACTACGGTCCTTTCGTTATTGTTTAATAACAGCCTTATATTGTTTCAAATTTTTAATTGTAACATGCCAGTTGATTATAGACAATCCACTTGTGACATATTCAAGTAAAATGTGGATATTTATTGTCAGAAATTGATTTTTATCCCATCAAAAAAGTGTTCAAATATAAGTTGAACACCTCTCGTATATTCAATTACTGTTACAATAAGCCTTACAATCTTTTTTTCTCATTGGTCTAAATCAAATTTCATTTATTGTTTTATCATTGCCTCTCTATGTCACGCCACCAACACATAAGGACCACAATGGAAATAAGGGCTTGACCTTTTTTGCGCTATCCCTAGTGTTGGTGTGCTTGTCATGGTAAATTACAACATGCTGTGATATATGTTAATGTAATTATGCTATGTGTACACTATGCCAAATAAATATTATTATTATTATTAACAAAATGATCTAATTAAATGTTAAGATTTTTATGCCAACTAATAGAACATTTTAAAACAAAAAGGAAAATAGTATATGATATTAAATGATATAGCATTTATATATTAAATTACTAAAATAAATGTATGAATCCATCTAATACTTATTTTGCGCAACATTTTGAAGTCATGCAAATTTTACGTACTTTAGGTAACCGGTCTAAGGTCAAAATTAATCTTTTTTCCACAAATAATTTATTCATACTACTTATTTTTCCTAAATATACTTTGAACATCATAGCTTTGTACTAAAAGAAGACTAAACTTACTGGAAATATTGAAATGAAAAATAAGAAATTAAAAAGGATTCGGCTCTCTGAGTGACGTTGGCGTAATGTTAATTCACTTCTGGTGGCAGTGGTTATTGATTTTGGAACGGAATGAGGGCTTTTAGAGGCACACCACAGTTTCCTCGGCTTCTCAGCTGAAAATATCCCGCCACACAATGAAAAGCTGATACACTAGCCCGTAATCACACACCTGAAACAAATGATTTTGAAAATTAGCATGTATATATATTTCACAATAAAAACAATAAAACACACATGATCAAAACAAACTTTTCTGCCTGAGAGGCCTTAAATTCTTGAGGGTCGCGAAAATAGGCGACAAAATGGCAAATTCCCCCTATACTCAAAGTCACACAGAAATCTTAGTTCCAATGATAGCACTATATACTACACTGTTTCATGTACCCTTAACACTGCGGCGCAATATGACCTTTCTGTGTTGGTGCGACGTAAAACCAAAACAAAGAAACCTTAACACTGCACAATCAGAAAATAACAAGGAAATAGGATGTCCACCATGACTTTGTGGCTCTAATTTTCCAATTTCTGAGGTACCTTGAAAATGAACAGCAGATTTCTGTGCTAGCTCCGCAAATAGCTACATTCGCATCTTTCAGATATTTTCCTAAATACCTCGGTGAATACTGCTGAAACCTATTATACCTAGTAATTAAAAAGCAATACTAGTTGTTGAAACTTCAAATGTAGCAATCAAAAATATTTAAACATCAAAAAATGCACTCCAACTGCCAATGTCTCTATTATTTGTAAACTTGACCCTGGCCAATTCGCCTTAACAGTTCGGTCCGTTAACAAACATGGCGAACCAAATTTTGTGTATTGATCGAATCCTTCGTCAAAATAAAAGATATTATTGCAATTTTAAGCTATTATATTCAAAACACAAAAAAGTGATATGTCCATACTACATTTGACACAATTATCAAAAGAAAGCTGTTATCAAACTTCTTTCTGCTGAAAAGCCAACGTTCTCGAAAGAATCGTGACTGTTAGGAGTGGTTGGACAGTTGTTACCTCCTAAAATTGACAAACTGAATATCGAGCGATCAAGGCGCTTTCGGCTTACAAAGCAACATTCACGCCGTCCGCTGGAAAGTGCGGATCAACTGATCATGATTTGCCGCACGTCAACTACGTTTACTTGGCACATGATCTATTTTTAGACAGTGGAATATTGCAGGCGTGTCTATTTTTAGCACATTGGTATTCAGTTGAATGTACACACTAATGTACTTACTTATTATAGAGACCCTTTTGTTCACAAATTAAGCATTTGGGTCTTAATAATTGTAAAAAATCGCATGATTTTGAAAAAACAAAAGTGGTCTCAATAGCGGAACTTTACTGTATAACATCAATAATTTCATAAAAATCTACACGAGTTTGTTCATGAAATCACAGTTAATGAAGAACTAGTGTTATTGCAATTTTCTCATCGACGAAATTAAAGATACGTGTTATCTACTCCGAACTATTTTTTCCGAATTTCTACGTCCGCGACCAATTTTGATAGGAACTGAAGCATACCGTCTACCAAGACATAAGTTGCTAAGCAACCCATGACAAAAACTATCAATTAATAGTTTATTTTCTTTCAGTTTGGAAGGAAAACACGTGACTTTATTTGGATATGTTTTCTGTTAACATTGGGTGCAGGTAAGTACATTAGTCCAAACGATAAGATGGTATATTATAGTTTGTTTTTAAGTGCGTGCAGGCAGGCAGGCAGGCAGGCAGACAGGCAGGCAGGCAGGCAGACAGGCAGGCAGGCTGGCTGGCAGGCAGGCAGTAAGGCAGGCAGGCAGTTAAACTTAAGCAGGCAGTTAGACAGGCAGTTAGGCAGGCAGGCATTTGGACAGGCAGGCAGGCAGGCAGGTAGGTAGGTGGGCTGGTAAGCAGGCAGGTAGGTAGTTAGGTAGTTAGGTAGGTAGGTAGGTAGGTAGGCAGACAGGCAGGCAGGTAAGTAGATAGGTAGATAGACCGGCAGGCATGTAAGTAGGCAGGCAGATTAATTTTGGTATTAGGTAACACGTAATGGTACAAATAACATAATCTGACTGAAACATGAATATATAATATAGTTCTAATTACTTAAACAATAAATAATACAGAACATTAAACACATTTAATATAGCACCATGTGACACGCTTCCCAATACCAAGGATAGCACAAAAAAGTATTTATTTCCATTGTGGACCTTGGTATTTGTGTCAGGAGATATCGTCGATACTTACACGTGTAAATTTGAGAACAAATACGCAGACGCTTGACATTGATCAGTGTTACCAAGATGTTTTTCCGGGTGAATTGGAACGAACGTAGTGCGCCGAAAGTCACATCATTGTCGAGATAAAGTTGCAAACTTTTGGTTGTATTAAAAAATATTTGACACTATATGAAGCATGTAAGCTTACTATTATGTAGATTAATCATTTTTTTCGATTGTATAAAAAACTTTTGTGTGTTTTAGTGATATTTAAAGCGTACATGAAGACAATGATAAGTTAGGATGATTTTTGTCTGAAAAAGATGTGAACCATTCTCTCTCTTTATATGTATAAGAGCCATAGACGAAGATCTTCTGTGCTTATAAATACACTTATTGAGACGACAACCCCATTGTTTAAAGAGCATAACAAGCATGACCTAGTACACGACCTGTATTAAATTCTATTGCATGGTTTTGCTACCCTGTTCAAAAATTGCATTTACTTTTACAATTTGTTTTTCCCAGTAATATTGTGTATTTCGGAGCCCAACCAATGATCATAAGATCTGACATATTCAAATATTATACTCAAGCTAACAGAAGATTAGTATTCATTTATTTTTACATTAATGTTATCTACATTCAGCACAAACTGTTTGCGCAAAAAACAACGTTTTATTACTTAATTAGTTACGAAGGTACTTAGCTGTTAATTTAAATAAAAAAATACTTTAAGCCAAGATACAACACAAAGCTACCATAATAATTGTTTCTTTACATGTTTGTTTTCTTTTAGATCCAAGCAAAGGTCAATGTGGTTGGAACTGTCATTCTTGTGATGTTAATGGTGATTGTCTCGCTTGTTGGGATGGTTTTTACGTGGACACTTATGGGAACTGTCAACGGTGTGGTAGTTACAGATGTAAGACTTGTACGGGTTACGTACAGTGTACCACTTGTAGGGATGGTTATTACAGGAAAACTAATGGGACCTGTCAACTGTGTGGTATTCGATACTGTAAGACTTGTACGAGTTACGGTCAGTGTACCACTTGTAGTGATGGTGCTTACATGGAAACTAATGGGAACTGTCAACTGTGTGTTATTAACTACTGTAAGACTTGTACGAGTAACGGTCAGTGTACCACTTGTATGGATGGTTACATCTTAAATCAAGGATCCTGTTTCACGTGTCAATACTTAAATTCTCACTGTACATCATGCTCCCCACAAGGTATTTGTGTATCTTGCAATGACGGTTATATTTTAAGTAATGATAAATGTTTTCAATGTGATGCTAAAAGATGCAATACATGTTCCGCTCACAACAAATGTGATTCATGTAAACATGGTTTCTTTTTGAATAGCAACAAAGAATGCATCACTTGTAATGTTGATCATTGCTCACAATGTTCAAGGGATGATATTTGTACTACCTGTGACGATGGTTATCAACTATATGAGAGTAAATGCTACACTTGTACTGTTAAAAATTGTCTGGAATGTTCCTCTGATAACTTTTGTGTCACTTGTAAAGAAACTTTCTACACAAATAATGGTAAATGTGAATGTGATCCAAATTGTAAACAGTGCTTGAATGATGGTAAATGCAGTGAATGTAATCAAGGTTTTTATGCCGATGGACTTCGGTGTATCAAGTGTCCAGTTGGATGTGAAACTTGCGATGCTAATGTTTGCAACATTTGTAACAATACTTATAGATTAGTTCAAGGTCGATGTCTTATTTGTCCGGACGTTTGTGAGAAATGTAGTAATGACAATGTTTGTACTGAATGTATAGATATCGGTCACTATATCAACCAGAACAGCTGTGTAAAATGTCCTGATAAATGTACGGGTTGTTTGTCTGATACAGGTTGTACTGTCTGTCAACAAGGTTATTATGGTAAGAATGGTTGCACTGAAACGTGTTCGTCTCAATGTAGTGAACGCTATTGTAAAATAAACGGTGGATGTTACAGTTGCGATGATGGCTTTCATGGAGAATTCTGCACTTTTACTTGTCCACTAAACTGTAAAGAATGTAACCGAGACAATGGTCATTGTTTAGAATGTAAAAATGGGTTCTATGTAAATAATGGTCAATGCACTAAATGCCCGAGTAATTGTGAAATGTGTACAACAAGTACACAGTGTGGAGAATGTGTTACAGGATTTTATGGAGATCTTTGTGAACACGAATGCACGAATTGTAAACCTGGGACAAAATGTGATAAATCAAGTGGATACTGTTTGGAAAGATGTGCAGATGGTTTAACAGGAGAAAATTGTGACAAGAAATGTAACGAAGGATGTTTGTCATGCCAACGGTCTTCCTACTATATATGTGATGCATGTCTTCCTGACCGACATGGTTCTAACTCATACTATAAACATTTTTTGTGTAATAACAATTGTTCATCTAATTGTTTAAATACAACTTGTGAAGATAGGACAGGCGATTGTACATACGGATGTATACAAGGTTTCCATGGTAACAAATGTTCTGATAAATGTCCAGAAAATTGTGCTGACAACGTATGTCATGGTAATGGTACATGTGTAAAATGTACTGCAAAATTTACAGGAAAAGAATGCAAATGTCCTTTAAATTGTAATTGTGATAAATATGGAAGCTGCAACTCATGTAAACCAGGATTTGGTAACGTAAATCTAAATTGTGATCAAGGTAATATTGTGATTACTTTTATCTAATCGTATTTAAGGCTATGAACGACGGCTAACGTACCAAACTATCTTCTATGTACGCTACTTTAAAAAGTCCTCGCTTGCTCATCCACAATTAGCTAATCACGTCTTGTTTTACAAAGGGAAATAGTAACTGAAAATCGAATTAACCTGGCAGTGTATAACCTCACTCTGACAGAAATCGAACCCATTACGTTTATATTTAAAATTCTGTCTTCTACAACAGCCTCATGGTGTTTATTGCTCCATAAACATTATTTACACACACTTTAGTACTGGTTCTAAAAGAAGTAAAAACTCCACTAGCCGCTCAGTTGGTGGCACGCAAAGGGTCGTGGGTTCAATTTCAGGGCAATGCATTATTTCTTGGAGCTTGGTAATGAAATTAATTCTACGGCCATACTTCCTCCTACCAATGATTCTTAATTATGAAGGGCAGTTGTCAGCCATTGTGCTTAGAAGCTGCTGGTTAAAAGCTTAAATTTGAGATTTAGCCTTTCCAGAAGGTTGACTGACCGCCGTTTTATGACCAATACAATGTGTTGCTACGGCGTTAAACCCAACAAAACAAACAAACAAACAAACATCTCCACACAAATAAACTTGTGAATTACATAGTAGGTAACTTTAAGAATATGCTCTCCTTTTTTATTCATGTTAAAGACACAACTTATCATAAATTTTGACACATGTATTGCATGCCTTTTCGAGGCTAGGTTTAACGGTAGAATGTCAGTGTGTCACGTAGAATGGATATAATGATTGAGGCCCTGCAATGAGTGCATAAACCTAGTTGAAATTCATGTAAATGGAGCTTTGTGTCAAAGTTTGTCGACACATACGGTTAGACATCGAATACCGACACCCGAGTGACAGTAATAAGCTCTCATTCTCTTTAAAAAGCCATATGCGACCCATATATGGACGTTAAATAGGATTTGGTACACTAAAGCACTTGGTGATAATACTTCTGTGATTTTTTTGTTGAAATTCATTAGCAAATGTAGATGGAATTGTGAATGGAAAATCATTTCCGTATTTATTACAACACATATTTAATGGTTGACCATCTACGAAGAAAACTGTCGTCTGTGTAATAAAGTGTTGTATGATAAATTTATCTTTTATCCATTGCTTTAAAAAAATGGTGGAAATATTGTCTGAATGACAAACAGTTTGGAACCAGGCGCCACAAAACCAATTGACTTACTCAATTTTGTGAGAAATATTCATAGATACAGTACTTTTAATATTATCAATAACTTTGCATGGGCCTCAATTTATTTTACTAGCTAGCAAACACCAAAAAGTCATGAACCATATAATGCTTGATATTTTCTCCTCTATTTCAATCTAACCACTATACTACAATTTTTTTTTATGTCCAAGATTTATAAGTTGTGTCTTTAAATGTAAAACACACATGTGGTATATGTTACAGACAATTTGTAAATTTAGGCAATTTGTAAATGCCTAAAATATCAGACAAAGGCATATTGTAAAATACCTGAAAATATCTAGGAATTTTACAAATTGACTGAAATTTCAAGTGCTTTTTACAAATTGCCTGAAATTGCAGGAATATATATTTAAATTAATATATGCAAATCTTAATGAGTTATAATAGTAAAACATTATTTCATGCAAATAATGATGGCAAGTATAGAAAACGTCCACAATAAATTTAAACATTTAAATTTGATGGCACAAAATTACTGTATTGCAGTCTAAGATAAATGGTGTGTGGATTGACTGATAGTGACCTTTAGCATGGTAAACTGTGTCATCCTTAATCTGTTGAAAGTGAGAAAAATCGATACGGACTTAAATATAATTTTGTATTACTTGACCCAAACAATAAATACTTTTCGGATATAACAGGCAGCCTGTATAATGTATTGTTCTGTGTTGATGCAGAAAGAGTAGAGTTATTTAGCGTATGAAACTTAAATGCTCAATGTCTGCTTTTGATAAAGAAGCTTTCATTAAGACCTAAGAATGTTACTATTGAACAATAAAAATCTTATAAAATTATGATGTATTGATTACATAATTATTACTTGAAATTGCAGTAGACACAATACATGTTATAAAATTGCTACAAAATTGCCATGCACTTTATCAAGTCCGAATTTCTCAAACAGATGGAACTAAAATGTGTTGTGAACGTATGAATGCAATATTTTGCATGTTAGCATTCATCTATAATGCTATTTTCCCTTTGAATATTATTGTCATTGGCTTCTGAAAGTGACTTAAATTACCATTGTCAATTTTTTATGTTAATAAAGAGGACAAGACCTGAAATCTCATGACGACAAACTACATTTAGGCAATGTGTAAAATAATGATATTATTTTTCAGGCATTTTGTAAATTGTCAAGGATTTTTATTAAATTTACAAATTGCCTTAACATTTCAAGCATTTTACAAGTGGCCGAAAATTTCAGGCATTTTACAAGTTCGTTAAAAATTTCAGTCATTTTACAGATTGCTTAAAAATTTCAGGCATTTTACAAGTTGCCTAAACAATTTCAGGCATTTTACAAGTAACCTAACAATTTCAGGCATTTTACAAGTTGCTTAAAAATTTCAGACATTTTACAAGTAACCTAGCAATTTCATGCATTTTACAAGTTGCTTAAAAATTTCAGACATTTTACAAGTTGCATAAACTTACAAACTGCCTGTAATATATAAACACTTAACTGAATTAACTTATTTTCGTATTTGTATTCATAAGACATAACGCGACACTCCTACATGTATACAATAATACGCTAAACGTATTTTAATTGATTCTGAATTTAAACATGTAATTTTCAGCTTCAACACAAAAAGAAGGAATGACTACATTTATGCTTGCTGGATTAGTGGGTGGAATCATTGTTGTGTGTTTAGTTGTAATTATTGTAGCCTTGGTTATATGGCGAAGGTAAGTGAATCATTGATTTTTGTTTTGTTGTAATTATTGTTGTCTTTGTTATATGGGGACGGTAAGGGAATCATTGATTTTTGTTTAGTTGTAATTATTGTAGCCTTAGTTATATAGAGAAGGTGAGTGAATTATTGGTATTTATTTAGTTATTATTGTAGCGTTGTTTATTTGGAGAATCATCAGAAAGTGAGAAATATCATTGAGTTTTACTTTATATTATATTATATTTGAAGCACCTCTACTTTAAACATTAACACATTAAATGAATCATCAAATACTTTAATACTACATAATTATTAATTACTATGTAATTGACGAATATCTAAAATATAAAATGACATATACTTACAGACGTCGAAATCGGAGAAGTGTAGAAAATCTATCAAGAAATGACCCAGATATTCCAAATAGAGAGGAACTTTACGAAGAATTTGATACTGAAGGGGGTGAGTAACATAACTTGTTGTTAGCATGAGGCGTGAGCGACAAAATTTGTTGTTAACGTGAGCTACATAATTTGTTGTTAGCA
This sequence comes from Mactra quadrangularis, assembly GCA_025267735.1. Lineage (NCBI taxonomy): Eukaryota > Metazoa > Mollusca > Bivalvia > Venerida > Mactridae > Mactra > Mactra quadrangularis. Next base: position 23,561,785 of record CM046295.1, on the reverse strand, counting down.
AGAGGTATGAGCGACATAATTTGCTGTAAGCGTGAGGCGTGAGTGACATAATTTGTTGTAATCGTGAGGCGTGAGCGACATATATTTAGTGAGATGTGAGTAAAACAAAATTATCACAGGCCAAACAAATGTTGTTTAGAGTGAAACGTTGGTAACATAAGTTGTTTTATCACGTGGGACGTTGGTATCATAAGTTGTTTTATCACGTGGGACGTTAATAACGTAATTTGAATGTATAAAGTGAGGCGTAAGACACATGAATTTGTCTGTACAGTTTGTGTTTTGGTCAAATTTTAGTATTATTTGTGACAGCAAAACCAACTTATTATAATACAAATACTGAAAAATCGCGGATTGCAGATACAAGTGATAATGTTTTGTTATGGTCATTTCCGTAAGCCTGAACTTCTTCTTCAAAAGCATCTACGGATAAAAATTAGACTGATGGAGAAGGTTTACACAATGATTCTCGTGTATACATGTACATGTGTTTGTCCATACTTGAATATCACTATGCCGGTTACATGTAGCTAGGTTGACTTTAAGTATCGATAGTTTGACTTGTGATTATAAATGCCAGACAGTTTGTTCAAAATGTTTTCAAAAGTCTAAAATTAGAAACTGGGATATTTCCGACTTGTGATTATAAATGACAGACATTTTGTTAAAAATGTGTTCAAAAGTCTAAAAATAGAAACTGGGTAGCTCAGACTTGTGGTTATTAATTTCACACATTTTCTTCAAAATGTGTTCAAAAGTCTAAAACTGGAAACATCGCGACTTGTGTCTAAATCAAGTTCCGTTAGACAACCACTCGCTTTAAAAGTATAAGTGGGCAAATATTTCAGTATTAGTTTTTCTGGTTCTGCATTATAGTTTTATAGTTGTGATTGAAACAGACAAACTGATATATTACTTGGTAAAATATTTCTACAATTTCTTTTTTAGGGGTGAGGGTGTTTCCTTACTAGAACCACGTGGGTCAAGTTAGCTAAAAAAAGATTAGTGTTAAAATATGCATTTACTGATGAAAAGATACTAGAGCTTGTCATTGTGCAACATTAGTATGATTCTATTCAAAAGATATTCTTACTGTCTAATAATGTTGAAAAAACAAGAAGCGACCGATGAAATGTTTAATTTCAGCAAGTACAACATATAACAGATCTATAAATAGCTTGGTGATTTCCTCAGTATTTTAGCGCTCTGGCTATGGAACTTCGCCTGTTTCACTGTTGCTGACAAAATGTGGTTCAAGTTGAATACTCTTGAAAGCTGAGAAAAGCTTCAGCACTAAATATGTAATCTGATTCAGTGGTGCTCGGTCTGGCTACTCGGATGTTTCAGGGGGCAGGGTTCACAGCTGCTAACGGGTTGCGGTTATAATAAGATTAAAGATATTCCAGCGAAACTTGTATGATTAGATTTTGAAGTTTAATAACATCTGATATATTCATATAAATCAACAACAAGTGTATATAAATCTACCACTGATTATACAATAAAACACGGTGCAAGTTAGGGCTGCGTATCGTGACCAAGGTCGCGATACGATACGTATCGCGATATATGCTTCTCGATTACGATATTCATCGCGATACGATGTAAATTGTAAATTTGGTATGAATGCATAGTCGAATTAGGATATTTTTCTCAAACAATCATAAAATAAAAAAGTTGTGTGATAGCGTGGGTCGCGAAAATGTAAGACATGACGAAATAATGATTGAAGGAATTTTATTTTTACGAATTGGAATACCACATTATGAATAATAAAATACAAATAACTTTATTTGTTGTAAAATAATAACAAAGTTGTTTGTTTCTAGTGGAATTTAACGAATTAGTTCATTAAAAAATCAACTGATTATGTCTATTTAAACTGCCACACAATACGCTAATGATTAATAACAATTATCAGCTTATCGGCAAACATACAAGAAAGTGTTATCTTCCTCAATCAATGTTCACCAAAGTTTGTCACGTGTTTGTTAATTGCAACCGTTTGATTACTTAATCAATTTTATCGAGCCGTCATATTTGTAGCACTATTGATTTTTTAGAGGACGCCTTACACATAAGTCATATTGTCTATAATTGTTACAAGCGTGGATAAAAATTTAATGCGTATTGCGGACTCTCGGCTGGATTTTTAGCGTCCAAATAAAAAAATTGCTTGTAACTGCAATTTTTATGTTCAATTATCCATTTTTAATAATATTGCTATTGAAAATGCTACCAGACATTCGGTCTTGCGATCCGTATCTTTTTAACGAACCGTCGGCGTTTAGGACGGACTCGGTCTTCGGCCCGGTAGCTAGATTCGAAGACTGAGGTACCCGTTTAATTTAGAAAAATAGATGTAACGAAACCAAATGGCATAGAATATACGAAAAGTTGTCAAATTCGCGATATAGCTATCTTTTCGGCGAGTGCGCCCGACGGGCCCAATAGACGATTGATATTGCGCCATTTGCCAATGGCGAGCTCTAGATTGAACACTGAGTAAAGATTGCAATTGTAAGTTAAATGCTATATATACAAATGTATATAGTATATTTTGTTTTAACTGATTTCTTGTAAACTGAAAGGCCCTCTGAATCGCGATTTTTTAGGACGCCATTCGATACACCCGTATCGGACAGTCGCGAATACGATCTCACGATGCATCGGTGAATCGTTACGGCCCTAGTTCAAGTACGAAAAGAATCTTTAGGATGCAAAAATCTAACTATTTGCCAAGTTAAATAGATGATATCAATTACTAATATCTAAGCATTTAGAAGGTGATGAAATAAATTCTAAGTATTAGGTGTAACATGAATAAACAAAGGCATCAGACTGATAAGGATTGTGGTTTTAACAAATGGTTATTGGTTAATACAGTTGAAAAAAACTCAATATGAATCGATTCAAAGTGGTGTCATTGCATGACAAGGCCACGCTACAAAAATATCCTATCAGGACCTGAAACTAGGTCACTCGTCAATATGTATATAATAAGCAGTTCTACTGGAGCACTACAGTATCATATTTTCGTTTTTAACAATGTGTATGTCACATGTCTTAATTCGTACAGTTGAATGTTATAAATGAAAAATGTTATTAGTAAGTGATTTTTTACGTTCTTAATACTGCTTAAAAGACTAAACTTGGTTCTATACTTTTGACACAGTCATTTGCCTGTATATCACTTTAAACACAAAATCACAAGCGCCCAGTCATTTTATTGCTTACGAAAAAGAAAAATGCTGAGTGTGCATGATTTATTTCGCTTGAAAACCGTGTTTAAACTATGATATTATAGTAAAATCGTATATTTTCATTTTTTTCGACATAAAAATAATTGACCGTTTTACAATGTTTTATTTATGGTGCTCTATACCAATTTTATCCAAAATCTAGGATATTTAGACGCTTGTGGTTCTTTTGGAAGTAGGTCAATATATAGATGGTTTTACAGTATAAACGTTTTATGAATTGATAGAAATAAAACTAACCCATGTAAAATTTGATACAAAAGTTACTTGGCACAAGTACCACGAATTATATATACGTTCCTAAAACAATAATCTGTATTACAGTTCCTTTAGATGCAATGCCAGATAAAAGAAAAACAGAAAACAAACAAACAGCTCGAGTATCGGATGATAATATTAACAACCCTGTGCCGGGCTCAAGCAATATCAACCAGAGAGTAGCATCACTAGGCCAAGCAGCCCAAGTGACTACAGCAGCCCAAATAACTACAGCGAATGTTTACGATGAAGCTGAAGAATTGTATGAGCCATTATTGGATAAAGAACTGAACGAAAAAGTTCGTATACATTAGCCACTGTATTAATTCATTTTATGAATAAATTCGTCTGTTTCCGTTTTAATATATCTGTTTATGTAAACATTCGTTTATTCACGTATGCATTCGTGTGTTTACGTATCAATTCGTTTGATTTATTATTCCGGTTTTTCTGGTTTCAAGCTCTTCGTTTACTTACGTATTTATTTGAATGTATCCGAACCAATTCGTTTTATGAATAAATTTTGTTAGTTTTCGTTTCAAACTGTCTGTTTCCGTAAACATTCGTTTATTTACGTATGCATTTGAATGTTTCCGTTTCAATTCGTTTAATGAAAACCCTTGTTACCACAAGAATGTTTAAAACATTAAAAATACTATATGTATTATGTTTTTATTGTACAGTGCTCGGATCGTGCTTGTTTCCAAAATTTGCGCGTATCGATCGTATATCGTGCGTGTATCATTCCTACCGTGTGCATGTACTCGTATAATTCACTCCGTGTGTTTAAATCGTGTTGCTAGTATGGCTGGTCGTGTAATTACATGATAAAAACGGTCTGAGATATTGTGAATTTTACGTTTTATTATCATATATCGTGTGCCCAAATTACTGACACATCTATTCGAATAAATAAATAAAATACTTACGCAGTGTCAGCATTTTATCATCCATAAACATATATGACATACGCGATTAATTTAGTCACGTTTTAGAAAAATGTTGATTAGGTTTTTGCCGGAAATTCCCGTTTTATAAGCCGTACGTAGATAAACTGTGGCTTATACCGGACCAATATGCGGTCAATTCAATTACGGCCAACATTTTTGTTTTTCTATTTTTAGACCAAGGTTTGCGAGCTAATTTGAATGAAGGTGGTGTTATTCACAGACTGTAGTAGGACGGCTCTTTTTTACATTGTACTTACTTGTATATACATGACTCTATTGTAAAAAATGACATTATGCAATAAAATATTATTAAATTAAAATTGCAGGTGACGTACGAACATTTAGGAGTTGATGAAGAGAACTATTACAATGTCTTAAAGACACAGATTCAATTAAGAAAGTTACAAAAGTATGTAGCATCAAGAACCCAAGATGATTACATAAACGAATTTCAGGTAAACATATAATTCGGAACTCTCACATTGTATGTCGGAGTTTACATTTATCCGCATAAAATGTGAGAGTTAACATTTAATCGACTTGAAAATGTGAGAGTTCACATTTAATCAATTTAAAATGTGAGATATAAACTTTGATCGACTTTAAATGTGAGAGAAAGCCTTTGATCGACTTTAAATGTGAGAGTTAACATTTAATCGACATATAATGTGAGAGTTCACTTTTAATACACATAAAATGTGAGAGTGTACACCTAATCCGCATACAATGTTATAGTTTACATTTAATCGACTTAAATTGTGAGTTGATAATAAATAGTTATTCGTAATATTTTCTTGTATTTCAGTCTCTGCCAGTTGGTCTTATCAAGTCATATGATATTTCAAGAGCAGAAGAAAATGCATTTAAGAATCGTTACCAAGGAATATACCCATGTATGTTAAAACATATATATTTTATGATCTTAATTTTTCAGTATTGAAATTTTCTTAATTGAATTAAGTTATGTTAATCATGACGGTCGAACATTCAATTAGGGACTTTTGTTAGTTATTTTTCTTCGATAAAATCTGAAGTAATCTAATTGGTAAGTAGGTACTTACAGTTGGAATCCTTTGATTTTATCATTGAATTCCTATGTAAAGATAGCAAAATATTTCATCTAATATCAGTCTTGGTAATAATGATATTTACAGAAGAGGTAAAATTTAGAAAGTTCTTGAATAGTTCTGAATTTCAAACGAATTAGAAGATTAGCAAAATAGTTATATAACATTTATTTTCACAAATTGACATTAAAAGGTAAGGATAAAATCCGAGTATTCCAACTAACTGGACCAACCTTTTTGAAGAGTATACAAGGGGAAATAACTGACTTAAGTCCGTTATTAAACATTCGATTTTCCTTAATGGTCAAATATTTTACAAGGAAAAGATTTGGCAAATCTTTCGTAATACACAGATAATGAAAACGATTAAGTGATTTGTAGCACTTTTTAAAGAATTCGCGACCAGAAAATTCAAATCTTTTACCAACGTTGAGGCAAGTATTTGGTAAAAAACACAGACAGTTGAAATATTTGTAGCAATTTCAAACGAATTCATCATGACAAAAGTCAAAATGTGCGAAATGAAGAGAAAAAGAAAGTTACGTATGGTTTGTTTACATTTATAATAACTAAATAAAGTCACAAAAACACATTGCTTGAGAAGTTTTGAAAAAGTTAAAGTGCGGTTTAAATTTTGCTTTCGCGGAAATGTTAAGCCGACTTTACAATTAAGTGCAATAATCCCTGATCAGTGAAATCACTTCCAGACAGTTGATTCATAAACATCTGGATTAATTGGAACAAATGAATGTAAATATTTCTTGCTCAAGGAAATTTTAAGTGTCCCTAGTGGGGCTCGAATCCGGGACATCTCGATCCCTAGGTGCGCGTCTTACCACTGACCACTGCTCTGACCTACAGTTATATGTGGCTCGTGAAAATATACTTTCTGAGCTCACTGGGTGAAATAAAAATCAATCTAACAGCAAAGTTGACTAATATCCTTTTAATCTTTTTACAGATGACGAAACGCTGGTCACAATAAGATCCCCGGAATTCAGCTATATAAATGCTAGTTTTATAGAGGTAAGTTTGGTTTTAAAAATATTTAATGTACTTGTAATATTTACTTGATGTTTTGACTCCGCTCGCACTTCACTACTTAGGTATTAGTGCACGAGCTGTGTTCAATATTGTTCTAAGACTAGGGCTGTCATTGATAGAAAATTTTGTATCGATTTATCAAAAGGCAAGTATCGATGATATATCGATATATCGAGTCAGACAAGGTGTGTAATAGAAGCCACTAGAACTAGTATATATATATATATATATATATATATATATATATATATATATATATATATATATATATACAGTGCTCTCATGATGTTATGTATGATGTTAAAAGTTGTTTCAAACATCAAACCAAACTAAAACAAAAGTGTATTTTCTTGTTTTTGATACTTAACTGAAAATATGAAAGCTCAGAAATATGTAAAAGTCCTATAGTGATAGCTTTATGAAATACTAGATTGTATCGATATTCCAAATTGTGAATCGATATCGGATCGTCTGTCAGAAATGAAGTATGAAGAATAACATTCACTTCTGCATTTTATCTTTAAAATGGCAAAATGTTATTTTACATACTTTAATTCCATTTTCTAACCACAACAAGTGACCAAACCTATACATGTTTTCTAAGTCGAGCAACTCCAGTGCTTTAAGTGCTTTGATTATTGTACCTCATCCCTAAAAGTTGAACTCTTATTGCGTTAGTTCATGTTTAAAGTTTGAATATATGTTGGATTGTTAAAATAGTCTGCTTTATTTGTGAAGAAAAGCATATAATTTATTTAGATAGGCCTTATTTTCAAAACAAAAACCAATCAATTAAAAGTCCTTAGACTCCTAAAATGAACTAATAACATTTTGTATAACATTTGTATAACCTCTGAACTATGACCTTTGTCTTTTTAAATTGACCCATACTGTATTATTTTTGTACGAAATTTCACGACTATGCATACAGTGCATGTTCTATGTTGTCAAGTAATACGTGTATTTTGGCGAGAGTTTCCGATGAAGCGCGGTTTACAAACGAAGACAAAAAATAAAAAAAGCCGCCCAGCTCAGTTGGTAGCACGCAAGTCTACTGATCGAGGGCCGTTGGTTCGATTCCAGGGCGGGACATACTTTCGTGGAGCTTGGTCATGAAATTATTTCTACAGCCAATTTTCCTCCAACCAAAAATTTCAATTATGTAGGGCAGTTGTCAGTCACTGACGAAAGTATGCGCTTAGTAGTTGGTTAACAGCTCCACCAGAGATTTAGCCTTTCCAGGAGGAGTGAGTAAGTTGACTGACCGCCGTTATATGACCTAAACAATGTGTATGTTGCTACGGCGTTAAACCGAACACAAACAAAACAAAAAACTTGATCCATACTATATTATTTTTCAGGGATATCGGAAGAAAAACGCCTATATTGCATCTATGGGTACGTTAACTTACTTAAACATGCTTTAATACATGTTGTAATTCTATTAAAAAAAGTCTCGTTAATTCTACTTAAACTATAATTATATATTTATAGGCAATTTGCATTGAAGCCAATCTCCGTAAATAAATATTATACAAACCACTGTCGTAAAGAATCTCTTGACATCGTACAGGGGTTCATGTCTAGATGACATCTGTGTCGATCAATCTATGTGTAGCTTTCATCTAGTCTTAACACTAATGATAGCAATGTGATGTCAAAATTTCTATATTTATAGCTAGTTTTTTCGGCTATTTGACAGTAGTGTCATTTACAGGCTGTTATTGGACTGTTCTTTGCAAATAACGTCACAAAGTCGATGTAAACAAGTCAATAAGAACAGTGATTTCCTATTTCTTTTTAAAAACCAAAGGTCGTCTGACTGTATCTGTAATAGAAAGTAGCCACATCCCAAATAATCGAGTGCGCTAGCGGATAATTTTAGATCCGTTTTTAATCAGATTACATTGAAGCTGGACCCCGATGTACTAAGGACTTTAGTCAGTTATTTTCCCTAGTATACTCTTCAAAAAGGTTGGTCCAATTCGTTGGATTACTTGGAATTTAACCCTTAGTTTTTAATGTCAATTTGCCAAAATTAATTTTTATATAACTTTTTGTAAATAATTTAATTTGTTTGAAATTTAAGCTAAGAATATTAGGGTAAAAAAAACTATCTAAATTTCATCACTTCTGTTGATATCTTCATTAACAAGAAAGATATTAGATGAAATATTTTGTTATCCTTTCATAGGAATTCAACGATAAAATCCGAGGATTCTAACAGTACGGACCTACTTACCAATTGGGTTGCTTCAAATTTATCAGGGAAAGATAACTGACTAAAGTCCCTAATTATCTATAAAACTACATGCGCATAATGGATTTTTCACACATTCTTATTTTAACTTTTCCTTTATGGGTTAAGATCATCAGAATACGGATAAATAAAAACATTCACGAGGTGTAAAGAAAAATATTAAGATTTTGTATCAGAAATCCAACCCAAAGGATGATAAGCTATTCAGATCATAACGTTGCCATTCATGCGATCTATTTATACAAAATCACGCCAGCTTGCGAAAATGTTGTAAAATGTAAATATATTTTAACCATTTCATCTATTTTTCAAGGACCTACGATAAAGTTTATGAAAGATTTAACACCATTCTGGTGGATGGTTTGGCAAGAAAAAGTTGGAAAGATTGTCATGTTGACAAGGCTATGGGAAGCTGAGGTAAGTTGGCAAGATTGTTATGTTGACAAGACAATGGGAGGCAGAGGTAAGTTGACTAAATTGTTATTCTGACAAGACAATCGGAGGCTGGGGTAAGTTGTCAAGATAGTTTTGTTGACAAGACAATGGGTGGCCGGGGTAAGTTGTCAAGATTGTTATGTTGACAAGACAATCGGAGGCTGGGGTAAGTTGTCAAGATTGTTATGTTGGCAAGACAATGAGAGGCCGGGGTGAGTTGACAATATTGCTATGTTGACAAGACAATGGGTGGCCGGGGAAAGTTGTCAAGATTGTTATGTTGACAAGACAATGAGAGGCCGGGGTGAGTTGACCAGATTGCTATGTTGACAAGACAATGGGTGGCCGGGGAAAGTTGGCAAGACTGTCATGTCGCCAAGATAATGGGAAGCAGAGGTAAGTTGGCAAGATTGTTATGTTGACAAGACAATGGGAGGCTGAGGTAAGTTGACAAGATTGTTAAGTTGACAAGATAATGGGATGCTAAGGGAAGTTGTCAAGATTGTTATGTTGACAAGACAATGGAAAATGTTAAAACTTGTATGACTTGTCTTTTGCTAGATTGGCACGCCACGTTAAAACTTGTAAGACTCGTCTTTTGTTAGATTGGCATGCCACGTTAAAACTTGTAAGACTCCTCTTTTGTTAGATTGGCCCGCCACGTTAAAACTTGTAAGACTCGTCTTTTGTTAGACTGGCTTGCCTCGTTAAAACTTGTAAGACTCGTCTTTTGTTAGATTGGCACGCCACGTTAAAACTTGTAAGACTCGTCTTTTGTTTGATTGGAACGCCACGTTAAAACTTGTAAGACTCGTCTTTTGTTAGACTGGCTTGTCTCGTTCAAACTTGTAAGACTCGTCTTTTGTTTGATTGGAACGCCACGTTAAAACTTGTAAGACTCGTCTTTTGTTAGATTGGCACGCCATTCAAAAACCATTTATGCATGTCTTTCTATCGTTTCAGATTAACAAATGTGATCAATATTGGCCACACCTTTATAGTCAGGTTATATATGGTGATTTGACAATCAATTCTCTGAGTGAGATGATATATACAGATTATGCCATCAGGTCCTTCAAACTTCAAAAGGTTGGTTTGTATTGTTAACTTTGGGCACTGTTTGATTTGCATGAGCCATTATTGTTCCGACGTAAGACAGTCTTGTGATCAGTGTGCGGTGACAAATACAATCTAATGAAAACCTGATCTAAATTCCTCCGCTCGCTTACTCGCTAATTTAGAAATGGCGGCTTTGTTATAGAGAGAAAGGTACATCGGACAAAAATTACCTCAACTTATAAAAATCTCTCTCTCTCTCTCTCTCTCTCTCTCTCTCTCTCTCTCTCTCTCTCTCTCTCTCTCTCTCTCTCTCTCTCTCTCTCTCTCTCTCTCTCTCTCTCTCTCTCTCTCTCTCTCTCTCTCTCTCTCTCTATATATATATATATATATATATATATAAGGGTCACAGACGAAGATCGCCTGTGAGATAAAGTTGCTATAGAATTGATTTCGAAATTTTACGTGGTATTTTTTGCTAAACGTTTAGTCGGTCTACATTTGTGAAAAAAAATGTTTGCACCGGTTATAGTAATTATATAGTATGTTTTTTCTCAAGTGTCAAAACATGAATAATTTCACGGTGAATGCGTTTGTTAAAATTATTGTCGTAATACATCAATAAGTTTCTGAAAGTGTGTATTGTGATAGAGAAAAGCTGCTTATGCCGTATGATATGTTTTAGTCGAGATATTTTAAATAACAATCAAGCCGCTAGTACAAAAATGCATTCAGTCAACGTGAAAATTATTCAAGCTTTGACAGTTTAGAAAAAAGGGACAATACCTTTGAAAGTTGATGTGAATTAAACAAAACATTAGAGTCTAATTACGCTTCCGGTGAACATATTATTAAAGTGTTTCCTTTAACTTGTATACAGGGTAAAGAGACACGTATTATTCAACAGGCCCACTATACAGCATGGCCTGATAAAGGAACGCCTAATGACGTCACAAGTCTGGTAGAGTTTAGACAAAGAGTGAACAGTTTACAGACAAGTCTTGATGGACCGATATTGGTCCATGGCAGGTAATGCAGATTCTTTGTTTTTTGTTTTGATTAAACCTCGCAACACATTGAATATGTCATATTACGGCAGTCAGTCAACTATTCACTGTTCTAGAAAAGGATACTTCCGTCAGTGAACGACGTGTCCCAGCATGATTTAGAACGGATGGTAGGAGGGAAAATGACAATAGAAATTATTCCATGACCAAGCTCAATTAAAGTAGGCAAATACCCTGCCCGGAAATCAGACTTGTGTGTTACCAAATAAGCTAACCAGGTGGCAAACTATGAATCACAGGCAGGACTTAATATGCACCAGCAAGTATAAGAACATTTGTCATTTAATACCAGATGAAACTTTGAAGTTGTACTATGGCCACGTTAAGTGTAAACACAAGCAGTGTGTCGTGCTAATACTGGATGGAATTTTGAAATGGTTCTTATGGCCACTTTAAGTGTAAACACATGCAACCTGTCGTGTTGATGCAAATAGACACTTTGAAATTGATCTTATGGTCACTTTATGTGTAATCACATGCAATATTTCGTGTTGATACCTGAAGAAACTTTGATATTGTTCTTGTGGTCACTTTAAATGTAAACACATGCACTATGTCGTGTTACTACAAGAAGAAACTTTGAAATTGTTCCTGTAGCGACTTTCAGTGTAAACAAATGCAATCTGTCGTGCTGATACCAGAAGAAACTTTTATATTGTTCTAATGGCCACTTTAAGTGTAAACACATGCAACCTGAATATTGATACAAATAGACATTTTGAAATTGTTCTAATGGCCACCTTGAGTGTAAACAGGTGCAATATGTCGTGTTATTACAAGAAAAAACTCTGAAATTGTTCTTGTGACCACTTTAAGTATAAACACATATAATATGTCGTGTTGATACCAGATGGAACTTTGAAATTGTTCTTGGGACCACTTTAACTCATACAATCCATCATGCCGATAAACACCCTATATTTGATCAACTGTGCTGTTATGTTATTTAGATATTTGAGTTTTGTTAAGATTGTTACGTCGCTGTTTGCCATCCAGTTACATATGACTAGCACACTAAGGAACGATAACGTCATTTGAAAATTAAGTCTTCCTTTAGGGGTTCTGTGGTTAGACAGGACATGCATACCAATTTAGTTTGGTCATTTGGACTTAGGGAAACATAAATATGGAGAATTTATAATCATATGGACATATGTGATCTATAAATAGAAATAGTGGAAATGGGAGATTTGTTGGGAATTTATTTTTATTTATTAACGGACGATCTGATGTACATTTTTTCAGTGCTGGTATTGGACGCACCGGGACTTATATTGCAATAGACATTTTGACAAATGAAGGGGTCATAAAGGGAAGTGTAAATATTCTATTCTGTGTACGAAAATTGAGAGAACAGAGAGTAAAAATGGTTCTAAACTTGGTAAGTTGCCCTTGAAATGTTGAGAAAGAACTGTCGTGTTTTTTAAGTACTAACGTTATATAACTGTCTTGTTTTGTACTAAAGTTTTATAACTGTCGTGATTTGTTAAGTACTAAAGTTTTATAACTGTAGTGATTTGTAAAGTACTAAAGTTATATAACTGTCGTGTTTTGTTAAGTACTAAAGTTTTTAATTGTCGTGATTTGTAAAGTACTAAAGTTATATAACTGTCGTGATTTGTAAAGTACTAAAGTTATATAACTGTCAAGATTTGTTTAGTACTAAAGTTATATAACTGTCATGATTTGTAAAGTACTAAAGTTTTTAATTTTCGTGATTTGTAAAGTACTAAAGTTATATAACTGTCTTGATTTGTAAAGTACTAAAGTTATATAACTGTCTTGATTTGTTAAGTACTAAAGTTATATAACTTATATATAAGTTATATAAATAAGGGTATGTGAGTACTTGTTATAGACAAGTGTCCTAGAAAGTTAAGTTATGTGCGCTGGACGCCGTAAATTAACCTAAATTGTGTTGAAACGGCGTTAAATACAGTAAAAAAAGAGGTAACTATTTTGAATTCCGAAACTCTAGGACGAGCGAGTATGAACTAAAGTCTTCGTGGACAAGTGTAAATTATTTGGATTTTCTCATTTTTGTTATAAAATTATCACATTTTTTTTCTAATATATTTTTTCTACATTCTGTTTACATTAAAGGTACAGTATCGGTTTCTACATGAGTGTCTTGTTTACACTTTAACTTATGATTGCAAACCCATAGAAACTAGTGGTTTCCATGACTACGTGAAGAAACTTAGCAGTAAAACTATTGGGAAGAAGTTTCAAGTATGTATATACATGTATATCAATACATTAATGGCATTAACATGACAAAGCTTCTTGGTTATACGAATGTTTTAATTTTTAAATATACTAAACAAAACTTCTAAGTACCCCGATTTCCATACTGAAGTTTATTTTTCATTTTTTAACATTTATTTCCGATCGACAATCGAAATGTGTATCAGACCATACTGTCGTCTGCTTGCATGGTTTTCATGCTTCTTTATCGGGGCACAACCGGTTTTGTCGTGCATGTGTTGAAAAACGGAAATGGGCATGTGCTACTCGTGCAAAAATTCCACGCGGGCAGTTTTGGTGAAATACATTTTTCTGTTGATATGCACAACAAGAAAAAAAAAAGAAATGGGTCGGATGTCGCTAAAAGAACAAGGAATTGCCAAAGGTCTTTCGCGGCGGCGCATCACCTACAAAGATTATATCTAAGCTATTTTTCTGTTTAATCATAGCAATTAGAAATCTTTCCATTTCCGCTTTTCAACTCATACGGGGTACTTAGAAGTTTCGATAAGTGTATAATGCGTAAAGTTTGACCCCAAACTGACCATTCAGATTTGCATCTAATAATTATTATCGACACATATCCCGACGAAAATCAGTACCACGCCTATTTTACTCTTCGGCAGCGGTTGTTAAATTATAGATGAATAAGTATGTGTTAATTTTCAACACATAATCATCACGGCCACGGAGTAATCGAGCATTTAAACTACATTCGTATTCAATATAATGAATATTCTTGCATAAAAGTCTGGTCGGGGTCAAACTTTACGCACAATACATGCACACTAATTAATAACATTAAACTATATGCATTGCGTGGATATGTTATGTGGAACAAGTAACACACGAATTTGCATCCCACTTTTCAGGGATAATTCTATGAGATAAAACAATTTTCCAGCCGCCCTCTTTGATATCAAAGCGAAACACCGCTCGAGCTGAATCGCGAGCGCTCGCTCGATGTAGCTCCGAGCGCTCGCATTGCTGAACGCACCTTAGATGTAAGGGTCATGGTTAAGATAAACGAGCCCGTACGGCTAGCTCAGTCGGTAGCACACACGTCTACTGATCGAGGGATCATCGGCTTGTCCCAGGCGGGGCATATTGACGTACAGACATGATATGGACGACCATTCTCCTTCCTACCACTGTCTCTTTATCATAATGGACAGTTGTCAGTCACTGACGGAAGTAAGTGCCTAGTAATTGGTTAACAGCTAAATCAAGAGATTTAGCCTTCCGAAACGGTAAATATAAATAACATACACAATGTGTTGCTACGGCGTTAAATCCAACAAAAAATCACTTTTTCTTGTATTCATATTTTCAGGAGTTACAAAGTACTATCGAAAGTCGTTCAGAATCAGAAATCCTCGCTGTTCAACGAAACAGCGAATTGACAGATAAAAACAGGACTGGAGCAGACATCCCAGGTTAGATGCATAAAAAATATTTGGTTTTTAAAACAACCCAGGTAGTAGAGAGGTGCATTCAGAACTCCTCGGCCATTTACTACGAATAACCTCGGACATATTTAGACGCCATATTTGAACTACCTTTGCGCTACATGTCTAAATAAAATGCTTTGACCGGTGTTGAAGTAAATAAATCCACGATCGTCTAGGCGATGACTGATGTTCCGTATTTAGTCCATAAATTTGACATAACACAGTTCAATGATATCGCTGAACAATATTTAGTCAAATATATAACATAGAAGCCAAAATTTGACCACGTTCATTTTGCTCATCGGTTCCGCGTTGACACAACCGTTGGCTCATTGTTGGCGATTTTACATTCTATTGACCATATGGACATCATTTAGTTAACGGTTGGGCCATTGTTGGCCCAGCTATGATATTACCTTCATTGAACATTGGGCAAACAGAATAAGCCAATTGTAAGTCCAACATGAAGCCGATGAGCAAAATGAGTTTGGACCAACGTTGATATAAGTTTCGGATCCAACACAGTGGATTGCGTCAAGCAAATGTTGGTTTATAATAATGTTGAGTTCCTAAATAATCTATGTAGTTTTATTGAACAAATCAGTGATTATAAAATGACAAACGTTTCAGAAGGTTGTAATGATTTGAAAAAATAGAGGATATTCGTAAATATCGACGTTAGATCCATTTTTATTTCACCGAGTGAGCTTAGAAAGTTTATTTACAAGAGTTGAAATTATTTGCAGAGAAATCAATTATAGATTGTCGTATACCCTTTTGAAGAAAAAGTTGTATTTACAAACCGTAAAAATTAAAATTTAAGTGTTGTTTAAAGTCTGCTTCCTTATGTCACAGCACTTACCTCTTCACATTATGGGGAAAAGAATATGTAAGCGGCCGGATAGCTCAGTCGGGAGAGTACCCTGTAAGCGAGGGTTCGAGTCCCGGTCACGCTACATATTTTTCTTACTCTGTTACATTTATACATGTTCAGCCTCCCTCGCAATTTTGTGCAGAAACTCTTGATGTTTGTAATCGCCTTTAGGCATGTCTTCCCTCATTTACACTAGGGTGGAATGTAGGCAATTTTCTTGCACAAGGAAATACGCAGCACCCCTTATAGGGTTCGAAGTGGGGACCTTTTAATCCCTTCGCGTGTTCTATCACCACTGCTCCTACCATAATCCATATTTTAGTCAGGTAAAATATTTAAATAATCTTGGATTTGATGAGGGCTTTTTCAAACTAATGTTAATAAATTTTTAGGTGATATTGACAGACTAAGACTTCACCTTGGGCGTAAAAATGCATCGTCTGAGTATATTAATGCATTGTATTTAAATGTAAGTACAGTTTGTATAAAACCTGTCTATTGTGAACTATGTCGATACAATATGTTTAAACTGAAATGATCTGTCTATTGTGAACTATGTCGATACAATATGTTTAAACTGAACTGATCTGTCTATAGTGAACTATGTCGATATAATATGTTTAAACATAACTGATCTGTCTATTGTGAGCTATGTCGATACAATATGTTTAAACAGAACTGATCTGTTTATTGTGAGCTATGTCGATACAATATGTTTAAACAGAACTGATCTGTAGTTAGTGTTCAAGCCTTTTATTTTTTGTTAAAACATTATTTCTACATTTTTCGTATAATATGTAAATTGTGACAATTTGAAATTTAAAACAAAATGTTTAACACAAAATATGCCATAATTTTATTGATATACATTTTCCATTATACAGAGTTTTATGTTACCAAAACATTTCATCATCGCTCAAACACCTTTGTCTAGTACAGTGAAAGATTTCCTAACACTTGTTGTACAAGAGAAATGTAAACTTATAATAAACATGGATGCTAGCATCAGTCCAGCCGATGTAAGTGAGAAATCTTTATTTTATTTGCTTTAGCCAGATACAAAATTACAAGTGAGAAATCTTTATTTATTTGCTTTAATCAGATACAAAATTACAAGTGAGAAATCTTCAGGTAATTTGCTTTAATCATTCTTTCAAAACCTGTAATGTATACAATATTTTAATTGGTACTGAATGCATAAGGTTTGAAATAAACTATTTTAGTTTTATGAATTTCTTTCATTCTTGAAAAATGATGTTTCATTCGCTAAAATTATAAGGCAAAAAAGATATATCTTAAATTCATATTGTAGAAAAGGGCTTAAAACTTTAAACATTAGGATTAAATTAAGTTCATTTTTTTGTGTCTTTTTGGGTAAACTTTTCTGATTTATATCTGTTATTGAGTTGATGCCAAAGGAATCACTGAACATTTGATAATGTCTCTTTTCCTTTGATTTACGCTGATTTCTGACGAAAGTTTTATTAAAACATTTTTTTTACATTTACAGAATGTAGGTCAATATATTCCATCTCATAATGAAGAAGACATGACTGTTGGATCATTTAGTGTGAAAGCTGTATCAAGAAAACAGGATCAGTTATGTTCAGTAACACAGTGTAAAATACAGTACAAGAATAAGGTAAGTGAGAGGAGGTCTAGTGTTTGGTTAATTATCCTTATGACCAGTTATTTTCAGTAACACAGTGTAAAATACAGTACAAGAATAAGGTAAGTGAGAGAAGGTCTAGTGTTTGGTTAATTATCCTTATGACCAGTTATGTTCAGTAATACAGTGTAAAATACAGTACAAGAATAAGGTAAGTAAGAGGGGGTCTAGTGTTTGTTTAATTATCCTTATGATCAGTTATGTTCAGTTACACAGTGTAAAATACAGTTTAAGAATAATGTAAGTGAGAGGAGGTCTAGTGTTTGGTTAATTATCCTTATGATTAGTTATGTTCAGTAATACAGTGTAAAATACAGTACAAGAATAAGGTAAGTGAGAGGAGGTCTAGTGTAAGGTTCATTATCTTCATGTGTTGGTTTGAAACAAAATAGCAGCTTCATTTGCAAAGAACTATGTATTACAAAAAAGGAATTGCATTTTATAGTCTAAGTTTCATGCTTACGCACGTTCACCGACTTCACAGCTATTACCCCTGGTCACTGGGCTACTGGTATCTATCTATCAATCTCCATGGGGAGTCTTTTTACCCCGCTTATTAGTGCAGCCGAAAAATTGGCGCAACGGAATTATACCACCCTCGCAGGTACCCATTTACACCTGGGTGAAGTGAAGCAATTGCAGATAAATTTCTTGCTCAAGGAAATTAACAGTGCCCCTAGTGGGATTCGAACCCAGGACCTCTCGATCCCCAAGTGCGCATCCTACCACTGGACCACTGCTCCTACACGTCCTACCTGGAAATCAAACACACGACCCTTGGATTATTAGTGAATCGTCCTACCGTCTAAACTAACGGATCGGCGGTTAGTTTGATTTACATTTCGATGTTTTGGTTTCGATAAACGCTTGTCATAATTTAGATCTGAGTACGTGGACAAAGGAATAAACGGAGCAATTTCAGTTAGAAAACCCAAATTTCAAAACGGATTTTTATCAATTTTATACGACAAAATGATGAAACATTTTAGTTAATAGTTTTGTTTTCCCTTTTATTCTTTATCTGTGTTAATGTAAACACGATTAATTTCTTCTGCTGTTGTTTCTTTGTGTATTTGTATTTTATTGTATTGTTTGTTACCTAGAAATGTCTGTACTTAACTTTTATGACATTATACATATCGACATTAAGTTATACCATTGTGTATTCTTACAGTCTCAATCTGAACAAGTAGACCTCTCGTGTGTACAGTTCTCACGATGGCCTCAAACTTCAAAGGTACCACCGGATGTAGTTGAATTCTTACAGTTTGTGACGGAAATGACGTCACTGATTCAAAAATCTGACCTAGAATCTCCTGTACATGTTCACTGCTTGTAAGTATTAAACTTTTATCTGATTTGAAATGTCTAAACACGTAGGTAAATTGCATCATTAATTATTGGTATAAGATTAGACATTAGCTCGCACAGTCTAGACTGGATTCATACGGCAGCCATTTCAAGGGGGTTGTTCCCCGTATTTGAATGAGAAAACGTTAATTGTCTATTATCATATTAAAGTGATGTCTTTTCTTTTTCTTCTTATTTTGCTTTTTTCCCTTTAGTGGTATGCATGTTTGTTTCTTTTGATGTTTTTTTAAACTGTGTTCATGTTAACTTATTGGCAAAATAACTATGTCAGTACTTATAAGTATTGAACTTGAACTTAAGACCAAAATTAAACATTACTCCGATTAAAGCTATTATAAAAAGGTTGTCAATTTTCCTTATTTGAGTAGGAAAACACATTTTGGAGTGGGGTTTCCCCTTAATTTGAATAAGAAATACACTTAAGGTCTATGCACGTTCCAAGTGTTTTCTTATATAAAATCACTTTTACGAATTTTGCCAAAATCTAGAATTACCATTACAAATAATAGAATAGGTAAACACATGTATCAGTATTGTTATCCATTTTGCAGATGGATTCTTTATGTGAATAAGTATACATTTGTAAATTATTGTAATGCTAAAATCAATTGACATTATAACCATTTTATAATAATTAAACCATTTCGTAAGAACATTTAAGAAAATAAACCCAGCATGTATTTGAGTAAATTTTGAAGTTTATGAGACATCATCAACCAGTTATAACATTATATCCTTTATTTATGTTTTCCGTATTTTAGAAATGGTGCTGAAAGGAGTGGATTGTTTTGTTTGGTATGTGTACTTCTACAGAAAGTTGAGTGTTGTCATGAAGTCAGTATATCGAACACTGTTAGACAAATCAAAATGAAGCGACCTCTAGCGGTCAACAATCAGGTACAAATTAACATTATTTACCATTAAAGTAACTCATTTGATTTCGTAGAAACAATCTGACTACGGAGAAAGCCCAGTTTAATACAGCCTGAAATCGAACTCAACCCTCTAATATAGTCTGAACTCGGACTTAACCATTTGATATGGCCTGAAATCAGACTGAACCCTTTTGATATGGCCTAAAATCAGACTTATCCCTTTTGATATGGCCTGAAATCGGACTAATACCTCGTGTTTAATTGTATTGTATTTGAAATTTTGAAATAATAAGAGTAAAGGCAATAAAAAGTCTAAGGAGTTTAATGGAGCACTTGTTGTCAATTTAGTATAAACCAGAACACACCAATGTCATGTTGATAAAAAAGAAAACGAATTAGCTCTAGTTATCATGAAGTTTTCGATGTACAAAGTGTACACGTTCTGCTATTGTGTTTTATTATTTAAGTCCATTGTATACAAAGTGTCTTTGTATTCCGGACAAAAAAATAAACACAGAGCGTGGTTCCTTAAGTAAGAAAATAGACAATAGCTTTCGATAGAAGTGAATCTAGTACTATTGCTCAATAGGAAAGATGTTAAGATGAAATGTCCGACTTAAATAACTCTTGATGTTGAAAAAATGGAAATGTAAAACAATATAGTTAACATTCATAAGAAATAGTCGTTTATCTCAGTTGCCATACTTATATAATTGAATAATAGTGCAATGCATGTTGGCTGTTAATTGTGTGTATAAATCAAATTTCAAAACATGACACGTTATTGTCCTCTAAATTTTATATTCATCTGTTTAAGGGGGTAGCACAGTCCACTATATCATGTAGCAGTTTCAAAGTATTTGTTCTAGTGAAAACAAAATAAATTATTAAGTACAAGTGGCTCAGTAAATATGAGTGTAAATATTACTCACTTGTTTTTATATAGATACAAAAGGATTTTTCTGAATATATTTACTAACCCCCATCATTGTTACTGCAATGCAATTTAAACAAGACCTTGGTTTTCATATAGATAACTAAATAATATTTCTATATAAACATTCATCTATTCCTATTTTTAAAGCACAGCATGTTTTGTACTTTAAAGTTTGGACTCCTCACTGTTTTTAAAAGTTAGAATCCCCTTTTGATAGATTGACACGCCGAGTTAAAACAATTACCTATAGTGTGTACAAAAACAAAACGTGTTTGTGTAAATAATAAAACTGAAACAATCCATTTCAGAGGTAGGCGCTATTGAAAATAAAATGTGTGTAATTCATTTTAACATAATAAACATGGTGGATAAACCACCACCCCTTGGTAAATCATGCTTGTAACGGCACCATTACACCAACAAGACACTCATAAACTATATATGTTATTGTCATCCTGGCCATCCCCTATCGTGGGTCAGTTCATTCTATTGTTTTTATAAACATTGTGGTGTTTTTGTACGCACTATATATGTTTGTATGATGTTTATTTCAGGAACAGTTTAAATTCTGTCATGATTGTATCAACGTTCATCTAGAAAGATGTGATGTTTATTCTAACTTTTCATCACTGACTTGAAGGAGACCACAAATCATGTTGGTGATATAAGTAGACTAATCCAATATACAAGACTTTGTGATTCTTCAATATTGTAATAAAGACATGAAATATACAAAACATTCCACTAACCTCCTAGTCCGTTGCTCGTCTACGATACACGTCCAACGTTTTACGTTCTGACTGTAGAAGCCAGACTACACTCTCTGACTGTAGAGTTTCAGATATACCCTATCGCCGTTACTCTACTATTATAGATGGTCAAATATATTATGATACTCCAATATTCCTATACATGCATTGGGGATATCAAAGACATGATTTTTGAGACAATGTTTCTGTGTATAAAAGCTTGGCTATTTTAGCTATCTTAGTTCATCGTAGTTATAATATTGTTAATTCATTTGTGTGTCTTTCTATTATCCTCCCATGTTAGTTTATTACATTATATTTATTGAATATTGTTTCATGTTTGTCTCATCTTTTGTTACATTGATACCTTGTTTGTCATCATCTCATACTGTTTGTTGATTTTACAGTTTAGTTAGATAGTTGCTTAGATTTTATAAGTACATGTATATAAAATATGTGTCTAGTATGTAATAAGGGACTTTAGTCAGTTATCTTTCCCTCATAAAATCTGAAGTAATCCAATTAGTAAGTAGTTCCTTACATTTGAAATCTTCTGATTTTATCACTGAATTCCTATGTACGGATAACAAAATATTCCATCTAATATGTTTCTTGTTAATGAAGATATTTACAGAAGTAATAAAGTTTAGATACTTCTTTACCTTAAAAATACTTAGCTTGAATTTCAAACAAATTAAATCTTTTACAAAATAGATATTTAAGATTAATTTTGGCAAATTGACATTGAAAAGTAAGGGTATGATCCGAGTTATCCAACTAATTGGACCTACCTATTTGAAGAGTATACAAGAGGAATTAACTGACTAAAGTCCCTTATTATGTGTATATATTTTTGTGTATTCAATATTCAATATGTGTAAATATTTTATATGTACATTGTATGTATGTTTGTAATTATGTTTACATGTGTATGTGTGTATATTTGATGTGTAAAAATTTAAATCAAATGTGTCTGTGTATATATTGTATGTGTTTTTTAATGTTCATATTTTGTTTAATTTGTAGTTATTTATGTGTATATAATTTATATGTGTTTGTTTATGTGTTTATATTTAATATGTGTTTAGTCATGTGCATATAATCAATGCGCGTCTATTTATGTGCATATATTAAATATGTATTTGTGTATGTCTTTATATTTAACTTTTTTATTTATGTGTATATATTCAATGTATTTATGTGGATATACTTAATGTGTATTTATTTAAGTGTATATATTTCATTAGTATACTTTTTATTAGTATACATTTTATGTGTATATATTTTATAGGTATATATTTTATGTGCATATATTTCATGTATTCATATAATTTGTATATATTTATAAGTATTTATTGTATGTGTATATATTTATGTTTATATGTGTATGTGTGTATATTTTATGTGTATATATTTCATGTGTATATGTTTATGTGTATATATTTAGTGTATAAAATATTCTATGCGTATATTATATTTTGTTCGACTTGTAAATATATATTTTCCTTATTTTGTCAATATTCAAATTAAGTAACTAAAGATATACATGTAGTATGATAAACATTGCCCTCTAAAAGTTTTTATATAAATGAAATATTGAGTAAAAACTAATCATGCTTTCTGCAAGTAACTTTACTATAATAAAAGCTTATTAGTGTAGCATAATTGATGAACTAAATAATACTGATGTTGGATTCATCTCAGATGCTGATGTTGGATCTATCTTACACGATTCTTTGTCTCTTTTAAATGAAGAAATGTGAATCAGTTCATCCAAAAAGATGTGTTCAAAGTACTAATGGAGGAGCACAGTGTATGATTTATGTTGTTTCATTGTAAATATAATATCATTTCTGTTATTTGATGGCCGGTACATGTAACAAAAATTACATCTCACTTAGATGAGCGTGTCAATTAATATATGACTGTGGGTCATATTGTATTTGTAACAGTAGTACACATGTAAGAAACCCCCAAAGAACATTTCTATTATATGCATGCATATAGAGATTTTATTTAATCTGTTTGAAGTTCATTTTGTTCGGATTCCACGAACAAATCTATGAGTTATGTTCGGGAAGTGGACTCAACAAACTTAGGTAAAGTCAACCTTCTTCAGTTTGAAAGCAGGGAACTTTTTCCATGGGCCTTATTTTATAAATATCATAATGCTATGGAAATATTTATCATTTCTTTGTTAAAAATGAAAATAAGGTTTGAAGAAGGGATATAATAGTTTGAATATATAGGCTTATTTTTCGTTTCTGTAAGCCTATATAGTTTTTTTTACAATGGATCAGTTTTGTTTCAAAAATCATTGTATATATCATTGCATGCCTTTTCTATTTTATTGTTTATATAGTTAATCTCTTAAAATATTGTAAATATGTATAATTCATTATTGAAAAGTAAAAATAAAAAAGTATAATATTTCATAATCATAGTTTGCTTTTTTATGTTGACATTAAAATGTCTGTTCCACAACAAAAGAATGTCACTAAATAAAGTTGGAACTGAACTAACGAACTAATTTAGTTATAACTGTAATCATGTTACACTCAAAAGTTTCTTACGTGTTTTATGCGGATAGTTTGAAATGTATTTGGAGACGTTACTTCGGACTTATTGGTTCAAATGTAGAAAGAAAAATTTACTTCGAATAAATGGAGGAACAAGTTTGCTACACGTAGTATAACTAAGAATGGCAAAGTACTGCATGTTACAAACTCCAACAAGAGGGTCCTAAGAACCCAGGAAGGCTCACCTAAGAACTAGGTTTTAAGGACATCTGACACGAATCTATTAATACTTTCATTCTTAAGTGTATGATAATTGTGACCTTGAAGTCATATTCCAAATATCAAAGCTTTCGACCAATCAGAATTCGAGGAAAAAAGTTGAGGTGATGCTACGTGCCAAATATGAAAGCTCTAGGTCGAACAGTTAGTGGGAACGAATTTATTCAACATTTCTTTGATAAAAACTTCAGACCGCTGGGACAGGTTAATAATGCCTCCAGGGTCATAATTTAAATTATACTTAAAGATAACATTGAAGTGGTGCTACTTGCCAAATTTGGTGACTGTGGGCTCATGATTTTGATAAGATGATTTCAAATGACGCATGGCGCACGAGGAACAAAGACACAACACAAAAAAGAAAATTTGTTAAAGGTATATATACAGGAAAAGTTCAACTTCATATTTCCTGATTTTGAATTATATTTTTTTTTAAACTGAGAGTACAACACGAGAAATACATTGGGTCGTTCCTAACTAAACCCATGTGCGTCAGGTTAGCCAAAAATAAATAAGTGGTAAATTATGCGTGTACTGATTAGAAGATAATAGAGCTTGTTATTGTGCAACATTAGTATAATTCTATTAAAAAGACATTATAACTGCCTAAGAATGTTGAAAAGACAAGAAAATGTTTAATTTCAGCAAGTTCGACATATAACAAATCTTAAATAGCTTGGTGATTCCCTCAGTATACTACTTTCGTTTTCAACAATGTGTATGCCACATGTTTTAATTCGTTCAGTTAAATGTTATAAGTGACAAATGTTATTAGTAAGTTATTTCTTACGTTCTTAATACTGTTTTAAACTTGGTTCTATACTTTTGGCACAGTTATTTGCCAGTATATCCATTTAACATCTAAAAAAGAAAATATAACTAATTAAAATTTCCTTTATCAATTTTTTTTATTTGCAGTAAGAACTAAATTTCGTGGTAATATAAATTCATCAAATATTGGTATAATGTTGCCTTGGAAACCATTTCCTTCAAGTAATGTAATCTATCATTATAGATTAAAGATTCAATCACAGGTTGAAGTAAATACTGTTAACCCTGAAAAAAAAATAATTTGTATGTTATACCTGTATCAACATTATATCATAACTAAATTATTCATTTATTTATTTATGCTCGGTTAAAAGCCGTGTCAACACCTTTTGGTTATTTTACGGCATCCAGCGCACCTAACTTAACTTTCCTGGACCCTTGTCTTTTACCAGTACTA
Organism: Mactra quadrangularis; assembly: GCA_025267735.1. Taxonomy (NCBI): domain Eukaryota; kingdom Metazoa; phylum Mollusca; class Bivalvia; order Venerida; family Mactridae; genus Mactra; species Mactra quadrangularis. The sequence goes on along the minus strand of CM046295.1, from coordinate 23,536,189 downwards.
ACCTACCTCTATAAGGCCAGACGTTTTTCCATATACCTTATAAATGGAGAAAAATTGACATATTTGTCAAATTTTCATGGAAAGGTATAACCTCCTTTTAACAGGTCAGTAATATGACTTGAACAAATTATTGAATTTAATGAATTCCACTATAATGCCTCAGTCAAATAAAATCGTGGCTTGTTACGGACCCGTACGTGCAGACAGCCGTAGGCCGTAGGAAGCCTTGCGTTTCAAGGCGACGGTACGCACATGGAACAAAACAACACACCCGTACAGAGCCATAGATGGAAGATATGCATGTTTTATTCATACTTAGCCACTATTCTTTTCACGATTTGACTCTGAAACTAATACGTGTATCCTGGGCTCATCTCACGGACCCTGGTAAAAACGTAACAGTCCGTATGGGTACGCAAGTGTTCGTACGGGCCCTTGCGGAGTTTGATCGCACGGCGCCCGTACGGTGCCCTCAAGGGTACTTTATGTAGATGGGACTGTAGCTTTAGAAATAGAAAAATTGACCTAAAATGACAATTTTTGGCACCCTTTCCAATTCAAATTATTCCTTAGAAGTTGGAAGGATGCACTGTGTTTCTATTCGCCAGAAATATCGAAGTCATTGAAAACAGACGAATTGCACAAAATTAAGATAGAACAGCCTTATTTTAATTACCAACAAGAAATGTAATGCGGAAAACACGTTGAGGCCAGATTTAAAAACTTAGACGCAAAAATCACAAAGGGAAATAATCCAAAATAAAGCCAGGTTAGATGTGGTTACAATCTAATTCTGTTCATCACATGGTACGTTATCATTGTATGAAGTTTCATACAGATCTGACAATAAATGGCAGAAATATACGGTAAAAATCTTTAACGCAACCCTCGGTATGTCTATGGCTTCGACCAATTTCATCGTTGGACTTATTCGTCCTCGCCTACAGAACGAAGTATGACAGTTTCTTCACTACTTCAAGACATAGCGTTGGTGGAGTTGAGTTTCTATATTATTATATAAAAATAATAAAACTATCATATTAAGACGTAACAACAGTACTTTTAGTAATATTTAGATAGATCATCATTCTGCTAAGATTTCAGAGATGACAATCATTCCAACAAAAAAATTGATTAATTAATTCTTGCAATTCCATTAATTCTAATGTGTATACACATTCGTCACCAAATCGCACCGTAATCCGACGGTGTTTTCATATTATCATTATTATCGAAATATAACACATTGCAATCATACTTTTATTCAATTCCTTCATTATCCCCTAAATTTAGATACATGTTAAAACAATAAATGGGACTTTGTTGCTTTTTTCGATTAAATACTTACAACTATATTCAGCATTTTGTTTACGAATTATAACATATAGAATTATACTAAATTCATTCGTGAATAAATTCGTAAATAAAACGATTAAAAAGGAGCATTGTTGTGAGCGACTTACTACCAATAAGCAGTTATATGACTGTGCCTTGTGTCTTGAGCTCCCAATCTCAGAAAATAAGGAGAAAACCGGAAGTCTGGATACGACTTTTCAACGTTACAGCTTTCTTTAAGTTTTTTGCTCATTGGAAAATTTGTATGTCTTTGTGTTCATTCTGATAAAAGAAAAGATAATTTAAAATCAGTGTTTAATAGTCTGGAACAACATGGCCGACTTCCAAGTGACTTATGAACTACGTATTCTCGTAAACTTTAAACTGCACTGACAAAATGTATGCACATATTAAATTATATTAATAAAATATGTCATAATTCTTGAAAATCCATACTCCATGGGGCAGCAATTTGAAAAACATAGATGTTTCAAATGTTTTACCCGAGAAAGAAAAAACTTGCTACCAATTGCTAACTAACAAATTAAAGAGCTACATTGTTGTTAACCTTTTCTACTACCTAGTTTTAGCATTACAGAACAGGTGCCTGATTTTTATGAGCTTCCCAGGTTCGAACTCTACCAGGGGTACTGCTAATTTCCTGAGCAAGAAATTTTAGTACAGATAGACCTCGGATATCATCTGGTGAAAAAGTAGATCTAAAATGGATTCCGCATGAAACGTTAATTTGGTTTACAGAAATACGACGTGCAACACACATTGTTCAGATGAAATAAGTTATTCGCCGGACCTTATAACCTAATTGTATTCCTACGACGTGTGATTTCTTAAGTATATTTTCGTAGATGATTGTCGATGTTGTTCCGAATAACCGGTGTAATAGTACAAACGTAGTTATTCCCCTTTGATTCACTAGACTTTATCTTGCGTCTCTGTTCGGTATTAAACTAGATATAAAATAGCCGTGTTTTTATTTTCAAAAAAGATATAAATGACATGCAAAAAATAGATTTATGACATACAAAATATATATAACACGTCTAAGAGGTGTTGGGTCCGTCTTTGGGTATCTTGGGGTAGTCTTGGGATGCCTTGGGGTAAATAGTCTGACCCATCTCCAAGTGATAAAGAAAGTTACGTAGGGTCTTATTTTAGGACTAGATTTGGTTAAGTTCACAAGTGCCAGAGTCTGAGATTCATTTTTCTCTTTTTATTTTGACTTGTTGCATTGTGTTAAAATAAAACAATTGAATCTGGCACCTGGACAGGCTTAGATCTGCGGGTACAAACTTCTTACTACCATTGATACTGGATCAAATTGAACAAATAGTAAATCGGGGAATCGGCCACCTGAAGCCAGTGTCATCGATAAATTATCTTTTATCTCGTACCTTTTATAAAAAATATGCATGTGATATAAAATGTTGACAGTTTAAATGATGTTTTTATTGTTGATTGATATGATATATTTTTGTATTTTAATAATTTCTCTGAGATTATTATGTATAAGGATGCCGGTAAAATTGGTAAAATAATATTCTAACAAAGATACGTGCGCTTTTACTCTTTATTTTATGTGACTTCATCTATGCTTTAATAGTCAACAAAATATACCTCGCGAAGGCTGTTATAATTTTACTCCCCACGTTAAATGAGCTAAACCGAAAATAGTGCCCGTGTGCATGAAGGTATTGACTTTAAAAGGGCCTTAATAAACATGTCAGTATATGTAAAACATGTACTAATCGGATATTTATAAGGGTCTAAATTAAGTTTAAAACGATTAAAGCATAAAAACCTACTTCAAGACGTTTTCTAAGTCCCAGTATTTCCCGGTTCCGCTTTCTCATTTTAATCTGTGCTTTAAACGACGATCATGCCAGCCTTTATACCAAAAAAAATACAAAAATTGACTTTTTAAATCATGTCAAACCGTGCATAACATTATATAATGGAATTGGCTACATGTTATTCTTCAAGTTTCATATCCAAGTCCGACTAGCAGCGCTGGTTTTCGGAAAATCCATTATTCCTTGACACTCGTTCATAAATCCAAATTAAATCCAAACTTGTTGATAAATTCTCATTTAAATTGTCTGATAACACATTATTATCCTGTTAACATCCAAATATTAAAGCTGTATTTGAAATATTTCTTCGAAAACATCGAACTTCAAATTATGCTATATTATCATGTGTGAACAAAATGTCTCCCACTAAGGGCAAGGTCGAATGTTTTGTTCATATTGCGACGCTAATTTTCCAGACTTATGAAAAATTCATAAATTAAATTATGATATTCGTTTTTAATTGTTCGACTTTGTCGGACACTTATATATACCACTTTCGAGAAATCAGTATAGCAAGCTTACTACAAAATCTACTTTTTTAGGTACATGAAGGAACTCAACTCTTCAAGCATATATTATGTATAACAGAGAATGGTTTAATAAACGAATATTGTAATAATCACATAAAATCAAACACTGGAATATATACAACAGTGAAGATTCTCTGTGGTTAACCCCAATTTGAAAGGACGTGATTCATAAAAGAAAGTGTTGGTGCAAATCACTTATTATGAGTACTGGTGCAATGTGACGTCACAAGCACCTGTTATCCTACATTTAGGAAAATATCCGGGCCGAGCTTCAGCCGGAAAATAATGCGAATGTACGGTTCGTCAAAATTGTTGTAGATTTTTGCGATTACAGCAAACTTATGGAGGAAATTAAATGCAATTTGTATCTAGAATAATTGTAAACTTATCAAACTTATAAAGGGATGTATATGACAAACTTCAATAATAAGATTTAGAGATTATCATATACATGTACTAGTACACATTGTGCGTAAAGTTTGACCCCGATCTGAACTTTCACATCTGCATCTAAAAAATTTCTACACATATCCCGACGAAAATCAGTATCACGCATATTCTACACTGTGTAATAAACACACATTGGACGCTTTTATACATTTAAAAATTAATCCCTTTTAATCATTACATTTGAGCTCTGACTGACGTTTAAAGGCAGTGCGATTGCAACGTTTAGCGGCAGTTGCGACGTTTAGCGTTAGTGTTGCGATGTTTAACATTAGTTGCGATGTTTTGTGACGCTGGGACGTTTAACGGCACAACATTTACAATATACTCCGGTATCGGTATCGAGTATTAATAGTACATTCTTCATGACGGTGGCATTAAATGGTATAGCCTGTATGCGATAAAACTGGGCCTATAAAATAAATATCTCAATAACTGACTGAATCAAGTAAAATTTTGAAAGTGAGCATAACTAACATTTTCCTTCTCAAAGTCCACAAAAATCAGAATGTTTAATCAATTACATAGCATACTTTTCATACACATTTTATGCAAATTTTGAAGCCAAAAAGAGAGTTTTGTTAAGTAAGTACAGGTAATCTAAGTACGAAATTCAGTTCGCTTGATTTGTATAAAAACTAAACTTACCTTGCAAAATAATGATACTCCAATTGTTTAAAGATATATTATGTTCCTAAATATGCCAAGAAAAATGTCAAGATATGTATTTAGCATATACCTTATATGAAGATAGATCAGTGCAAAACTTGTCTATATCATTCTTAAAGGTACTAGTTCACAGATTTGGTTAAACATTTTTTATATTTTTAAAATACAATTCAGTGTCTGTAATTGTTTCAAAACATCAATTCTTAATATTTTAGTACCAACTGACCTTTTGAGTGTAAGAAATATACAACTGAAGTCACAAAAGAGCACTAAAATTGTCTATACCGTGACATACGGGGTAGATTTTTACTACTTGAAACACCATCATTTGTAATTGTATGTCAATTTGCACTAAACTTGTCATTATCAAATCACTATTTTTCTGCTTCAAAATGTGTTTCCAAACAATTTTGATAGTTTTAGAAAAAGTTGATATTTAAGTTGAAATCTGTGAATGAGTACCTTTAATACAAACGTAGTTAGACAGCGAATAAACCCACATAGTTTTACATCATGAGTTGCAATTGTATATGACTTTGTACCCTGACCTTGAAATAGGTTCCATGTACATGTCGCCTTCCAGGAACGGCAGCAATACTTAAAACCACTTATGTAGCCAGTCCTTGTAGCTACAGCCAATCCTTCAAACTATCGGTCATTATTATCTCCACAGTGTGCTTTATATCTTCCTTGACAGAATTTATCATAAGTACGATCAATTTAAGTTTAAGTATATTCATATATCTTGGATCTCTTATATGATTGTTTGACTTTATTTCAATTACAACTTAACAATGATAAAATCATTTGACCTCCTCATCTTTCACATTATCGAAATTCACTTGTAATGCATTTTATAGTCTAAGTTTTATGTTTACGCAAGTTCACCGACTTTACAGCTATTACCCCTGGCCATTGGGCCTCTGATATCTATCTATCAATCTCCCTGGGGAGTCTTTTTACTCCGCTTATTAGTGCAGCCGACAAATTGGCACAACGGAATTATACCACCCTCACAGGTACCCTTTTACACCTGGGTGGAGTGAAGCAATAGCAGGTAAATTTCTTGCTCAAGGAAATTAGCAGTGCCCCTAGTGGGATTCGAACTCGGAACCTCTCGATTCCTAAGCGCGTGTCCTACCATTGCTGCTCCTGTATTTGTCCAAGAATGATTTCATTTTGAAAATCTTTTTCATTTGTCCGCAGACAAAATGTTCCGAGTAATTATTTGGTGATGTGATAGTATGAAGTAAATATTGAAGCCAGCAATTCTTCACTTCTGCAAATTGAAGTACTGTTTCACTTGTTTAGCAATGGCGTATGTAGAATTTCAGATTGGAGGGCTAAATGTTTTGAAAGGAAGAGTGTTTTTTTGTGGGTGGGGAATAACGAAAAACCCGAGTGCACAATGCTGATGATGAATCCTTGTACAAAGGATTCTGGTACGAATCGCCCAGGGCCGAAAACGGTGATATGTTATTTCTACTCTGTTTCACTGACAAATATCATTTTAGATAAAAGTTCAGTATTGTTTTTGTATAAAACATTAAAACTTCTCTTGATTATGAACGATATTGAGATGTACTGCCTAGAAAATTTAGATTCTTCTTCTGCATATTTTAAAAGAACAAGTGGTTTACCACTCAGGATAAGCTGAGAGATATAGCTCGTTTAGGATAACTTGAGACAAATGACGCGGTTTGTTCAGTAATACATATTTTAGACTCGGTAATTACATAATATAAGGAGGTCAGGCTAATTTTGTGTAATGATAGAATTAACAATGTCTTAAATGCGTGGAACGCGTGTCCTTTTACTAAATTTAATGCATCACAGGGGCAGATCCAGGATTGTTTTCTAGTGGGGGTCCGAACTTCTCTAGGGGGGGGGGCAAACTTTTCTAGGGGGAGGGTCCGATCCTCGAACCACAACCACATTATACACATTTTGCAGATAAAATGCAACATATTATTAATAAAAACTACATAACCATTACATCTATGTTAAGCACTAAGAAAAAATTTCTTCGTACTACTTAAAAATTACTTACAAGCAAGAAATACACTAGTGGACATGTACATTTTTCAAATTCTAGGGGGGTCCAGACCCCCTGACCCCCCGCTGGATCCGCCCATGCATAAAAACACACTCATACTAGTGGATAATTACGTGTAATATACTTATACTCCACCCGTGTATGAAAATGGTATCGTTGTATAGTGCGTAAATATTGACCCCAACCTGACCTTTATGCAAGAATATTCATTACATTGAATACGAATGTAGTATTAATGCTCGTCACACCGTGACCGTGAGGATTGTGAGTTAAAACTTAACACACAGAACATACTTATATAATTTTACGATCGCTGCCGAAGTGTAGAATATGCATGGTACTGACTTTCGTCGGGATATGTGTAGATAATTATTAGATGCAAATGTGAATGGTCAGGTCAGTGTCAATGTTTACGCACTATATTTTGTCTCAAGTTATCCTAAACGAGCTATACAACTACAACCAGTTACTTAGAGATGAAAGACATTTTCTATGTTTTAACATACCTGATATAGAAAATGAATATCATTTTATCTGTATAAGTCGTTACTTTTCTAAACTTAGAAAAAAGTATATTCATTAAAAGTATTACAAAAGGCCATCTGTTTATAAGTATATTTAGCTAGTTAATTCAGTCAAGCTTATCAAATTGTCTGTTTTTATCAAAGAAGCACTATCTCTTAGCAATTCCTTCTTCAAAAATGATAGTTAATAAATATTGTTCATTATCCTACTTACATAATCCTATGTCATTAAATAAGCATTCCGAAACATTTAATGTTTATTTGCATATTTTTGCAAAACCAAGATGTATAAGTAAAAATTATAATGTAATTATACATACAAGTGTGAGTATAAATAATTATAATACTTCAAATTAAATTGACGGCTTTTGATTGGCTGATCGGGTATGCGAAAAAATCCATATACACCGTGTGTGAGTTCATATACACCGTGTCCCCTCGGGTAGCCTCTCATAATAATGCAACATAAATTCCTGTCAAATGTCCGCCATTTTGTTCATCGATTCGAAAATGTTTTTCTTTGTAATCTTAACATTTATAATCAAATAAGACATATCGATGTCCTGTTCTTTATAAAATAACGTTATATAGTGGGTTTTCAACATGAATAACAAATCTATTACTCACAATACTGTAAATCAAGGGCCCAAAATTTGACGCTTTACAACTCAGACTTCCAAGCCAATGGATTGTGCTTCTTCCATTCTCAGACTGTGTTCAATACGACGAATTTTCCAGTCATTATAAAGTTAATACGAAGGTTGACTTGCGTTTCATTCATTGGAGCAAGCCAAGCTATGCATTAAGAATAAATAATAAAACTGGCTGTCGAAGGTCTTTCTCAAATACGTATCCACGTAGTTTTTCTTTACTCGATTTTCGGAAAACAATTTCCATCGTGTTCCAACAGTTTATTCCGTCAGCGAGTTTTTTGCTTAATAAAGTCCATATATCCCTATCGTCCGTGTGCATTTTGTTCTTTTTAAATAGATCCTTGTACTTCCGATCCTTAAATCTTCCAAAATTGTAAGCTTAAAACTTCAAATGTCAAATAGTAAATCCTATCACACATCATATCATGGTCGCCAGTATGACGTCATGATCAAACGTACACAAAAGCAATTGGGGTGCGCAGGGGGGAAATTGAACTAGAATACTGCATTTGTTTTTTTGTACATTTTAGAGCTCCGGACCTAATTTAAAGGGATATGAAGTATTATAAAATCGTAATAAAGATTTCTTACGACGATGTATATGGGTCCTTCTACCCCTCAAAGCTACATATAACCCCTCGGCTGACGCCTCGGGTATATGTGCTATCGGGGTAGAAGGACCCATATACACCGTCAAAAACCTTTATAACTAATAGTATACATATTATGTATACAAGTTTATATCATATCATTTACATGTCGTCAATGTAAACATTGCGTATATAAACGTTGTCAGTTTCATTATACACATATATTTAGGGATGGTTTATTTTTACAAATTTATAGTTCATTTAGTCTACACGTATTTTAAAACACTTCAATATATAAAATTTATTATGTGCGTATACTCTATTTAAAATAAATGTTTAATATCAAAGTGATATGTTTAAATCATGTAAATGTTGTTCATGCATTAGCTTATACACCTATTTGGTGGGCAAGTCCATTGTTTAAAGTGCAAAAACACGCATGACCAAGAATACGACCTGTAAATGTGTATAGTTTATTGTGATAATTAAAACAAGATTACGTACTATGTACTAATCTTCAATAAATTATCTGTTCTGTTCTGTTCATAAATGGTCTTTGTAGTACCGCAGTGAATGTATCGATATATATCGATGTATTGTCGACATTTCTTTCTCGATATATCGATATCGTCGATATGTTTCGAGCCCAGTCAATGACAGTTCTACTTTAAGTGGTCTAACTATATTGTGAGTTTCTTGTCTCTGTCTACAGATACACAAAACATTCCTTCTGTATAAGAGACAAAAAGTCGAGTGTTGCCCGCAAGACTGTAGTAAGTGCATTTCATAAAAGAGCAAGTTACTACAGTCTTGAGAGTCGAGTGTTGCCCGTAAGACTGTAGTAAGTGCATTTCATAAAAGAGCAAGTTACTGCAGTCTTGCGGGAAAACCTCAAGTGGATACTCGTGCGGTGAGAACTACTTGATGTGAAGTATAGTCCCACAGAATTACCCTGAGCTTCACCTTTATGCAAGAATATATTAAACTCAGTATTTACAGTCTATTTTGTCTTCGTTTGTAAATCGCCCTTTATCGGAAACTTTCGGCAAAATAAACGTACTGAACAATTAATGTTGTTTTCATAAGAATAGATACTTTGAAACTGTGCCATAATATAGTTGACTTAATGTTTTCCCCAAAACTAATGTGTCAAAACGTAAAAGTACAATAACATGCCGCTTTTAATGAATTGATTTATAGTCACATCGGTTGTTAAAACACGTGTATAACCGTATACACGCATTCGGAAACTCACGATTTAATGTAATTGAAGTGTGTAATTATTATAGTTAGGTAGTTCAAGTTGAGGTTATATTTAATGGACTATATCAGTAAAGTATAAGAGATAAATGTTTAAGTAGCGTCGTTTTAATTAATGTGTAGTTAAATTTTCCCACATTTACTGAACTTCTTCCTTATTTTCATTATCCTTGAGTGTTCATTTAAACATTAATCGTAGAAGTTGGTTCGTATTTAAATTGTTGTACATGTATAACATGAGTCTGTATCGCAGTTGGAAGCGTGCCAGGATTTCGATTCGAGTTTCCTGAAGGGGGTACGGGTTCAAATCCCAGCCGGGGAAGTCTTACCCCGCCCTAAAAAAATTGACAAAACATTCAGTTTTCATCAATTAATATGGTATACGTATGGAGAAATTTACAGTCATATGGAAGTGTTTGTGAGTACTGGATATAGACAAGGGTCCTGGAAAGCTAGGTTAGGTAAGCTTGACGCCGAAAGATTACCTTAATTGTGATGACATGGCGTTAAATCTTTTGTGTACATGTACAGTGCTTTTCAAAAGTTTGGAGACAAGTAAAATTAAGTAATACATGTACTAATAATTTTCAATGATTGTTCTTGTATAACCATTTATGAATATATTTACATGTAGTACGGTTTGTGAAAACATGATAACAAGTTTCACAAATGCATTACATTTAAGAAATAGATTCTGCACCCGGTATTCAAACGCCTTACAAACTTAAAATCAATATGAGACAAACTTATGTTGATATGAAACAAGTTCATAGCAGTATGGTACAATATCAATATATTTTCAAGTAAGCTTTGCCGATATAAAACAAGTTTGTGCTTTCGAACGAGTATTTGCACGGTTTGTCATGTTCCAAGTAGTACTTGGACGGGTAAAAGTACGCTAGGTAAAGCAGAATTATGGCGGTGCCCGATGTGTTGTCCAAGATATCAGATAATTTTGTTTTCAATGAACATTATTCAGACTGTATAGGCTTGAATCAAAGGAACTTAGTACAAGAATCACAGTGGATACCTTATGAATAGTGGTACTTTTACCTTTATGGTAAAAAAGTATCCGAAAATTAAAAAAAAAACCTCCGAATCGTGTCTTCTTGCAGACATGTTTGTTTTTGTTGATCGTTTAAGTGCACAAAGAATAATCGACTTTGAATAGCCTATATAGTTCCGAACTTCTTCTATATTGACTATCGTCAAAAATGTAATGCAAAATTAAGAGGAAATAAATGAAAAGTTTGTACACTGAAGATGCCCTGGTGGAAGCCGGCACTATTGCGTTTTGTGTGATCCATTAACGTTAGTTGTAAGGGGCAGCTAATCCAGACTAATTGCACGGTGGCAATACCACGTAACTGTGACGTCACAAATGCTACGGTTTAAAGAAGAAAAAAGTAAAGAATCGGTCTCGACTTAGAGTCTAACAGAGTTGTAAATATTCTAATTTTATTCTGATTTTCATGATACCTACCCAACGCTTAAGCTACAGTCCCATAAACATAAAAATAGTCGTCATGGCACCGTACGGGCGCCGTGCGATCAAGCTCCGCAAGGACTCGTACGAACTATTGCGTACCCGTACGGACTATTACGTTTTTACCAGGGTCCGTGAGATGAGCCATGGATACACGTATCAGTTTTAAGCCAAATCGTGAACACAATCGAGGCCGAGTATGTGTCAAACTTGCATATCTTCCAGCTACGGCTCCATACGGGTGTGTTGTTTTGTGCCATGTGCGAACCATCACCTTAATACGCAATGTTTCCCACGGCCTACAGCTGTCTGCACGTACGGGTCCGCAACAAGTCACGATTTTATGGGACTGAGGCATAAGCAGAACAATGTGTACTATTTGCAGGGCAACACATCTCCAATGCATATTTTATAATTTTTGCTAACACCCTGGAAAACTTTTCAGCGTGCTATAGTGACAAGCCGTTGTCCTTTTATGAATAAGAAAAATGTTGGTAAGTTTTCCAGGGTGTTCGCTGAAAAGTATAAAACTAGCGTTGGGGCTGCAACGCGCAGCAAATAGTATACTCTTCTGCTTAGACTGAAAGTGATTTATATTAGTAGGTCAATTTTCTAAACTCAATGTTCAATTAATCAAATCTATAAATCAAAACTGGCTATTTCCTAGAATGGCGCGATAGACAGTACTTAAAATCATTGCAATCATCGCGCATGCGCCGTAAACTCGGTACTTTTGATCCTATATAAGTGTTATACTCGTTGAATTTGTCTGATATACTTAACGTATTATCATCCTTTAGGTGTATCCCCTACTTTACCCTGTTTCGCAACAAGGAAGTCTTAAGTGGATTTTAATATTAACTGAATTAAACAATCAGTGTTTTTTAACAAATTCATCTTTGTTTTTAACTTCGTGTCTGCTGTACAGGATTTGTGTGATCAAAAATGGTGAGTTGATTTCTTCTTTTGTTTCAATCAAATATTTTACTATTTATAATTATTGGTTTTTTTTGTAGAATAACCATGTAAAGATGTTTTACATTTTCAATTTTTTGCGCTGTCATAAATATTTTTAATCTTGTTACTTCAAATCATGACCACCTAAACTCTTAGTTTTTTTAAGATATCAATTACAATAGTGACAAAAATAGTGATTGATACATTTTAATAAATTGAAAAGATCAGAGTAATGGCTGATAATGCATTAAAGTAAAAGAATTGTAATATGTTACAAGTGCACGTTAGCAGAGATGCTTTTCACAAAAAGTCTTACGAATACAATCTTCGTAAGTCAAAAGCAAGAAACATTTATACAAATCTAGTAGAATTGTATATACATTTTGAATAGCATATCATAGTTATGCCTACTATTCGTCTGACTTTGAAGTGCTGATTATATGAAAATGATTTGGGAAGATTTTTTTTCCGTAAAACTTTTTGTCAAAAGCACCACAGCAAACAGAACTGTCAGAAAGAAAATGTAAATTTTGCAGTTTCAATGTAATTAAAGATGAATATCATTTTATTCTTGTTTGTCTGTTTATTTAAATATTCGAAAATAGTTTTAAACAAATAAATAAATTTATTAGAGTTTACAAATGCTAACATAGTCATTTACAGCATGAAACTCAATCACTAAATAAAAATACATTTTTATTGATACTCAACACAACTTTATCAAATTTATTTTATTATTATTTTTTGTATTAATTATATAATTATTATTATTTTAATCTGTCGATAAGAAATGCTCTGGTATATTTTTGTTTATTCATTAAGAATGCGCTAAATTAAAGAAATGATTTTAATATGCAGAACAAGCTGCGACAACGATAACGGTCGGTATAGTTTTGATAATCTGGTTAGATTTCAGTATTTTTGGATTTAGCCCGCCCGACTGGCTCAGTCGGTAGCGCATAAGTCAACTGATCAAGGCGTTGTGGGTTGGATTCCCGAGAGGGACATACTTTCGTGGAGCTTGGTCGGTCATGGTATAATTCTCTCTCTCCTACCATTGATTCTAAATCATGTAAGGAAGTAGTCAGTCACTGACGGAAGTATGCGCCTAGTACGTGTAGTTGGTGAACAGCTAAATCAATAGATTTCTATATTTGTCTCTTTGTACATTTATCTTGCGCACCGTCCGTCAAAGAATTGTCAATTTTCTGACAATTTGACGTCTTAATGTAGATGTAGATAGATGTCGATGTTTTAAAGATTGATTTATGCTATGTACATGTCTACAAAATTGACTATTTACTGCCAAAACTTCAATTACAATTAACCAATAGGTTAAAATCATGTTTTGGTAAAATTTTGGTTAAAACTGGATAAGCGATTGTATGAAAGTTTGGTTAAATAAGCCAGATTGATTTTCTGGTTAAAACACATCTCTCGTAGCTGAGTGAACCGTTTAACTAAAATAAATTAAACATAATGGCCACCATTTTGCTCTATATAATGCATGTTATCAAATTTTATCTTCAATAGTGTAAGAGCCCCCTCAAAAACTTGAAATAATTACTTTGCTATCTCAAGGGAAGGCATTATTATCATTCATTGTTGTAACACCGAAGTATGGAGCCTCTGAAGTGACATTTTGAAATATTTTTTTTCAAATTTCACAATTATTTCGTTTAAACGTAATATTATTATAAACGTAAAAACGAAAAAATATTTTGTGAGTACGAAACAATATTTCGTAAAAAAAACAATAAATCTTCGTAAACACGAAACAAAATCCAAAAAAGCTCCATTTGTGCAAAACTTCCTTTTTAAATTTGCTGCAATATTTTTAATTATGATATAGTGGGGTTCGAAAATACACTCCGCAGTTTTAGACATAGGGTAATTTTGAACCATATTTCTCTACAAACATAATTAATCATTTAAATAATGCTATTCAAATACATTGTATACTGTTTTCATTCAACAATATGTTATAGAACTAGAAAATAAATATATACTATATGGGCGTATCTAGGATTTTTTTCTAGGGGGGGGGTCCGAACTTTATCTAGGGTGGCGGTCCAAACTTTCGAACCACAACCTTATTTTCCACATTTTGCGGAATAATGCAACATATTAAAATAAAAACTACATAACAATAAAATATATGCATTTATCCATTAAAAAACGCTTCACGCTACTTAAAATGACTTACAGACAAAAATACACTATTAATGGACAGGTACGTTTTCCAAATTCTAGGGGGGGGGGTCTGGACCCCCCTGAGCCCCTGCTAGATCCGCCCATGACCGACAATAGATTTCAAGATAGGATTTAACCTGACTCGGCTGGAAATTGAACACGAGACATTCGGATTTTAAATACTGCGCTCTACTGGTCCATGGATTCGGCTCTCCAACGCATGAAATTCTCCGACCGTTGTATAATGGAAAATTACCCACTCCTGGCATATAATTTCCTAAATATACCATATTATTCCCACTTTCTCCAATATCGATAGGATTAGGGGTGTTGCTAATTTCATTTTTTAAAGATAACCAAGTGAGACCCTGCTTAAAATATTGTGCCAATAATGAATCAACAAAAAAAATTGCCTGACCCCATTAACCCCCCTGTACATACCCCTTGAAAGTCGGACACGCCCATTTTACACAAAAATAACATTTTTTTTTATATCCAGCTGTTATAAATCAATTCATATAGGCTTTTAATATATCAATATGTAGGTTTGTTAGGCTGCTGAGTTCAAATATGAAGTAAAAATCTAAATTAAACAACTTCATATGGCGGAAAATTCAAATTGCTGCCAAAATGACCCAAATTTCGACATATTTTGGTATCATATTTACTGGGCATTGAATATGTTGATTCATGCCCGCAATATATCAATCTAAAGGTGTTTAATGGTGCTGAGTTCAAATATTAACTCCAAAACTAAATTAAACAAACACATATGGCAGAAAGTTTAAAATGGCCGCCAAAAATAATCTTTTTTCATTAACAAACGGCACACTTTAACATGTTACGCAATTTATAAATTAACACTAGTTAATGAAATCTTAACAGAAGACCAAAGTTATGACACTTGATTATATGTGTGTAAATATATTTTATTCATTATATAGCTGAGGTAGATCTGTAGAGGTATTATTAGAGGTTTAGGTCTGAGAGGTCATGCGTTCTAACCTCACCAGCGGCACATATGATGTCTTGATTGAAAAGCGTGTTTTTGATTGCTTTACTTCATTAAGATGTTGATGAGTATTTGCATATAAAAATTCTTAGCACTTTGGTAGCAAAGTAGAGCTAAATTCCAAGGAAATTTTATAGATATCAGTAACTAAATAATCATCATGGGTGATGGCTGTATGCTATCATGTAAGCATCTAAGCTACAATATAGATTGCAACTATTCTTTAACAAGACTGTGTTGTGTTGTTAAATTCTGAAAATATAATAAAGCAATAATTTCTTGGTAAAGAATGACTTTATAGCTTATCAGGTTTCTAGATGTAGTTCATTTACTTTCTCTGTTTCTATTCTTATTAAGTTTGGCTTATGTATGTATCAAAGTCTTCACAAAAAGTAAATGACCCAACAATTGCATTCAGAGATTCAAAAAATTGTATTCTTCAATTTTTCAATACCACAATAGCAATTACGTCATTCCCTTTAATACATACATACATACATCTTTATTGGCAACTAACGGCATTTACATATGCCGTTGGCCATTTACAATATTTATGGCAAAGACCACACATTCAAAAATATATATCAAATACAATATTCAATATAATGAAACAGTTAAACAATAACAAAACAGTAACAAAATACAATATATATGTTATAAACAGTAATTAAGTGTTGATACAACGATTCCTGATAGATAGAGATTCTTTTATAAAATTTGCAATACTTATGATGTTTATGTTTTTCTTAGATTTCATATGATAAATAAATTTGTCAATAGTAGGCCAGGAACAGTTACGAAAGTATTTAGATCTAATGGGGGAATATCTACTACAACAGAAAAGAAAATGATACTCAGATTCGACTGAATTTTGGGTACACAATTTACACAAGCGTTGGCTACGTTCAATACCTGCGATTCTACCGTTTTCAATTTCCAATTTGTGATTACTAAGTCTAAATTTAGAAAGATGTATTCGTAAACTGTTATTAGTAATAATGCTTAAATATTTTTCAAATTCAAACTCTGTTTTAAATTTACAGTAATAGTTAAGTTTCGGCATCGCAGATATTGAAGTTCGCCACTCTTGTATAAATTGATCATTTATTCTATTTTTAATTACAAGGTAATAGTTACAGTCTGTATTAAAATTTTGATGTATATGAGTTAAACCCAAATGATCAATAATATACTTTAGACGCGATGACCATGTTAAACCATGTCTAATATTACATAATTCCTCATACATAGAATACTTTAAAGAATTTCTATTTTTCATGAGTTTTAACCAACATTTAATTGACCTTAATTTACAAATAACTGACAGGGGATATCTACCTAATTCACCATATACTGCCATATTGGGTGTTTGATTGGAAACTCCTAGCATTTTTTTACAAAATTTAATGTGCAATTTATCAATGTCTTTAAAATTATGTATACCTAAGACCTCTGATCCATACGTTAGTATTGGAACAATCATTTTATCAAAAAAAGAGAAAACTTACCTTTAAGTCTAAATCAATTTGGTCGAATAAAAAAAGTAGAATATGATAAGCTCGCAGTACTTGCTCATTCAAAGCTTTAATTGCTGTTGAAAATTTTCCATTGCTAACAAGTTTTTCATTATTGATGACAGGAACACTTTTTTTAGCTAATATTTCATACACTTTGTAACAAATAAGAATTTATGTATAAAGAAATAAACTTATAAATACGAACAGGTTTAGAATGGTTTCTCCGTAACTGAGGATGAGCAGAAAATATTTGGTACATCTTCTACAGAAACATAGTCAAATGACCAGGGGAAATAGCTGCACATTTGGTTAAAATATGTAAGCTTGAAGATTGTGTGTTTAAGTTCTTGTAGTATTGTTTCTGTAGAAGATATATATATATATATATAGAAGACCTTCGGTATCTCGTTCCACATTGGAACATTATTCTGTTACAGCAGACCCGTACGAATAGGGGTGGGGGGAACAAGGGCCTCCATTACAATTTTGAAAGTAATGTGATCTAAACTAAACCAGGCGGCTCGCCAGGCTAGCTCAGTCGGTCGGACACAAATCTACTGATCAAGAGAACGTGGGTTCGATTCCCGGACAGGCATACTTTCGTGGAAAGTGATCATGAAATAATTTTATGGTCATTCTCCCTCCTACCACAGATTCTAAATCATGTAGGATCAAATGAATGAATGAAAATATTAAATAAAAAAACCGAAACGTTTGATATCACAATAGGTATGGAAAACTGATATTTATCATTCAAAAATGGATTATTCGATTGATAAAATACATTAGTAGTTCGCTATATGACAATAGTAATTGTATTTTAGTCCGGTAAACAAAAAAAACGTCAATTCGGACTAATTGCAACAAAAATTTGTTTTATGTCAAACGAAAGTATATACTTGTTTATAATTGGTCTAAATATCTTACAGAAGCAATTTGCACTATGTGCGCCTCCTCCAAACAAAAAAAAACACATTTAAACTCATTTAAAAATTCAAAATATCGTTATTTCTTTAGTACGACGCCCATGACGTTAACGATGTGCCATAGCCGCTACTCTTTAGAGCTGAAGGTAAAAAACACCAAAATGTTAAATACGCGGCGTACTTTTGATTTTTCTTAATGATGAAAATCGTCTATGTTTGTGTATTTATTTCTTTTTATGACAGGTAAGTGGTTTTAATGTATGTTTTCACTATATTAAATATGTTGCAAATACCAGTTTTGACACCTTAGATTAATGTCCTCACGTATAATAATAAATGTAAAACTCAACCCGCCGATAGTTTGTTCTCTTATCTTCACACATTTATTCCCGCACACAGCCTAAACAATGTTATGTCAAAAACACAGATTCATATACAACCAAAAGATCATAATGAATGTTTTGGCAATCCCTTTATGTTCTTTTTGACTTTAACAATGTTCTTAGCGCAGAGATGCTCGTTTGAACATTGTAGGATTTGTTACATGTGTCTTTGTCTTCCAGTGATATTGATGCCCGTTGTATGCCAGGATAATTAAGTATGCTGCAATACAGGCTGTGTCCTAACTTCAGAATGTAAGCAAAAATAATAAATAATATTGCACAAATGCATATATGTGGCGAAGTAAATACCACATTCAATGTCTAAATGTTTTGAAACAACACTGATATGACCCTTTGAAGTTTTGAAGTTGGTTTCCCAAAAAAGGAAATATAGTTACTGTCTAGTTACGACAGAGTTGGAATGAGAGGACGAACTGTCCTACATAATTGACATACAATAAAACAATAAAATAATACGAGGTTATATATTAAGTGATGAAAAAGCTATAAATATTTCGAAACGTTCGATGCTTTATCATGCTGATAATTATCTGAGTCAAACAATTTTGTATCATATTTATTTAATATATAAAATCAGAAATGAATATAATGTACCCTAACTAGAGCACCGCCTCTCCTAAGAAATGATCTTCAGAATATAAACGAACTCTTCAAACTCGTCAAATTGATGAAGTAGCCAAGCCAAAGGACTAATTAAAATTAGTAACTATAACATGTCTTGGTCCAAAAAGACTATCATTAGCCTATAACTTGCAACTGTTTATTGATATCTGTACAAATCACTTTTGCAAATGACGCAGTTTACCACTGTGGGGAATCACGTGACCTATATGGTTCCTAACACGGCAAAAATGACGACCAGATCAACAAGTTTAGATGAAAGAAATAACAAGGTAAATGCTATTTACACGTAAACGAGATTCTGAACGAGTCCATAGATTTTTAGAAGAACCTCGTTTGTTTAATGGTTTGTTTGGGTGTTACGGCACACCAAGGTAATTTAGAAAATTAGAACCGTTTTGGGATTGGATGAACTACCGCTAGAAAGAAAATTTTGTGCTGCTTAAGCCTGTTTCACATCAGCCGCGCGATATTTTTGTCGTACGATTTTTACTGCGAACGAAATCGCAGACGAATCGCAGCCGCCGCAGATACATCAAACTTTCCGTGCAATCGTCGTACGGCGGTCGTACGACGCTCTCACGAGCCGTAGGTTGTTCGTCGCACGTGTTTACGCACGACTCCCGTGCGATAATCGCGAGGCTGTCGTACAAACACTAACGACTGTCGTAAGACTGTCGTTAGATTTCGAAAAGTTTCGTACGTCATCCAGACGTCAATCGCACGACAAACGCAAACTTGTACGAGAGTCGTACGATATTCATGCGAACGCCTAATTCTTTAACTGACGTGCGACTGTCTCAAGAAAGACGTACGGTTGTCCTACGGCAGTCGCACGACTGTCTTGCGGGCTTCAAAAATCTAATAATCGCAACGAGATCGCAAGAAAAATAAACATGTTGAAAATTTGACTTGCGAAGTCTACGACAATGCGATCACCTGAAGAAACGCACGACTGTCTTGCGGCAGCCGTACGAAGTTCTGCGATTTTTTCAGAAAATGTTGTCGTACGGCTGCCGCAAGCGTGATGTGAAATAGGCTTTAGACTGCACTAGGTCTGATAAAAATTGGTTACATATAAACGTCATTTACCTTTTCTTCATCCAGGAGTACATGTACTTACATAAATAAATTTGCTTTGCAAGGGCAATGCATGACCAGCCAATTGACCAAGTCGGGACCAAGTTGGACACCCGTCTAACCTGAATCAGGGGCCAAAGTAGTGTGTTGGAAAGACTGGAGATCACTGGGTCTCCCTCAACTACCAGGATCCTCTTTTCCCGGTAACGGGACTCTGCCCACGACAAACGCGCAGTTTTGGTGTTGGCCATATGCCCATCTATTCACCTACATAACTAGCACCTACATAATGGGCACATGATTCTCCTCCTCACCACGAAGAGGCCCCAAAAAGAAAGGAGAATCAGAGTTATAAACAATGCATCAAACATTTGTTAGCAGATAAAAAAATTAGAAACATGACAAAAATTATTTAGTCTATAATTTGGATGATAATTTTATCGCAGTGATTGTGAAATGAGGTCAACCTATCAGTATTGCGTTTCAAATTTTAATGCACAAGCGATATTATCCCTGGTTATGGTTATTAATGATCATGTGTACATTACACACTAGATGTCCTTAAAAATAACATAAATTAGATAGCTCTTAACGTTATTGATCATTATTCCTAAGTAAAACTATATTTTTAAAACAAGATAAAGCATGAACATGCCTACTTCGAGTATTTTGGTCTAGATGTTTACATACAATACATAGTTTCAAGAGACCCACACTGAACATATATCAGTCATCAAATATTACCTAAGACATTTTATATCATTTTGCTAATCTATCAAAATATTCTGTAGGCATTTTAATACCTCTCGACTGATAACGTCAATATAAATATATATAAAATAAATCTTCGTTGGCCAATCTTTCTAAACACAAGTTTTGCAAAATCATTAAACAAACATATTCAACATGGTAACTGCAATATGCCTTATCTATCACTGTACGATTTACATATATATATTCTGAGATTACAATTTGAGTTCATTTAATACGCAGTAAAATAGTTAACTATAAAAACACATTTGTTTTTCAAACCAAACATTTGCAAAACTTAAATTAATCTGTGGATGACCAGTTTGCAACAATATATTAATATCTACTGGCTGAAGGTTTCAAGATTTTTTAGCTAGAATGTCTCCTTTTTCATTTTCATGTATACTTATATGACTTGGTATTAAGCAGAGGTGTACTATTTTTGATTTCACTATTTCATGAAGTCTGAATTCAATATTTTTAATAAGTATATTGTTTGAACTACGATTTTTTATGGCCTGTATTACAGATAGAGAATATGAGAAATGATAAAATTGTTTAACTTATTAATACTATTTGATATAAATGTTAAAGCAAAATCTATTACTTTCACTTCGGCTGTAAGAAAAGATGTACCTAGGTTCCTCAAATTTTATGTGTGAATAGACCTTCAATAGAGGAGGTTCCCTTTTGATTTTGAGACCCCAGGGTCAAAGGTCAATTTCACTGGGACTTAAAATATAAAAACCATGTCTGGACGATAACTCAACAACGACTGTACCTAGGTCCACCCATTTTCATGTGAGGGTAGCCCATAAGTCAAGGGAGTGCCCAATTAGTTTTGGGGCCCCTGGATCAAAGGTCAAGGTCACAGGACATCACATGGAAAAATCTTGTCCGGACAATAACTCAACAATCGCAGTATCTAGGTTCACCAAATTTCATGTGAGGGTAGCCCATGTGTCAAGGGTGTGCCCTATTTGTTTTAGGGCAACTGGGTCAAAGGTCAAGGTCACAGGGGCATCATTTGGAAAAAACCTTGTCCGGATGATAACTCAACAACCACTGTACCAAGGTACACCAGATTTTATGTGAGAGTAGCCCATGTGTCAATGATATAGTCAAAGGTCAAGGTCACAGGGCATTATATGGAAAAATATTGTCCGGACAATAACTAAACAACCCCTGTACTTAGATTCACTAAATTTTATGTGAGAGTAGCCCATGTGTCAAGGATGCGCCCTATATCTTTAGAGGCACCAGGGTTTAAGGTCAAGGTCATAGCGACATCATATGGAAAACATTGTCCGGAGGACAGCTTAACATCCACTGTACCTAGTTTCACCAAATTGTATGTGAGAGTAGTCCATATATCAAGGATGTGCTTTGTTTGTTTTGGGGCCCCAGGGTCAAAGCCTCAAAGGTCAAAGTCACAGGGGCTCCATATTGAAAAACGTCAGGACAATAACTATACAACCATTGTACCTAGGTTAACTTAATGTAATGTGATAGTAACCCAAGTGTCAAGGATGTGCCTAATTTTTAGAAATATGTTTTATTATTGATACATCATAATCTTTATAATTTAACAAATATAGACAAAGCATTGATAGCCATTGGGGAGCAAATCGATGCAGATTCATTCATAAGAGCGTCGAATCAATTGAAGTACGGGACCGGGTCCCACTCCGCTTTCCTAACTCTGTCGGTTATGACTACCTTCTTTTTGGGTGATTGCCTTTGAACCACCCGCTCAGGAGAAGGAGAAGCCTGTGATACCCGCCTCTGAAGTACAGATGAGGTACTTGTAGATGTTGATGTCTGTTAACTTGTACTTGCTTTTGACGTATGACGTGAAAGGATAGGAGACGGTTTTGTACTGGAATGATTTCCAGAGGAGAACACTTACATAAGTTGACCTGCATAGCATTATCAACCAAGCCTTACTCTTGACTTCACAAACCCAGGTTTAAATCTACATATTTCAATATATGTAGTTCTCTGTAGATATTAAGTTATATCTATTGAAGAAACAAAGCCAACATAATTTCAAATAATACATTTAATATTTTATAAAGTTCTTCGAACAAAACATGATTAAAACAACAGCTTTATATATAAAATAGTAGCATATTTTACCTAAAAAGTCAACTTAAGACATAATTGAAAGAAAGAGCAATATACCTTATCCGGAATTCAAATTTATGGGGTTTTCTGTCCGTGCACAGACGGTACAAACAAAATTGTCTATACATGATTGCTAAATAGCACGGTCTATGGATTAAATCCAATTGTTTTTGTACACATGTTTTCATTATCACGGTGAGCGTTTGTTTGTTCTGGAGAGGAAAACCCAAATATTTGAAT
Organism: Mactra quadrangularis; assembly: GCA_025267735.1. Taxonomy (NCBI): domain Eukaryota; kingdom Metazoa; phylum Mollusca; class Bivalvia; order Venerida; family Mactridae; genus Mactra; species Mactra quadrangularis. The sequence continues at coordinate 23,512,941 of CM046295.1, read as the reverse complement.
TCCGGATATAATTTATTGGCTGAGGTAAAGCTTACCTATAGTCATTTTTTTCTCAACTGTCAAAGTGGGAATAATTTCACGGTGAATGTTTACACACTATCTCAATATCACGAGTGTAAGACAATAGCACTAAGTCATCATGAAATTATTCATCTTTTGACAGTTGAGTGAAAAACGAACTATACATGTCCAGAGACACTGGTCAAGTTTCAGTCATTTCACCCTGTATTGATAGTGTTCGGCTACTCGGAGCCAGTGCAAATTGCAAATCCTAACCACAGGCTTAGGGGTGATTGCCACTGACAATTATAAAAAACACAACCACAACTAAAGCTTTTAACAAAGTACAGTAATAGGTTTACAAATCTACAATTAAACCATATATATAGTTGCGGTACACTAACTGGTCACAACTTAAATAATTGCACGGTCACTGAATTAGTTATTCTTAACTTCTTTCGAACTTGTTATCTCAACGTATTGAAAATCGCTACATATGTAGTTAGATCATCAATAATTAATATGGATCGGTGGCTCTGAATGGTTTAAAAGAAGATAAATACTATCACATTCAGTGACCGTGTAAGTTCTGACAGGTTAATATAACTATACTATACTAACTGACATTAAACCCATTGAATATCAACAGTAACAATGCTAGTAAGTAAAATACATGTACTGCATACAATAAGTAAAATAAAACATTGAACAGCTGCACTACTGTTCATATACAATTTTCTACATGTGTCTAATGATATTGATAAAAAAGATCCATACTAGTATGATAATCCAGGTATTGAATATTAGTTCCTGACTATTATATATATTATATATATATTATATATTTAAATATATATATTTAAAGTGCTTCACACAACTTATAAATTTGAGATCATCTGTTTATCATTATAGAATTTTTTTTAAATTTGAAACTACTTGAGATTTAAAATGTCATTAAAATTTGTCATGAAATATCTTTAAATCCTGCATTTAAAGTTTGTTAACAATACATGTTTGTTCATTGTTTATTTCTTAATTTGGGCCCGTCTATATATATACAGACCCTATACAGTATTTAACTTTAAAAACTTTAAAAATAAAATTCAAGATTAAATATACAAGAAATGAAAAAAAAAACACTTCGTCATTTTGACAAGGTCAGATGGGTCATTCCATCTCAAATCAACCAATTTTTGGAAATTTTCCCAGGTCACCCTCTCAGATCTGCCTGAAACTTTCAACATGTGTTTGTACATCCAATTCATGGACAAAAATGAAATATTTAGTCAGTATTTTCCGTACTTTGGAAAAAAATGGCTTTTTAAGTAAAGGGGGGTAATTTTGCAATTTCTGAATTTCGTCCTGAGGCCATGTTTAGACACTTATATCTCTTCAAGTATAAATACCAGTACTATTTTAGGCCTGCCATTGACAACATTTCCCCTAGCCTGAAATGTCCCTCTTTAACCTGTTAACTAATACACAAAGAATACAACAGATGAAATCAAAACCCTGGTCCAGGGTCCAGGTCTGAAATATAGCAGGTCTGTATTTTAATTTAGACATTCATAATGTATAAATCTGGTGCTTGGGAAAAATATATTTCAATCATTACCGTAAAATCTCTATAAGAGTGATGTCAATCATGAAAGAAAAATATTTTTGCCAGTCTTACTTAACCAGTTTTGGTGGACACAATCTCCAGTGCAGGGCCGTACCATTCTAAACCCATGGGTAAGTGGGGGTCCAGACTTTTTCTAGGGGGGTCCCAACTTTCGAACCACAACCACATTATACACATTTTGCAGAATAAAGTAACACACATGTATTAATAATAGTAAATACATAACCATTAAATATATGTTAAGCACCGAGAAAAATGCTTCATGCTACTTAAAAACGACTTACAGTCAGAAAATACACTAATTGACTGGTACATTTTGGAAATTCCAGGAGGTCCGGAAACCCATACCCCCCCCCCCCCCCCCCCGTAGATCCGCCTATGCCACCTTAACACTGTATGTAGAGAAACCTGCCTACAATGAAGTACAGTGGACAGTTTTCTTGACTAAGTTTTAACTTGGCTTTTAATAAAAGGGAACAATAGCTTCTCTCAACTTTTAATTTTCATGGTTCTAAGATCAAGGCATGTCACAACTAAGAAATTAAAAATGTCCACTCTGAATTTATGTCTAGGGGTGCAAAAAAGTTGTCTTCACTGGACTATTGAGCACATGAAAAGATATAGTTATCTGTAATTGGGACATAAATTAACTCTAGGTATTACAGAGAGACATTCTTTACAGAGACATTTCAGATGCTATCAGGACTCTTAAGATGATGTCATTTGTGGGCCTACATGATAAAATGTCTTAGTGAGATTCCCTGTACTGAACACTTGGTAAAAAGTGATAAAACTTGTATGTTTTTTGTTTGATCACAAATAAATAGTTTCACTGTGCCAACACAAAGGGAGATAACTATAACTTGTTACTAAGACATAAGGAGTGCATGTACATTGTTTAAGAATACTATAACATTGGTTTTATGCTTCTTTCATGCATACTAAAAATCAATTTAAATTATCTTCATATAAAATTGTAGAACTTATTGAAAGTCATATAAATTTTTTAATTGATGATTATGTTATTATTATTATTATTATTATTATTATTATTATCATTATTATTATTATTATTATTATTATTATTATTATTATTATTATTATTATTATTATTATTATTATTATTATTATTATTATTATTATTATATTATGATGTTTAAATTACATCAAATGTTCAGTTGTAATATTGTTAAAAGTGAAGAGTTGTATTATTAAAATAAATTTTCAAATTTAATATAAGAATTTAATTAGTTAACTATGAATTGTATTTGCTAATAGAAACATCTACTAGCAGACTAAAGTAGAAGCGAAAAAAAGGTATTAAACTTCTACTACATGTACTTATATGCTTAAAGTTAATAACTAAAACTGTTTTAAAGTTAGAGTAAAATTTAATTTTTGTTGAATTGTTGATATATGATGCAAATTAATATTCAAATGTTATTTCCATACATAATATGAGGACTTTTAAGTCTATTCCAAGCATATACAGTCACACCCCGGGACATAACCAACTTCAAAATATACCTTAATAGCCCCCAAGAACTGAAAATTCAATACCTCTTAAATTACGCCAAACTCCATGGAGAAGGTCATTAACAAAACAAATTTTTGATTAAGTCATTTTTACATGTGGTAGAATTTATGTACAAAATTTGAAAAAGATTGAGAACTCTTGACATGGCCATTTTGGTGTTCAAACATAGGCAATTTTCGTAAAATTTTGAGACCTTGCTTAATTTAAACACAGATTGTGAATTCTGAAAAGGAGATTTTTTATTCAAATTTGCTTTAAAATAATCTTACAAGATGTAAATAAATGTAAAATAAATTTGAGCTCTAAATATGTAATGGTTTTGAAAAAAATAATGTTCAAATTTTGCAAATTTTATGACAAATTTAAGATTTTTCGATTTTTGGAGGTCCATTGACTAAAAAGTAATAATTTTACACTTGATTAAGTACCATTTTTGTACTCTACAGGTAAAAGTTCATAATATATTTCACTTTTGGAAGTATAGAAATAATACTTGAAGAGATATAAGTGTCTAAACATGGCCTCAGGACGAAATTCAGAAATTGCAAAATTACCCCCCTTTACTTAAAAAGCCATTTTTTTCCAAAGTACTAAAAATACTGACTAAATATTTCATTTTTGTCCATGAATTGGATGTACAAATACATGTTGAAAGTTTCAGGCAGATCTGAGAGGGTGACCTGGGAAGCATTTGTTGATTTGAGATGGAATGACCCAGATGTATTTAGGAAGGGTACATCCCAAAACTGTTTATCAATTGTCCATAGACATTATCAGTATTAAGGCTGTGGATCGTTGAACAAGTGGCGATCCGATCCAAACCACAAGTCATGTGTAGCGATTCACGAATCGAACCACGAATCACATGTTAATAGAGAGGCAAACATAATACATGTAATAACAAAATAAGTGAAAAAATACAAAAGCTTTTACTGTAAGAAAAATATGTACTCTAAACATTTCTAATACCAGACGTTTTACGGACATTTTCAGTAATAACGTTTTTGTTTAAATTAATGTGCATCATTCGAAATTTTGACACAAGATAGTTCGGTCCCTACATAAGTTGAAGTTTTCATTTGTAGTGCGGCTCGTTTTCAATGGTAAGTAACCTGAAAATGCTCTTTTGTTTTTCCAAAGATAGATCGCCATCTGACAATTTCGGACATGACTAATATTCGTACTCGATTTTCCAGTCGAGATCACGAAAACCGGAGTACTCGGATACTTGCCGAAGCCCTATAATCAGTACAGAACTTTGACATGAGACGATATGTCACACATAGAACCAACTATTTCGTTTTTTTTTCGTTAGAACAATCAAACAAGTTGCCTTTGCAGTCCACAAACAATGTAAGTCTAGATATAGTAGCTTTAAACTTGATTGTTTTTTATTTCAGACAAGAAGCATTGTACAAAGGTATATATCACTATCAACCTGATTAATTGTTGAATTGATACAAATATTTGACTTGTCTTATATCTTATAGTAAGTAGTTAACTAAAGAAAATTACATTGTTTGTGAATGTATTATGAAACATCAATTTTTCAAGATGAATTTACATGACAGGAACAGTTGTTACAAGAATTGCAGTGTTTAAAAAACAATAATGATCTTAATAAGCCTTATTCGGAACTCAAATGTTTTTACCATCCGTGCGCATATGGTACAAACAAAGTATGTTACACATTATTGCTGAAAAGCACAAACTACAGAATAAATCCTATTGTTCTTTGTACACATATTATCGTTGTGACAGTAAGTTGTGTTTGGTATTCCAACAATCTCCGTAAACAGATATCATGTAGAGCGTTGTCGTACAGGATCTGTACTTTCTCCGTGGAAGGTCACGTCGAGATGAACTTTGTGTCGACCAATCAATGCGTAGCCTTCATCTAGACGAAAGCACTATTAATCCCATTTTGAATTCGTTATTTCTATTTTTAGACCAAGTTTTGCATGCTAATATAACAGCAGTATTATTTATAGTGTCCGATTAGGCGGCTCATTTTAAATTGCATGACGTAGACGATGTAAACAAGTTACGTATTATAACATTTCCTCATGAATATTATGATGAGAAAAGGTCGCCTGAACGTGACCTTCGTTTGAAAAACGCCAGATCTAAATTAGCGAGTATGCGAAAATTTTAGATCGGGTTTTATTCAGATTGGTGTTCGAATGGAAATCCAATAATCTTAAACTCTGGATATAGCCTGAGAACACTTAATACTTGGCTTGTTTTGTTTTAAATATTTAAGATACACTACCCTCACTATTATAACTATATAATGTGATATTTCATAAAGTGGCAAAAACTAACACCTCTTAAACAAATGCATGTACTCAATTAGGCCTTTAGTTAATTTCATATCAAAGTTTGGTGTTATCAATTGTCAAATAAAAGTCTGCATTACAAGAATTTGGCCATAAAACATCAATAAGAACTTTTTTCACGCTTTAACAAAATACCAATTCATAACCAATTCAGCAACATTATCATAATTTGCATCCACAAATGTCATATAATGTCATTTTAGTCATAACAACAAATTAATTTTATGCCTTAGATAAAATTTTGTACAAAAAATCTCAATTTAAAAAAATATATGATTTGAAAAATTGACTCAAATTCAAGCCAATGATTAATTTTGTCTGGTAATTGTGAAACTGAGTTTTTTATTTTCTCCCTTCCAATTTAAATTACTTTCCTTACAAAATTAATTCAAAACAATTCAAATAATGTCAGCTATTTTTGCAAAATTTGACAAAACATTGGAATACAGAAGTGAATACTTATTTATGGAGGGTAGTGCAATTTTTTCTACTAATTTTTGAAATTATTTACTGTTAACTAGAAACTGGAAAGAATGATTTTTAAAAGCATTACAGATAATATTATGTATGTAGTTAAAACATCTTATTATACAATTTAAATTAACAACGTGGAGAGTAACAAACATTTCTGACAATATTGTACAGTCATCTATACATCCATATTTATAATAACATTATAGTAGAATGTTGGAAATAATAATAATAATAATAATATTTATTTGGAGAATTAGTGTCCACATAGCATAATTACAATAACATATATCACATCATGTTACTAGTAATAAGCTATGACAGGCACACCAACACCAGGAATAGCTCAAAAAGGGCAAGCCCTTATTTCCATTGTGGGCCCTACGAGTTGGTGGAGTGACATAGAGAGACAATGATAAAAAATGAACTAAAGTATGATTAAGACCAATACAAACAAAAAAGAACATAGCACTTATTCTTTCAGATAATTTAATATACATGTAGATGTTAAATGTAAAATATGTACCAGACAGTTGTTATACTGTATACACAAAATTAATCGCAGAAATGTTAAAAAGTATCACAGTTTAGTTGATAGTCACAATGTTTATCACATGAAATGATCGGGTATCACAGTTAATTAGATAATCACACAATTAATCACAGTTTTTTTTCAAGTATCACAGTTTAGTTGATGATCACAAAATAATCACAGAAAATATCCAAGTATCACAGTTAAGTTAAACTTCATTTGATTTAAATCAATTATCACAGTTTGTTTAAGGATTACATTTTAGTGGTAAAATACATCTTATAATGTGATCAAGTAAATCACAAACATCAATACATGTATTACATAAAGTGGTGTATGGTCAGTTAATACTAAAGAAGGTTAAACATTAATAAAACGCTTATGTGGACCATGCCAAAAAATTTAGAATCAATAAAAACATATATAGATCTAAGACAAATGATCTAAAAAATACTGTTTCACAGTTTGTTTAAATTAAAAGGTTTTGTATTTGTGTAATATTGGATGGTAAAGAGTTCAATAATGAACAGCTCAGGTAACAGAAAGATTTTAATACAAAACTTTTGACTTTTGGTAAGAAAAGGCACCTTTATTATTAAGTCTTGTATTATAAGTTTGGATAGTGTCTTGAAGAATATAATTATTTGACATATAAGCTGGAGATTTACCAAATTTTATTTTTTAAACATGACTCAGAAAGATCTGATTTACCTTATGTTTTACTGGTAGCCAATTTAAAAATCTGAAATGTTCAGCACCTACATAATCTCTAAAATTCATATCAAATACAAATCTTATTAATTTATTCTGAGTAGTTTGAAACTTATTTTTTTAAGCTTGGTACCATATAGAACAAGGATAATCAAAATGACATTGTACTAAAGACATAATCAATAGTTTTTTGGTGATAAACATTTTTATGTTAAACATATATAAGGTATACAATCCCAAACACCACCCACAGTTAACAATTAAATTTATGAAAGTATTATACAAGCTAATAAAACATGACATTTGTTCTCCCCAGATTGGGAATATGACCAAAACCCATAGAAATGGAATATATAATTTCCTCAACAATAGCAATCAACAAAAACTTAAACATAGAAAGATAATAAATGTACTCCTGCATATCATCATTTTCCAATTTCTTACCAAACTTTGACTTGCACCATAATAATGATTAAAACTTACAAAAATATGTTTTACCGACACCTGCATCTCCTGTCAGGTATATATTCCTACAATTTTTGTCTTTAACATGAAACAAATCAGAACAAGATTAAGATTTCTTTAAATTGTCAGAAGATTTATCAGTTTGTTGTTTTTCAACTTTGTAATAGTTTACAAAATACATTGTTGGTACTTCATACAATTCTAACAGACCATCTCTTTCATCTCCTTGTGGTGGACACTATCATTCTGGTAAGTTTTAATTAGTTGTTGTTAGAATTCCTGAAAGTATATAATTGTACATAAATATAATTCAAAGATCTAAACAACAAATCTAAAAGCTAAGTGGTAGAGTATTTGCTTAACAACAGTCGGTTATGGTTTCATTCTTTGAACATATCATATCAACAATGATAAAACATACTAACTGCTACTTTGCTCAGTATTTGAGTACACATATGTACAATGAAACCTAACAATTCACCCGAATTGTTACTCCTGACAAATTATATTAAAGTACAAATCTACCAGAGCAAAAATGCAGACGAAGTGTTAATTCTACCTTGTATTACTGGCAATTAATATAAAGATTTTATTTTCCTCTTCTTGTAATAAAAATCCTGAAGTTCCTCCTGTACATTTTGCATACAAATTCTGTAGTTTCATCAGTGTTGTTAAATATGATAAATACGGTACAATATTGTAAAACAATTTAAACGTCTAGTAATGCAATGAGTGACCAAAGTTTCAATACATAAAACAGCTACATAAACTATCAATATATTAAGCATTATTCCTCTTAACATGGAATTATAACCTTTGATGTGCTGCGGTTATTATTAAGGTCAATGTAGCTCAAGATGACTCACTTTATATACTGCTTAGTGTATTAACGAGATTTGACTATGCTTCTTCCACACGCTTATCAATATAAGTTAACACCTGTCACTGATCAGTGAAACCAAGACAAGTCAGACGACGGAACTACTTTTATCGCCTAGAGATTGACTGCGCAGTAAATAAAAAACACATGTACCACTTCGCAGGTTAAACTGGTCAGATATTTTTGTCAAAAGTTTTTGATTTGTGGTATAACTTAAGCCTTTCAGCAAAATCGCCGAAAGTTTGAAAAAAAGCAATTAGTAGGTTTCATTGTCATTCGATAGTTGATAAGTTATAAGTTTCATTTTTGTGTCCAGACATTTTACATCTGAAATATGTAATACTATTGTTATGTGAACAATAACATGTTTGTAAAAGATTGAAGTAACACATTGACTGGTTTAAATTCAAACCAATATGTATAAATAACATATTTTAACATATTAATGCTAGTTAGACATTGCATCAATTGTGTGTAAGGGTGTTATTCATCATCGTTGTCGGCCGTCATGAATACAGTCATGGTTACTTAAAAAATGATTCATAACATACATTCCAGTTTCTAAGAAATCATTCATCAGGGTTCTGTTGGCATTGGCCAGATTTTAGGGTAATGAAAAGATTGTGTCATTGCTACGTTACTAAACCACGTTCATCAACAAAATTTAACTGGTTATTCACAAACATTGAACATTAGTTTTTTCAACTATCTTATTACACTGAATAATTTTATAACTTAAATATTAGCACATAATCTCTCAAGGATATAGCCAGATTAGTCTAAAGTACTACAAACAATATTGATGAAGTTATCTAATATTTTCGAAGAAGCCACTGTGAACAAATAAAAATGCATTCAATGCTTACCATTAATTGAGTAGGATTTTTACACGTTTGGTTGTATTGCAAGGCTGTTCAGAATTGTATAATCTTCTTTTCGGCGGTTTAATCTGATCGTTTCGCTTTTTGATAACATTTTTATGACTTGGTTTCAATTCAGACTGTGTTTGTTTTATTTCAGGCTGACCATCCTTCAAATCAGATTTTGTTTGTTTTATTTCAGGCTGACCATCCTTCAAATCTGACTGTGTTTGTTTTATTTCAGGCTGGCCATCTGCAATATTTGTATATTTTATGTGTGATAGGACAAGAAGATATTAAATAATGAACAACGCACAAACAAAGTTTCTATAATCTATTGATCTAAATATGTTTTAAACCATGTACTCTTGAATATAACTAACTAATCTAAAACTCTCTAAGACTATATGCATGAATTATAAGGTGGTTAGAGCTTAACTCAAATACACATGGCCACCCTTCAATTGAAGTTATATCTACCATTAACAATAAATTATAGCTATATATATTATCTATATTATAGTTATATTTATCATCAATAATATAGCTATATTCATCATTTATATTGTACTTAAATCTATCATCTGTTATTGTAGTTATATTATCGTCATTATTATAGTTAAATTTATCATCATTAATGTATATATATATATATATATGACTATGGAAATACGTAAATAAAAGACACCAATTTGCGATTCATCCCTTCATGAATTGAACAGTTGCAAGTATATTTCTTGTGCAAGGAAATTTGGCGTGACTCTTGTGGATTTTAACCAAAAATCCCTCTACCCATTAGTATATTTGTTTTAACTGGATCTTTCTATAGCCTTTGAAAGTGTAGGTCACCAACCTGAAAATTCATTTGAGCAATGTCAGGTCTGACTTTTATGTTGAACTGACATACCTCATTAAACATTTAGTTTATATGAGTTTTATAGCATATTATTAAGATAAAAGTTCTTGCAAAACAGATTATTATACTGCAATATATGATTTTTTTGCTTTATTATTTTACAAATAATCTAAACATTTGCATAAATGATGATAACAAACCGTGATTCAACGTATAGATATGTACCATTGATTACCAGTATACATCGAAAATGTGTCATTTTGGTGGTCATTTTGAATTTTTGGCCATATTGGGTTGTTTAAATTAGTTTTGACTTCATATTTGAACTAGTTACCTTAACAAACTTATAAATTGACATAATGTTAGCATGATTCAACACATTGAATGCCAAGGATAAATAATTACCCGAATATGCTCAAACAAACTGGGATTAATTTGGCAGCCATTTTGAATTTCTCGCCATATTTGTTTCTTAAATTAAGTTTTTAACTTCCTTTTGGAATTCATCACCTTAAGAAACCTATTTCTGGAGATATGGCATGTATGATTCAACATATTGAATGTCCAGGATAAAAAAATACCCTCATATGCTCAAAATGGGTTTAATTTGGCAGCCATTGTGAATTTCTCGCCATACTGGTTTCTTAAATTAAGTTTTTTGACTTCATATTTGAATTCAGGCGCACCTTAAAAAACCTATAGCTAGACATATTGCTGGCAAGATTCAACATATTGAATGTCCAGGATAAATAAACTCCTGAATATACTCGTACTATGGTTATTTGGCGGCCATTTTGAATTTTCAGCCATATTGGTTTGATAAATTTTGTTTTTGACTTCATATTTGAACTCAGCACCTTAATAAACCTATGAATATCCAATACTATACAACTTATTGCAATTAAATGTAAAAAGAGGTAATTTATGTGAAAATTGGCGTGGCCAACCTTCAGAGGGTATGTACAGGGGGGTTAATGGGGTCAGAAATTAAAAAGTTATGCTTTTCCTTACATGTCAGTACATGTAACATGTTTAAAACAGGGTCTCATAAAAAGTCCCCTATTAGGATGAAATTACTATGTGTACATACATGATTGATTTTGTTTTTGTTGGTTTTAACGCCGTAGCAACACATTGTATAGGTCATATAACAGCAGTCAGTCAACCTACTCACTCTTCCTGGATTTAGCTGTTAACCAACTACTAAACGCATACTTTTGTCAGTGACTGACAACTGCCCTACATAATTAAAAATCATTGGTAGGAGGGAGAACAGCCGTAGAAATAATTTCATGTCCAAGCTTCACGTAAGTAAACCCGGCCCTGGATTCGAACCCACGACCCCTCAATCAGTAGACTTGCGTGTTACAAACTGAGCTAGCCAAGCGGCTTCGAGTACATACTTGAAACAAGGAAATAATAAGTTTCATTATACTTTGACATTCTATACTGTGCCTACCAAAAGTTTTTGGACAGATGAAGTTTTGAGAAAAAAAGATTATCCATAACACAAGTAAATTAACTATCTTTAGACTTTATTCATGTCACAATAATTAAATCATGTTAATAAACTAATAAATGCTGACTTTACAATTTGCTCAGATAACTATTTCTTCCTTATATTCCTGAATAAAGATGAATCAGTTTATCTTAAAACCTAAGATTTTGTTCAAGAACTTTTGGAGGGCACTGTATATCTTTAATTTCCAGTTTTAGAAGTGTTTGATAAGGCCATGAGGAGTCCTCAATCAAAATAAAAAACAAAATTTAGGTAAAATTTTCTTAAATAATTCCGATGTTCCGTGATTCGATACAACAATTTAATTCAGGGAAAATTGTGTTCGTCAACGACGTTATTCATCGTAAACAATTTATCATAACCGCGTCATTAATACAATGTATATTTTACGAGAGAAAAAAAAACACTAGTCATTTTATATAAGATTCAGAGCATTATTTTATATTATGAGGATGTTATTCCATTGAAAAAAATATATATAATGCATGTTTTTTGCCGTAAAAATACTTGTTTTTTTTCGGTTTGTGTGTTTTTGTGAATAGGTACCTAGGTTTGTCAAACTTGAGTTGACGCTTAACAGAATTCCAATTTGGCATGGCCTTAAGTGTGTAAATCTCTATCTGATAATAGAGCACTTAATAAATTAACCGTTTCCTCTCAAATACGATATTTTACAAGTTTCAAGGTCCATAGTCACGTGGTCTTCAACAACAACTAATGAAGTAAACAAATATTTTATTTTTCTATTCCTCCATCCAGGCAAATGATTAAATGACTGGAAATAGCGCAATATCTACTAAGTTAATTTCTCCTGCCTCTGTAAATCCCAAATAATCTCGTGAGAAATATCGTTAGCTCCAAATCCTAACCACTAAAATTAAATCGACCCGTAAATTAGGTAATGTGTAAACAAAATTTGTAAAAAGGATTATGATTAAAATGATTAATGATTAAACCCATAGGCTAATATAGGCGATTCGCTTAAATATATGTAAAAAGTATTCCATGCTCTATTTGCTTCATTCTTTTTTGGCTGATAAAATTGTTTTCAGCATGGAGATCACGTGACTTTACCGATAAGTATGAGGAGTCCTCCTCCTTTCTAAACGGACAAAACTAAACCTTTTACAGCAGATTTTTTTCTTTTTTCACTTAAGATAACTGACTTTCCAATCATAACTTCCAAGTTCCCATAGGGGAAAGGCATAAAAATACAATGAAATAAAATGAAACTATTAATTTTAATCTGTTGAAATTACAATCTCTTACAAACAATTGTAGACCTTACTTTATAACGTCACCGACCTAACTTCATGACGTCATCAACCTACTTCATGACGCCATAGACCTTACTTATGACGACATCGAATTTACTTCATGGCACCATCGACCTTTTTTCATGACGTCATCTACCGTACCTTATAATGCTATCGACCTAACTTCATGACGTCATTGACTTTACTGTATAACGTCATCGACCTTCTTCATGACGTCACCGACCTTACTTCATGACGCCATCGACTTTTCTTTATGATGCCATTGACCTTACCTTATAACGCTATCGACCTTACTTAATGACGTCATCAACCTTACTTATGACGTCATCAAATTTACTTCATGACGACATCGACCTAGCTTAGTGACGTCATCGACCTTTCTTCCTAACATCATCACATTTAAACTTTAATATCTATCTATCCAGCTTTATTTATTTTAAATTTGGTAATTTCTTTTGATAAACTATCAATTCATGGTTTTCTGTTCTATTTTCAGTTTGGAAGGAAATCACGTGACTTTATTTGGTTATGTTTTCTGTTAATGTGGAGAACAGGCAAGTACATGTTTACTGGGGTGGTTTTGTTTCCAAGTTGAGAATAATGATAAACTATGAATAATCTAAAATTGGATGAAAATGTCATTAACGTGAGTCCGACAAACCGGTTTGTCTTACACAAAATTAAAAACCTTGTTTCATCATTAAATAATTATCAATAAATTTACAATATCTTATTTATGGTGGCATATATCTGCCACCAGATAACCATATAACTAACATGTTAACTAAGTGATTAACTAGTTAACTAATACAAGAATGGCAGTTGTAGGCACTAACTTACATTTATTTCCTTTTATGATCTTTTATTTATTGAAAAAATACTATTTACGTAACTAGTTAACCACTTAATCAACGTGTTAATTATGTGGTTATCTGGTGGCAGAAATATGCCACCATACTTATTCATATTTGAGACATATCAATAGTTACAGGTCATACATGTAAACATTGCAGAGCTATCATACGTGTACATGTAGTTGTTTTAAATCATATGTTTTTTTTTAATTTTTAGATCTAACTAAAGGTCAATGTACGTGGTCGTGCCTTACATGTTACGATAATGGTGATTGTCGATATTGTACAGATGGTACATACTTGGATACTAATGGGAACTGTAAATTGTGTGATAGCAGGTGTAAGACTTGTCAAAGTTACAATCAGTGTACCACTTGTAAAGATGGTTATTGCATGGATATTAATGGGAGCTGTCAATGGTATAGTATTTACAACTGCAAGACTTGTCCTGGCGGTCAGTGTACCACTTGTACTGATGGTTACATTTTGAATAGCAACAAACAATGTATCACTTGTAATGTAGATCATTGCTCACAATGTTCCGTGGACGATATTTGTACAACATGTGACACTAGATATAAACTGTATCATAATAAATGCCACCATTGTACTGTTGACAATTGTCTGGAATGTTCCTCCGATAACGTTTGTGTTTTATGTCAACACAATTTCTATGCCAATCATGATGGTAAATGTGAATCATGTGATCTGAATTGTAAACAGTGCTTGAATGATGGTAAATGCAGTGAGTGTAATCAAGGTTTTTATGCCGATGGACTCCGGTGTATCAAGTGTCCAGTTGGATGTGAAACTTGCGACAGGTCTAATGCTTGCAAGAGTTGTAACAATACTTATAGATTAATGCAAGGTCGATGTCTCATTTGTCCGGACGTTTGTGAGACATGTAGTGATGATAATGTATGCACTGAATGTAAAAATAACGATCACTATATCCACCAGAACAGCTGTGTAGAATGTCCTGATAAATGTACAAGATGTTTGTCTGATACAGATTGTAATGGGTGTCAACAAGGTTATTATGGTAAGAATGGTTGTACTGAAACGTGTTCGCCTCAATGTAGTGGTAGCGACTGTAAAATAAACGGTGGATGTGTCGGTTGCGTTAATGGCTTTCATGGAGAATTCTGCACTTCTACGTGTCCACTAAACTGTAAACAATGTAACCAAGACAATGGTTATTGTTTAGAATGTAACAATGGTTTCTATGTAAATTATGGTCAATGCTCTAAATGTAATTGTGTAACGTGTATAACAAGTACACAATGTGAAGAATGTGTTACAGGATTTTATGGAGATCTATGTGAACACGAATGCACGAATTGTAAACCTAGGACAAAATGTGATAAATCAAATGGTAACTGTTTGGAAAGTTGTGCAGATGGTTTAACAGGAGAAAATTGTGACAATAAATGTAACGAAGGATGTTTGTCATGCCAACAGTCTTCCTACTATATATGTGATGCATGTCTCCCCGGCCGACATGGTTATAACTCATACTATAAACATTTTTTGTGTAATAACAATTGTTCATTTAATTGTTTAAATTCAACCTGTGAAGATAGGACAGGCGATTGTACATACGGATGTATACAAGGTTTCCATGGTAACAAATGTTCTGATAAATGTCCAGAAAATTGTGCTGACAACGTATGTCATGGTAATGGTACATGTGTAAAATGTACTGAAAAGTTTACAGGAGAAGAATGCAAATGTCCTTTAAATTGTAATTGTGATAGATATGGAAGCTGCAACTCATGTAAATCAGGATTTGGTAACGTAAATTTAAACTGTGATCAAGGTAATATTGTAATTACTTTTATCTAATTGTATTTAAGGCTATGAACGACGGCTAACTTACCAAACTATCTTCTATGTACGCTACTTAAAAAAGTTCTAGCTTGCCTTTCCACAATTAGCTAATTATGTCTTGTTTTACAAAGGAAAATAGTAACTGAAAATCGAATTAACATTGCAGTGTATGACCTCACTCTGACAGAAATCGAACCCAATACGTCCATATTTAAAATTTTGTCTTCTACAACAGCCCCATGATGTTTATTGCTCTATAAACATTATATACACACTACTGGTGAAATAAGTAAAAACTCCACAAGCCACAAAGCTAGCTCAGTTGGTAGCACGCAAAGGGCCGTGAGTTCAATTACAGGGCGGCACATTATTTCTTAGAGCTTGGTTATGAAATTAATTTTACGGCCATTCTTCCTCCCACCAATAATTCTTAATTAGGAAAGTTGTCAGTCACTGAGGAAAGTATTCCCCTAGTAATTGGTTAACAGCTAATTCCAGAGATTTAGCCTTTCCATGAGCATTGAGTAGATTGACTGACCGCCGTTATTTGACCTATACAATGTGTTGCTACGGCGTTAAACCCAACAAAAACAAAGAAAAAACTCGGCAACTATAAGTTTGTGGGTTACAAAGTAGGTAACTTAAGGAAAATGTTTTCTTTTTTATTTTGTTCATGTTAAATATAAAACACGCATGTAATATATATGTTACAGGCAATTTGTAAATTTAGGCGATTAGTAAAATGCCAAAAAATCAGGCAATTTAGAAATTGCCTAAACGCATAAGGCATTTTGTAAAATGTCTGAAAATATCTAGGCATTTAACAAATTGACTGGAATTTCATGGGCTTTTTACAAATTGTCTGAAATTGCAGGGATATATATTTAAATTGATAAAGGTAACTTCTAATGAGTTATAACAGTAAACATTATTTTATACATATAATGATGGCAATTATAGAAAACGTATGCGATCAAGTTAAACATTCTAATTTGAGGGCGCAAATATATTATGTATTGCAGTCTAAGATAAATTGGTTTGTGGATAGACTGATAGTGACCTTAAGCATGCTAAACTTTGTCATCCTTAATCTGTTGAAAGGGAGTGCAAAATCAATAGGGACTTAAATAAAATTTTATATAACTTGACCCAAACAATAAATACTTTTTGGATATTACAGACAGCCTGTATAATGTCTGGTACTGTGTTGATGCAAAATCATAAACTGTATTTCTCATGAAACTTTATCATTCTAAAGACAGAGTAGAGTTATTTAGCGTATGAAACTGTAATGCTCAAAGTATGCTATTGGTAAAGAAGCTTTCATTAAGACCTAAGAATGTTACTATTGAACAATATAAATCTTATAGAATTATGATGTATTGATTTCAGAACTATTATTTGAAATTGCAGAAGACATAATACACATTATAAAATTGCTACAAAATTGCCATGCACTTTGTCAAGTCCACATTTTTCAAACAGATGTAACTAAAATGTGTTGTGAACGTATAAATGCAATATTTTGCATGTTAACATTCATCTATGCTGTTAGTTTGCCTTTGAATATTATTGTCATTGACTTCTGCAAGTGATTTGAATAACCATTGTCAATTTTTCTAGGTTAACAAAGAGGACAAGACCTTAATCTAAACAATCTTTGGAACAAAAAGAATACAATCCTAAATTCTCATGATCGCAAACTACTTTTAGGCAATGTGTAAAATAATGAGCTTATTTTTCAGGCATTTTGTAAATCGCCGAGGATTTTTATTAAATTTACAAATTGCCTTAACATTTCAAGCTTTTGACAAGTTGCCTAAAAATTTCAGACATTTACAAGTTGCTTAAAGATTTCAGACATTTTACAAGTTGCTTAAAGATTTCAGGCATTTCACAAGTTGCTTAAAGATTTCAGGCATTTTACAAGTTGCTTAAAGATTTCATGCATTTTACAAGTTGCTTAAAGATTTCAGGCATTTTACAAGTTGCTTAAAGATTTCAGGCATTTTACAAGTTGTTTTAAGATTTCAGGCATTTTACAAGTTGCCTAAAGATTTCAGGCATTTTACAAGTTGCTTAAAGATTTCAGGCATTTTACAAGTTGCTTAAAGATTTCAGTCATTTTACAAGTTGCTTAAAGATTTCAGGCATTTTACAAGTTGCTTAAAGATTTCAGGCATTTTACAAGTTGCCTAAACTTACAAACTTCTTGTTATATATATTCGTGTTCGGAAATATCTCGGGTTCGGTAATATCGCGGTATTGTCCCTTTGTTGTGGTTCTTCCCGATGCGCCACCTAGCGATGATTGCAGTGACGCCATTTTGTAGATCACACGTCATCAGTTTCATATACAAAAAAAACATTGATATATGCTGTTGTAAATGGTGAATAAACTTATATTTTTCTCAACCATCAATAAAGTTGGAATCCCTAAAATGTTCTGTATCACCATGTCGCCAAAACTGCTTTTATTCAAAGAAAACCCTGCCCACCACTCTGAATTTTGCAAAAAGTTCGTTTGCTGCATTATTTTTATGAATAAATGGCTGCAGTCAATAAATGACGTATGTGGGCGGGACTAAACGATGTCGAATTCAGTGGAAAAAATAAGCGGCCCACCGAGGGTTGTTTTGTTCCCGGTGCAAAAATGGCGTAGACATGAAAAATATTTTTTTTTATCGAGTTGCGTCATAGGTCTTGTAAAAATAAAGCATTCTTGAATAAAAATATTCTAAATTGAGAGATATCATAGGTTTAAAAGTTTAAAACCAATAAACGACCAAAATGAGCAAAAGTGAAATATTATTCAAACTCTTTGTTTAAAATCTGTTTCTTCCATGTTAACAGGAGCCAGCTGATAAAATTATATTTAAAAGTCGCTTTTCCAGTTTAAAGTTTTCCCAATGTGTTTAAAACGTTTTTGTGATAATCTGTTACTTCTGGTAATCAACTTTGTCTATTTTTTACGTGGATTAACATTTTGTAGGGCCTCACCGAAATACCGCGATATTAAAGAACTTGGAGATTATGTAAGTAGGTCAAATATGGCTGTCGATTTCTGGAAATTCCCACGCTTTATTGACATGGATTTTAAAACGATTGCTGCCAGTTACAGAGGGAAGATGACACAAAATTATAATACATAAATAGTCTTAAATTAACTTTTTATTGTTTTACTGTTTTTGTTGAAACTGTAAGTACCGCGATATTACCGAACTCCATCCTATAAACACTTAACTGAATTAACCTATTTTCGTATTTGTATTCATAAGTCATTCCGGGACACTCATAGATGTATAGAATAATACGCTAAACGTTTCTTAGTTGATTCTCAATTTAAACATGTAATTTTCAGCTTTAACACAAAAAGAAGGAATGACTACATTTATGCTTGCTGGATTAGTGAGTGGAATTATTGTTGTGTGTTCAGTTGTAATTATTGTAGCCTTGGTTATATGGCGAAGGTAAGGGAATCATTGTAATTTATATAGTTGTAATTATTGTAGCCTTTGTTATATGTAGAAGGTAAGGGAATCTTTGATTTTTGTTTAGTTGTAATTATTCTAGTCTTTGTCATATGAAGAAGGTGAGTGAATCATGGATATTTATCTAGTTGTAATTATTGTAGCTTTGTTACATAGAGAATGTGAGTGAATCATTGATATTTATTTAGTTATCATTGTAGCTTTGGGGTTTTTTTTGAAAATCATCAGAAAGTTAGAAGTATCGTTGAGGTTTACTTTATATTATATTATATTTGAAGCACCTCTACTTTAAACATTAACACATTAAATGAATCATCAACTACTTTAATACTACTTAATTATTAATTACTCTGTAATTGACGAATATCTAATATAAAAATGACATATACTTACAGACGTCGAAATCGGAGAAGTGTAGAAAATCTATCAAGAAATGACCCAGATATTCCAAATACCAAGGACCTTTACGAAGAATTTGATACTGAAGGGGGTGAGTAACCTAATATGTTTAATTGCTTAAGACGTGAGTGTTGTTAGCATGAGGCGTGAGCGACAAAATTTGTTGTTAACATGAGCGACATACTTTGTTGTAAGTGTGAGGCGTGAGCGACACAATTTGTTGTTAGCGTGAGGTGTGAGCGACATAATTTGTTGTTAACGTGAGCGGCATAATTTACTGTTAGCAAGAGGTGTGAGCGACATATTATTAGTGAGCCATGAGTAAAACAAAATTATCACATGCGAAACAAAAGTTGTTTAGAGTGGGACGTTGGTAACATAAGTTGTTTTATCACGTGGGACGTTGGTAACATAAGTTGTTTTATTACGTGGGACGTTGGTAACATAAGTTGTTTTATCACGTGGGACGTTGGTAACATAAGTTGTTTTATCACGTATGAGGTTGGTAACATAAGTTGTTTTATTACGTGGGACGTTGGTAACATAAGTTGTTTTATCACGTGGGACGTTGGTAACATAAGTTGTTTTATCACGTGGGACGTTGGTAACATAAGTTGAATGTATAAAGTGAGGCGTGAGACACAGGAATTTGTCTGTACAGTTCGTGTTTTGATCAAATGTTAGTATTATTTGTGATAGCAAAACCAACTTATTATAATAAAAATTAGATTAATAAAGAAGGTTTACGCAATGATTATCGTGTGTACATGTGTGTGTGTCCATACTTGAATATCACTATGCCTGTTACATGTAACTAGGTTGGCTGTAAGTATTGATAGTTTGACTTGTGATTATTAATGCCAGACAGTTTGTTCAAAATGTTTTCAAAAGTCTAAAATTAGAAACTGGAAAGTTTCCGACTTGGGATTATTAATGACAGGTATTTTGTTCAAAAGGTGTTCCAAAGTCTAAATCTAGAAATTGGGTAGTTCCGACTTGTGGTTATTAATTTCAAACATTTTGTTCAAAATGTGTTCAAAAGTCTAAAACTGGAAACTGGGTAGTTCCGACTTGTGATTATTAATGACAGACATTTTGTTCAAAATGTGTTCAAAAGTCTAAAACTAGAAACTGGGTAGTTCCAACTTTTGGTTATTAATTACAGACATTTTGTTCAAAATGTGTTCGAAAGTCTAAAACTGGAAACTGGGTAGTTCCAACTTGTGGTTATTAATTACAGACATTTTGTTCAAAAGGTGTTCAAAATTCTAAAACTAGAAACTGGGTAGTTCCAACTTGTGGTTTTTAATTACAGACATTTTGTTCAAAATGTGTTCGAAAGTCTAAAACTGGAAACATCGCGACTTGTGTCTAAATCAAGTTCCGTCAGACAACCACTCGCTTTAAAGGGATAAGTGGGCAAATTTTTCAGTATTAGTTTTCCTGGTTCTGCATTAGTTTTCTTACTGACTAGAGGGTCAAGTCAGCTAAAAATAGATTAGTGTTAAAATATACATTTACTGATGAGAAGACACTAGAGGTTGTTTTTGCGCACCATTAGTATGATTCTATTAAAAAGGTATCCTTACTGCCTAATAATGTTGAAAAAAACAAGAAGCGACCAATCAAAGTGTTTAATTTCAGCACGTACAACATACAACAATTCTTTAAATAGCTTGGTGATTTCCTCAGTATCATACTTCCGTTTTCAACAATGTGTATGTCACATGTTTTAATTCGTACAGTTGAATGTTATTAGTGACAAATGTTATTAGTAAGTGATTTCTTACGTTCCTAATACTGCTTTAAAGACTAAACTTGGTTCTATACTTTTGGCAAAGTCATTTGCCTGTAAATCCCTTTAAACCCAAAATCACATTCGCCTAGTCATTTGATTGCTTATGAAAAAGTAAAATGCTGATTGTGCATGATTTATTTTGCTTGAAAACCGTGTTTGAACTATGATATTAGGGTAAAATCGTATTTTTTCATTCTTTTTGACATAAAATTAGTTGACCGTTTTACAATGTTTTATTTACCGTTTTGCAATGTTTTATTTATGGTGCTCTATACCAATTTTATCCAAAATCTAGGGTATTTAGAGGCTTGTGGTTTTTCTGGAAGTAGGTCAATATATAGATGGTTTTACAGTATAAACGTTTTATGAATTGACAGAAATTATACTAACCCATGTAAAATTTGATACTAAAATTACGTGGCACAAGTACCACGAATTATATATACATTCCTAAAACAATGATCTCTATTACAGTTCCTTTAAATGCAATGCCAGATAAAAGAAAAAAGGACAACAAACAAACAGCTCCAGTTTCGGTTGATAATATCAACAACCCTGTGCTGGGCTCAAGCAATATCAACCAGAGAGTAGCATCACGTGGCCAAGCAGCCCACGTGACTACAGCAGCCCAAATAACTACAGTGAATGTTTACGATGAAGCTGAAGAATTGTATGAGCCATTATTGGATAAAGAACTGAACGAAAAAGTTCGTATTCATTTGCCACTGTATTAAATCATTTTATGAATAAATTCGTCTGTTTCCGTTTTAATATGTCTGTTTCTGTAAACATTCGTTTATTTACGTATGCATTTGTGTGTTTACGTATCAATTCGTTTGATTTATTATTCCGGGTTTTCTGGTTTCAAGCTATTTGTTTTCGTAAACATTCGTTTACTTACGTATTTATTTGAATGTTTACGAGTCAATTCGTTTTATGAATAAATTTTGTTAGTTTTCGTTTCAAGCTGTCTGTTTCTGTAAACACTCGTTTATTTACGTATGCATTTGAATGTTTCCGTTTCAGTTCGTTTAATGAATACCCTTGTTTCCATTAGAATGTTTAAAACATTACAAATACTATATGTAATATGTTTTTCATTGTACAGTGCTCGGATCGTGCTTGTTTCCGAAATTTGCGCGTATCAATCGTGTATCGTGCGTGTATCATTCATACCATGTGCATGTATAATTCATTCCGTGTGTTTTAATCGTGTAGCTAGTATCGCTCGTCGTGTAATTACATGATAAAAACGGTCTGAGATATTGTGAATTTTGCGTTTTATTATCATGTATCGTGTGCCCAAAATACTGACACATCCATTCGAATAAATAAATAAAATACTTACGCAGTGTAAACAATTTCATCATCCAAAAACATATTTGACATACGCGATTAATTTAGTCACGTTTTAGATAAATGTTGACGAGATTTTTGCCGGAAATTCCTGTTTTATATGCCGTACGTCGATAAACTGTGGCTTATACCGGACCAATATGCGGTAAATTCAATTACGGCCAACATCTTTGTTATTTCTATTTTAAGACCAAGGTTTGCGAGCTAATTTGAATTGAAGGTGGTGTTATTCACAGGCTGTGGTAGGGCGGCTCTTTTTTACATAGTACTTACTTGTTTATACATGACTGTATTGTACAAAATGACATTATGCAATAAAATATTATCAAATTAAAATTGCAGGTGACGTACGAACACTTAGGCGTTGATGATGAGAACTATTACAATGTCTTAAAGACACAGATTCAGTTAAGAAAGTTACAAAAGTATGTAGCATCAAGAACCCAAGATGATTACATAAACGAATTTCAGGTAAACATATTATTCGGAACTTTCACATTTTATGTCGGAGTTTACATTTAATCCACATAAAATGTGAGAGTTCACATTTAATCAATTTAAAATGTGAGAGTTCACATTTAATCAATTTAAAATGTGGGAGTTCGCATTTAATCAATTTAAAATGTTAGAGTTCACATTTCATCAATTTAAACTGTGAGAGTTAACACTAAATCGACATAAAAAGTGAGAGTTCACATTTAATCCATTTAAAATATGAGAGTTAACATTTAATCGACATAAAATGTGAGAGTTAATATTTAATCGACTTAAAATGTGAGAGTTAACATTTAATCGACTTAAAATGTGAGAGTTAACATTTAATCAATTTAAAACGTGAGAGTTTATTTTTTATCCACATTAAATATGTGAGTTTACATTTAATCGATTTAAATTATAAAAGTTTATATTAAATAGTTATTCATAGTATTTTTATGTATTTCAGTCTCTGCCAGTTGGTCTAATCAAGTCGTATGATATTTCAAGAGCAGAAGAAAATGCATTTAAGAATCGTTACCTAGGAATATACCCATGTATGTTTAAACATATACATTTTTTTATCTTAGTTTTTCAGAATGGAATTTTTTATACCCCCGCTTCGAAGAAGAGGGGGGTATACTGTTTTACCCTTGTCCGTCCGTCCGTCCGTTACAAAATTTCCGTCGCAGTTTTCTCAGCAACTATAACATGCAGCAGCCTAATACTTTGCATATTGCTTCATCACATAGTCCCATGTGGTGTAAAGCGATTTCATGCTCCTTGCTCATCTACTTCCTGTTTGTCGCATATTTTTAGATTTTTGCGGGGGTATCACTAGTCTTTATTGAATTAAGTTATGTTAATCATGACGGTCGAACATTCAATAAGGGACTTTTGTCAGTTTTTTTACTTGACAAAATCTGAGGTAATCCAATTGGTAAGTAGGTACTTACAGTTGGAATCCTTGGATCTAATCATAGAATTCCTATGTCAAGATAACAAAATATTTCATCTAATATCTTTCTTGTTAATGAAGATATTTACAGAAGTGATAAAATTTAGATAGTTGTTTCCCTAAAAATACTTGGCTTGTATTTCAAACAAAATAAATGATTTACAATAAATTTTTAACAATTATTTTTGCAAATTGACATTAAAAAGTAAGGGTAAAATCCGAGTATTCCAACGCATTGAACCATACTTTTGAAAAGTATACAAGGGGAAATAACTGACTTAAGTCCGTTATTAAACATTCGATTATCCTAAGTGGTCAAATGTTTTACAAGGAAAAGTTTTGGCAAATCTTTCGTAATACACAGATAATGAAAACATTTGTAGCACTTTCTAAAGAATTCGCGACCAGATAAGTCAAATCTTTTACCAACGTTGAGGCAAGTGTTTGGTAAAAAACACAGACAATTGAAATATTTGTAGCAATTTCAAACGAATTCATCATGACAAAAGTCAAAATGTGCGAAATGAAGAGAAAAAGAAAGTTACGTATGGTTTGTTTACATTTATAATAACTAAATAAAGTCACAAAAACACATTGCGTGAGAAGTTTTGAAAAAGTTAAAGTGCGGTTTAAATTTTGCTTTCGCGGAAATGTTAAGCCGACTTTACAATTAAGTGCAATAATCCCAGATCAGTGAAATCACTTCCAGACAGTTGATTCATAAACACCTGGATTAAGTGGAACAAATGAAGGTAAATATTTCTTGCTCAAGGAAATTTTAAGTGTCCCTAGTGGGGCTCGAATCCGGGACATCTCGATCCCTAGGTGCGCGTCTTACCACTGACCACTGCTCTGACCTACAGTTATATGTGGCTCGTGAAAATATACTTTCTGAGCTAACTGGGAGAAAAAAAATCAATCTAACAGCAAAGTTGACGAATATCCTATTAATCTTTTACAGATGACGAAACGCTGGTCACATTAAAATCCCCAGAATTCAGCTATATGAATGCTAGTTTTATAGAGGTAAGTTTGGTTTTAAAAATATTTAATGTACTTGTAATATTTACTTGATGTTTTGCCTCCGCTCGCACTTCACTACTTAGGTATTACAATGTAGTGCACGAGCTGTGTTCAATATAGATCTTAGGCTTGGGCTGTCATTGATAGAAAATTTTGTATCGATTTATCAAAAGGCAAGTATCGATGATATATCGATATATCGAGTCAGACAAGGTGTGTAATAGAAGCCACTAGAACTAAGGATATATTTACACTGTGCTCTCATGATGTTATGTATGATGTTAAAAGTTGTTTCAAACATCAAAACAAACTAAAACAAAAGTGTATTTTCTTGTTTTTGATACTTAACTGAAAATATGAAAGCTCAGAAATATGTAAAAGTCCTATAGCGATAGCATTATGAAATACTAGATTGTATCGATATTCCAAATTGTGAATCGATATCGGATCGTCTGTCAGAAATGAAGTATGAACAATAACATTCACTTCTGCAGTCTATCTTTAAAATGGCAAAATGTTATTTTACATACTTTAATTCCATTTTCTAACCTTAACAAGTGATTAAAGCTATACATGTTTTCTAAGTCGAACATCTCAAGTGCTTTTAGTGCTTTGATTATTGTACCTCATCCCTAAAAGTTGAACACTTATTGCGTTAGTTCATGTTTAAAGTTTGAATAAATGTTGGATTGTTAAAATAGTCTGCTTTATTTCTGAAGAAAAGCATATGATTTATTTAGATAGGCCTTATTTTCAAAGAAAACAATCAATTAAAAGTCCTAAGACTCCTAAAATGAACTAATAACATTTGTATAACCCCTGAACTATGACCTTTGTCTTTTTATATTGACCCATACTGTATTATTTTTGTACGAAATGTCACGACTATGCATACAGTGCATGTTCGATGTTGTCAAATAATACGTGTAGTTTGCCGAGAGTTTCCGATGAAGTGCGATTTACAAACGAAGACAAAAAAATAAAAAAGCCGCCCAGCTCAGTTGGTAGCACGCTAGTCTTCTGATCGAGGGCCGTTGGTTCGATTCCAGGGCGTGGCATACTTTCGTGAAGCTTGGTCATGAAATTATTTCTACGGCCAATTTTTCTCCTACCAAAAATTTCAATTATGTAGGGCAGTTGTCAGTCACTGACGTAAGTATGCACTTAGTAGTTGGTTAACAGCTCCACCAGAGATTTAGCCTTTCCAGGAGGAGTAAGTAAGTTGACTGACCGCCGTTATATGACCTAAACAATGTGTATGTTGCTACGGCGTTAAACCGAACAAAAACAAAACACTTGATCCATACTATATTATTTTTCAGGGATATCGGAAGAAAAACGCCTATATTGCATCTATGGGTACGTTAACTTACTTAAATATGCTTTAAAACATGTTGTCTTTCTATTAAAAAAAGTCTCGTTAATTCTACTTGAACTATAATTATATATGTATAGGCAATTTGCATTGAAGCCAATCTCCGTAAATAAATATTATACAATCCACTGTCGTAAAGAATCTCTTGACATCGTACAGGGGTTCATGTCTAGATGACATCTGTGTCGATCAATCTATGTGTAGCTTTCATCTAGTCTTAACACTAATGATAGCAATGTGATGTCAATATTTCTATATTTATAGCAAGTGTTTTCGGCTATTTGACAGTAGTGTTATTTACATGCTGTTGTTGGACCGTTCTTTGCAAATAACGTCACAAAGTCGATGTAAACAAGTCAATAAGCACTGTGATTTCCTATTTCTTTTTTAAAAACCAAAGGTCATCTGAACGGTATCTGTAATACAAAGTAGCCACATCCCAAATAATCGAGTGCGCTAGCGGAAAATTTTAGATCCGTTTTTAATCAGATTACATTGAAGCTGGACCCCGATGTCCAGGAACTTTAGTCAGTTATTTCCCCTTGTATACTCTTCAAAAAGGTAGGTCAATTTGTTGGATTGCTCGGAATTTACCCTTAGTTTTCGATGTCAATTTGCCAAAATTAATTTTTAAATAACTTTTTGTAAATCATTTAATTTGTTTGAAATTCAAGCTAAGAATATATAGGGTAAAAAACTATCTAAATTTCATCACTTCTGTTGATATCTTCATTAACAAGAAAGATATTAGATGAAATATTTTGTTATCCTTTCAAAGGAATTCAACGATAAAATCCGAGGATTCTAACTGTACGGACCTACTTACCAATTGGATTGCTTCAAATTTATCAGGGAAAGATAACTGACTAAAGTCCCTTATTATCTATAAAACTACATGCGCAAAATTTTTTACACATTCTTATTTTAACTTTTCCTTTATGCGTTAAGATCATCAGAATACGGATAAATAAAAACATACAAGAGGTGTAAAGAAAAATATTAAGCTTTTGTATCAGAAATCCGACCCAAAGGATGATAAGAAATTCAGATCATAAAGTTGCCATTCATACGATGTATTTATACAAAATCACGTCAGCTTGCGAAAATGTTGTAAAATGTAAATATATTTTAACCATTTCATCTATTCTTCAAGGACCTACGATAAAGTTTATGAAAGATTTAACACCATTCTGGTGGATGGTTTGGCAAGAAAAAGTTGGCAAGATTGTCATGTTGACAAGGCTATGGGAAGCTGAGGTAAGTTGGCAAGATTGTTATGTTGACAAGACAATGGGAGGCTGAGGTAAGTTGGCAAGATTGTTATGTTGACAAGACAATGGGAGGCTGGGGTAAGTTGGCAAGATTGTCATGTTGACAAGACAATCGGAGGCTGGGGTAAGTTGGCAAGATTGTCATGTTGACAAGAAAATGGGAGGCTGAGGTAAGTTGGCAAGATTGTTATGTTGACAAGACAATGGGAGGCTGAGGTAAGTTGGCAAGATTGTCATGTTGACAAGACAATCGGAGGCTGGGGTAAGTTGGAACGATTGTCATGTTGACAAGAAAATGGGTGGCTGGGGTAACTTGGCAAGGTTGTTTTGTTGACAAGACAATGGGTGGCCGGGGTAAGTTGTCAAAATTGTTATGTTGACAAGACAATGAGAGGCCGGGGTGAGTTGACAAGATTGCTATGTTGACAAGACAATGGGTGGCCGGGGAAAGTTGGCAAGACTGTCATGTCCACAAGATAATGGGAAGCTGAGGTGAGTTGGCAAGATTGTTATGTTGGATAGACAATGGGAGGCTGAGGTAAGTTGACAAGATTGTTATGTTGACAAAATAATGGGATGCTAAGGGAAGTTGTCATGCCATGTTAAATTTTGTAAGACTCGTCTTTTGTTAGATTGTCACGCCACGTTAAAACTTGTAAGACTCGTCTTTTGTTAGATTGGCACGCCACGTTAAAACTTGTAACACTCGTCTTTTGTTAGATTGGCACGCCACGTTAAAACTTGTAAGACTCGTCTTTTGTTAGACTGGCTTGCCTCGTTAAAACTTGTAAGACTCGTCTTTTGCTAGATTGGCACGCCGCGTTAAAACTTGTAAGACTTGTCTTTTGTTAGATTGGCACGCCTCGTTATAATTGTAAGACTCGTCTTCTGTTAGATTGGCACGCCACTTTAAAACTATTTATGCATGTCTTTCTATCGTTTCAGATTAACGAATGTGATCAATATTGGCCAAACGTTGATAGTCAAGTTACATATGGTGATTTGACAGTCACTTCTCTGAGTGAGATGATATATACAGATTATGCCATCAGATCCTTGAAACTTCAAAAGGTTTGTTTGTATTGTTAACTTTAGGCACTGTTTGATTTACATGAGACATTATAGTTCCGACGTAAGACAGTCTAGTGATCAGTGTGCGGCGACAAATGCAATCTGATGAAAACCTGATCTAAAAATCTTCGCTCGCTTAATCACTAATTTAGATATGGCTGTTTAGTTTTAGAGAGAAAGGTACATAACTCTGTCGGACAAAAATCACCTCAACTTATAAAAGTCATCATGTTCGCCTATAATATCACTAATACACAGAAAAACTCATATACAATAGAAGAAAATAATGATTTATCTACATAATAATATGCTCTCTCTATCTATATATATATGTATAAGAGTCACAGACGAAGATCGCCTGTGAGATAAACTAGCTATAGAATTGATTTCGAAATTTCACGTGGCATTGTCGTAATACATCCATAAGTTTCCGAAAGTGTGTATTGTGATAGAGAAAAGATGCTTATGCCGTATGATATGTTTTAGTCGAGATATTTTAAATAACAATCAAGCCGCTAGTACAAAAATGCATTCAGTCACCGTGAAAATTATTCAAGCTTTGACAGTTTAGAAAAAAGGGACAATACCTTTGAAAGTTGGTGTGAATTAAACAAAACATTAGAGTCTAATTACGCTTCCGGTGAACATATCATTAAAATGTTAATGTTTCCTTTAATTTGTATACAGGGTAAAGAGACACGTATAATTCAACAGGCCCACTATACAGCATGGCCTGATAAAGGAACACCTAATGACGTCACAAGTCTGGTAGAGTTTAGACAAAGAGTGAACAGTTTACAGACAAGTCTTGATGGACCGATATTGGTCCATGGCAGGTAATGCCGATGTTTTTTGTTTTGATTAAACCTCGCAACACATTGAATATGTCATATTACGGCAGTCAGTCAACTGTTCACTGTTCTAGAAAAGGATACTTCCGTCAGTGAACGACGTTTCCCAGCATGATTTAGAACGGATGGTAGGAGGGAAAATAAAAATAGAAATTATATCATGACCAAGCTCAATTAAAGAAGGCAAATACCCTGCACGGAAATCTGACTTGTGCGTTACCGAATGAGCTAACCAGGTGGCAAACTCTGAATCACAGACAGGACTTGATATGCAATACGGCGTACGTCTGTTTTAAACCACGGTCCTGGCCTGCTGGTGCAATGTTTCATAAATCAGTTTTCTATCACACTTGTGCTGTGTTAAAAACACCAGCGAGTATAAGAACATTTGTCATAAAATACCGGATGAAACTTTGAAGTTGTTTCTATGGCCACGTTAAGTGTAAACACAAGCAGTGTGTCGTGCTAATACTGGATGAAACTTTGAATGGTTCTAATGGCCACTTTAAATGTAAACACATGCAACCTGTCGTGTTGATACAAATATACACTTTGAAATTGATCTTATGGCCACTTTATGTGTAATCACATGCAATATGTCGTGTTGATACCTGAAGAAACTTTGATATTGTTCTTGTAGTCACTTTAAATGTAAAGACATGCAATATGTCGTGTTACTACAAGAAGAAACTTTGAAATTGTTCCTGTAGCGACTTTCAGTGTAAACATATGCAATATGTCGTGTTGATACCAGAAATATCTTTGAAATTGTTTTATAGCCACTTTAAGTGTAAACAAATGCAATCTGTCGTGCTGATACCAGAAGAAACATTTAAATTGTTCTAATGGCCACCTTAAGTGTAAACAGGTGTAATATGTCGTGTTGATACCAGAAGAAACTTTGAAATTGTTCTAATGGCCACGCTAAGTGTAAACAGGTGTAATATGTCGTGTTGATAACAGAAGAAACTTTTAAATTGTTCTTGTGGCCACTGTAAGTGTAAACACATGCAGTGTGTCGTGCTAATACTGGATGAAACTTTGAAATGGTTCTTGTGGCCACTGTAAGTGTAAACACATGCAACCTGTATATTGATACAAATATAAATTTTGAAATTGATCTTATGGGCACTTTATGCAATATGTAGTGTTAATACAAGAATAAATTTTGAAATTATTCTTGTGGCCACTTTAAGTGTAAACAAATGCAATCTGTCGTGTTGATACAGAAAGAAACTTTAAAAAGTGTTCTTTTGGCCACTTTAAGTGTAAACACATGCAATCTGTCGTGTAGATACAGGAAGAAACTTTTACGTTGTTTATATGGCTACTTTAAGTGTAAACAAATGTTATATGTTGCGTTAAAACCAGAAGAAACTTTGAAATTGTTTTTGTGGCCATTTTAAGTTTAAACACATGCAATATGTTGCGTTGATACCGGAAGAAACTTTGAAATTGTTCTTGTGGCCATTTTAAGTTTAAACACATGTAATATGTCGTGTTGATACCAGATGAAACTTTGAAATTGTTCTTGTGACCACTTTAACACATACAATCTATCATGCTGATAAACACCCTATATTTGACCAACTGTGCTGTTATGTTTTTTAGATATATGAGTTTTGTTAAGTCAGATTGTTACATCGCTGTTTGCCATCCAGTTACATATGACTAGCATACTAAGGAACGATAACTTCGTTTGAAAATAAAGTCTTCCCTTAGGGTTCTGTGGTTAGACAGGACATGCATACCAATTTAGTTTGGTCATTTGGACTTAGGGAAACATAAATATGGAGAATTTATAATCAAATGGACATATGTAATCTGTAAATAGAAAAAGTGGAAATGGGAGATTTGTTGGGAATTTATTTTTATTTATTAACGGACGATCTGATGTACATTCTTTCAGTGCTGGTATTGGACGCACCGGGACTTATATTGCAATAGACATTTTGACAAATGAAGGGGTCATAAAGGGAAGTGTAAATATTCTATTCTGTGTACGAAAATTGAGAGAACAGAGAGTAAAAATGGTTCTAAACTTGGTAAGTTGCCCTCGAAATGTTGAGAAAGAACTGTCGTGTTTTGTTAAGTACTAAAGTTATATAAATGTCGTGATTTGTAAAGTACTAAATTATATAACTGTCGTGTTTTGTTAAGTACTAAATTATATAACTGTAGTGTTTTGTTAAGTACTAAAGTTATATAACTATCGTGATTTGTTAAGTACTAAATTATATAACTGTCGTGTTTTGTTAAGTACTAAATTATATAACTGTCGTGTTTTGTTAAGTACTAAAGTTATATAACTGTCGTGATTTGTAAAGTTCTAAAGTTATATAACTGTCGTGATTTGTAAAGTTCTAAAGTTATATAACTGTAGTGATTTGTAAAGTATTAAAGTTATATAACTGTCGTGTTTCATTAAGTACTATAGTTATATAACTGTCGTGATTTGTAAAGTACTAAAGTTATATAACTGAAGTAATTTGATCAGTACTAAAGTTATATAACTGAAATGATTTGATTACTATAAAACTTATATAACTGTCGTGATTCGTTAAGTACAAAAAAATTTTATAACTGTCGTGGTCATTTGTTCAGTACTAAAGTTATAAAACTGTCGTGATTTGTTCAGTACTAATGTTATATAACTGTGGAAGGGCATGTGAGTACTGGTTATAGACAAGGATCCTGGAAAGTTAGGTAATGTGCGCTGGACGCCGTAAATTGACCTAAATTGTGTTGAAACGGCGTTAAATACAGTCAAGAAAGAGGTAACTATTTTGAATTCCGAAACTTTAGGACGAGCGAATATGGACTATAGTCTCTCTGGACAAGTGTTAATTATTTGGATTTTCTTATACTTGTTATGAAATTATCACAATTTTTTCTAATATATTTTTTCTACATTCTGTTTACATTAAAGGTACAGTATCGGTTTCTACATGAGTGTCTTGTTTACACTTTAACTTATGATTGCAAACCCACAGAAACTAGTGGTTTCCATGACTACGTGAAGAAACTTAACAGAAAAACTATTGGGAAGAAGTTTCAAGTATGTATATGCATGTATATCAATACGTTAATGGCATTAACATGACAAAGCTTGTTGGTTATACGAATGTTTTAATTTTTAAATATACTAAACAAAACTATTAATCCATACTGAAGTTTATTTTTCATTTTTTAACATTTATTTCCGATCGACAATCGAAATGTGTATAGGACCATACTGTCGTCTGCTTGCATGGTTTTCATGCTTCTTTATCGGTGCACAACCGGTTTTGTCGTGCATGTGTTGAAAAACGGAAATGGGCATGTGCTACTCGTGCAAAAATTCCATGCGGGCAGTTTTGGTGAAAACCATTTTTCTGTTGATATGCACAACAAGGAAAAAAGAAATGCGTCGAATGTTGCTAAAAGAACAAGGAATTGCCAAAGGTCTTTCGCGGCGGCGCATCACCTACACAGATAATATCTAAGCTATTTTTCTGTTTAATCATAGCAATTAGAAATCTTTCCATTTCCGCTTTTCAACACATACGGGGTACTTAGAAGTTTCGATAAGTGTATAATGCGTAAAATTGACCCCAAACTGACCATTCAGATTTGCATCTAATAATTATTATCGACACATATCCCGACGAAAATTAGTACCACGCCTATTTTACACTTCGGCAGCGGTTGTTAAATTATAGATGAATGAGTATGTGTTAATTTTCAACACATAATCATCACGGCCACGGAATAATCGAGCATTTAAACTACATTCGTATTCAATGTAATGAATATTCTTGCATAAAAGTCTGGTCGGGGTCAAACTTTACGCACAATACATGCACACTAATTAATAACATTAAACTATATGCATTGCGTGGATATGTTATGTGGAACAAGTAACACACAAGGTTGCATCCCACTTTTCAGGGATAATTCTATGAGATAAAAAATTTTTTTTCGAGCCGCCTTCTTTGATATCTAAGCGAAACACCACTCGAGCTGAATCGCGAGCGCTCGCTCGATGTAGCTCCGAGCGCTTGCATTGCTAAACTCACATTAGATGTAAGGGTCATGGTTAAGATAAACGGGCCCGTACGGCTAGCTCAGTCGGTAGCACACAAGCCTACTGAACGAGGGATCATCGGCTTGTCCCAGGCGGGGCATATTGTCGTACAGACATGATATGGACGACCATTCTCCTTCCTACCACTGTCTCTTAATCATAATGGAAAGTTGTCAGTCACAGTCGGAAGTATGTGCCTAGTAATTGGTTAAGAGCTAAATCAAGAGATTTAGCCTTTCGAAACGGTAAATATAAATAACATACACAATGTGTTGCTACGGCGTTAAATCCAACAAAAAATCACTTTTTCTTGTATTCATATTTTCAGGAGTTACAAAGTACTATAGAAAGTCGTTCAGAATCAGAAATTCTCGCTGTTCAACGAAACAGCGAATTGACAGATAAAAACAGGACTGGAGCGGACATCCCAGGTTAGATGCATAAAAAATATTTGGTTCTTAAAACAACCCTGGTAGCAGAGAGGTGCATTCGGAACTCCTCTGCCATTTACTACGAATAACCTAGGACATATTTAGACGCCATTTTTGAACTACCTTTGCGCTACATGTCTAAACAAAATGTTTTGACCGGTGTTGAAGTAAATAAATCCACGATCGTCTAGGCGATGATTGATGTTCCGTATTTAGTCCATAAATTTGACATAACACAGTTCAATGATATCACTAAACAATATTTAGTCAAATATATAACTTAAAAAATATATTTTAACAAAGCTTTGCGTCTACACTACAAAAACTATTTTGCATAACCGTAGCGTGCTTCGTCAGTGCTTCGCCTCGCGTATGTAGTAAAACCAAATATTTTTGGTAGACATCCACGAATCCGTCCGAGATTATTCATTCAATGAATGTTCGAGGTGTTCCGAAAGGGGAGAAGTGTTGGCCCAACGTTAGTCTAACGCTTATTCAATCGTTGGACCAACGACTGAAGCCAAAATTTGACCACGTTCATTTTGCTCATCTGATCCGCGTTGACCCAACCGTTGGCTCATTGTTGGCGATTTTACATTCTATTGACCATATGGACATCATTTATTTAACGGTTGGTCCATTGTTGGCACAGCTATGATATTACATGCATTGAACATTGGGCAAACAGAATAAGCCAATTGTAAGTCCAACATGAAGTCGATGAGCAAAATGAGTTTGGACCAACGTTGATATAAGTTTCGGATCCAACACAGTGGATTGCGTCAAGCAAATGTTGGTTTATAATATTAAAATGACAAACGTTTCAGAAGGTTGTAATGATTTAAAAATAAATAGAGGATATTCGTAAATATCGGCGTTAGATCCATTTTTACTTCACCGAGTGAGCTTAGAAATTTTATTCTCAAGAGTTGAGATTATTTGCAGAGAAATCAATTATAGATTGTCGTATGCCCTCTCAAAGAAACAGTTGTATGTAGAAACCGTAAAAGTTAAAATTTAAGTGTTGTTTAAAATCTTCTTCTATATATCACGGCACTTAGCTGTTCACATTATGGGGAAAAGGATATGTAAGCGGCCGGTTAGCTCAGTCGGGAGAGCACCCTGTAAGCGAGGGTTCGAGTCCCGGTCACGCTGCATATTTTTCTTACTCTGTTACATTTATACATGTTCAGCCGCCTTCGCAATTTTGTACAGAAACTCTTGATGTTTGTAATCGCCTTTAGGCATGTCTTCCCTCATTTACACTAGGGTGGAATGTAGGCAATTTTCTTGCACAAGGAAATACGCAGCACCCCTTATAGGGTTCGAAGTGGGGACCTTTTAATCCCTTCGCGTGTTCTATCACCACTGCTCCTACCATAATCCATATTTTAGTCAGGTAAAATATTTAAATAATCTTGGATTTGATGAGGGCTTTTTCAAACTAATGTTAATAAATTTTTAGGTGATATTGACAGACCAAGACTTCACCTTGGGCGTAAAAATGCATCGTCTGAGTATATCAATGCATTGTATTTAAATGTAAGTACAGTTTGTATAAAACCTGTCTATTGTGAACTATGTCGATACAATATGTTTAAACTGAACTGATCTGTCTATTGTGAACTATGTCGATACAATATGTTTAAACTGAACTGGTCTGTCTATTGTGAACTATGTCGATATACTATGTTTACACAGAACTGATCTGTCTATTGTGAACTATGTCGATATAATATGTTTAAACATAACTGATTTGTCTATTGTGAACTATGTCGATATAATATGTTTAAACTGAACTGATATGTCTATTGTGAGCTATGTCGATACAATATGTTTAAACTGAACTGATCTGTCTACTGTGAACTATATCGATATATTATGTTTAAACAGAACTGAATTTTTGTTGAAACATTATTTCTACATTTTCGTATAATATGTAAATTGTGAAAATTTGAAATTTTAAACAAAATGTTTTACAAAAAATATGCAACAATTTTATTGATATACATTTTTCCATTATACAGAGTTTTATGTTACCAAAACATTTCATCATCGCTCAAACACCTTTGTCTAGTACAGTGAAAGATTTCCTAACACTTGTTGTTCAAGAGAAATGTAAACTTATAATAAACATGGATGCTAGTATCAGTCCAGCCGATGTAAGTGAGAAATCTTTATTTATTTGCTTAAGCCAGATATAAAATTACAAGTGAGAAATCTTTATTTAATTTGCTTTAGCCAGGTACAAAATTACTAGTGTGTAATCTTTATTTATTTGCTTTAGTCAGATACAAAATTACAAGTGAGAAATCTTCATGTAATTTGCTTTAGCCAGATACAAAATTACAAGTGAGAAATCTTTACTTTATTTGCCTTAGCCAGATACAAAATTACAAGTGAGAAATCTTTATTTTATTTGCTTTAGCCAGATACAAAATTACAAGTGAGAAATCTTTATTTATTTGCTTTAGTCAGATACAAAATTACAAGTGAGAAATTTTCATGTAATTTGTTTTAATCATTCTTTCAAAACCTGTAATGAATACAATATTTTAATTGGTACTGAATGCATAGGGTTTGAAATTAACGATTTTAGTATTTATGAATTTCTTTCATTCTTGAAAAATGATGTTTCATTCGCTGAAAATATAAGCCAAAAAAGATATATCTTAAATTTATATTGTAGAAAAAGGCTTAAAACTTTAAACATTAGGATTAAATTTAGTTCATTTGTTTGTGTCTTTTTGGGTAAACTTTTCTGATTTATATCTGTTTTGAGTTGATGCCAAAGGAATCACTGAACATTTGATAATGTCTCTTTTTCTATTGATTTACGCTGATTTCTGACGAAAGTTTTATTAAAACACGTTTTTTTACATTTACAGAATGTAGGTCAATATATTCCATCTCATAATGAAGAATACATGACTGCTGGATCATTTAGTGTGAAAGTTGTATCAAGAAAACTGGACCAGTTATGTTCAGTAACACAATGCAAAATACAGTACAATAATAAGGTAAGTGAGAGGGGGTCTTGTGTAAGGTTCATTATCCATATGACCAGTTATGTTCAGTAACACAATGTAAAATACAGTACAAGAATAAGGTAAGTGAGAGGGGGTTTAGTGTTTGGTTAATTATCCTTATGATCAGTTATGTTCAGTAACACAATGTAAAATACAGTACAAGAATAAGGTAAGTGAGAGGAGGTCTAGTGTTTGGTAAATTATCCTTATGATCAGTTATGTTCTGTAACACAATGTAAAATACAGTACAAGAATATGGTAAGTGAGAGAAGGTTTAGTGTTAGGTTCATTATCCTCGTGTGTTTGTTTTAAACAAATACAGCAGCTTGATCTGCAAAAGAAGTATTTCTTAACCATGTCTTGGAACCAAACACACGACCCTTGATTTATTACTCAATCGTACTATTGACTAAACTAACAGGTCGGCAGTTAGTTTGATTTACATTTCGATGTTTTGGTTTCGATGAACTCTTGTCATAATTCAGAGCAGAGTACGTGGACAAAGGAATAAACGGAGCAATTTTAGTTAGAAAACACCAATTTTAAAACAGAGATTTATTAATTTTTTACGACAAAATGATGAATTATTTTCGTCAATAGTTCTGTTTTCCCTTTTATTCTTTATCTGTGTTAATGTAAACACGATTAATTTCTTCTTCTGTTGTTTCTTTGTGTATTTGTATTTTATTGTATTGTTTGTTTCCTAGAAATGTCTGTAATTAACTTTTATTACATTTTACATATCGACATTAAGTTATTTCATTGTGTGTTCTTACAGACTCAATCTGAACAAGTAGACGTCACGTGTGTACAATTTTCACGATGGCCTCAAACTTCAAAGGTACCACCGGATGTAGTTGAATTC
This sequence comes from Mactra quadrangularis, assembly GCA_025267735.1. Lineage (NCBI taxonomy): Eukaryota > Metazoa > Mollusca > Bivalvia > Venerida > Mactridae > Mactra > Mactra quadrangularis. The sequence continues at coordinate 23,474,729 of CM046295.1, read as the reverse complement.
TTACAGTTTGTGACGGAAATGACGTCACTGATTCAAAAGTCTGACCCAGAATCTCCTGTACTTGTTCACTGCTTGTAAGTATTAAACTTGTATCTGGTTTGAAATTTCTAACCACGTAGGTAATTAACATCATCAATTATTAGCATAAGAATGAACATTGGCTGGCACAGTCTAAACTGGATTCACACGACATCCATTTTAATGATTGCTTGTTCCCGCTATTTAAAATCTATTATCACATAAAGTCCCAAATCAGCAAATGAATTTGATTGCAGCTATTATAAAAGGGTTTCGTTTTCCTTTTTACAGAAGGCAATTACAGTCCACTTTGGAGTTATTTCTGTCTAAAATTTGGATTAGAAATATCTTTAAAGTATATTCACATTTCTATGTGTTTTTTATATAAACCAATTTACCTAATTTTGCAAACAAATCTGGAAAAACCAATATATGTAATTGAGAATTACCAATAAATATAATAAATATTTACCAATAAATTTATTAGAGAATTACCAATATATATAATAGAGAATTACCAATATATATAATAGAGAATTACCAATATATATAATTGATAATTACCAATATATATATAATAGAGAATTACCAATATATATAATAGACAATTACCAATAAATATAATAGACAATTACCAATATATATAAAATACAGAATTTCTAATATATATATTAGAGAATTACCAATATATATAATAGAGAATTACCAGTATATATAATAGAGAATTACCAATAAATATAATAGAGAATTACCAATATATATAATAGAGAATTACTAATATATATTATAATATAGTAACGCACATGTATCAGCAATATTATTGATTTTCCTGATAGATTCTTTAAGTGAAGAGATATACATTTAGAAATGATTGTAATTAAAAAACAATTGACATGAGAATTATTGTAAAATCATTCTATAATACAATAATCGAGATAGTATACCCAGTCTTTGACTTTGCTATACATTTATCTTAAACATTTAAACGAGTAACATATTTGGGTCATATTATACGTAGACATTTTTTGTTGAGCATTGTGTTATTGTTAATGAAATATTGAGTTGTTTGCATTAATTCGAAGAAATGCTAAACAGTCGAAAGAAGACATTTTTGTTACAAAAATGCTTTTGCTGTGTTCGTTAAATGTGAGGCCTATAAAATAAATTCTGAAGTTTTTGAGGAATCGTCAGTCAGTTATAACATTACATCCTTTATTAATTTTATCCATATTTTAGAAATGGAGCTGAAAGGAGTGGATTGTTTTGTTTGGTATCTATACTGCTGGAAAAAGTTGAATGTTGTCAAGAGGTCAGTGTATGTAACACAGTGAGACAAATCAAAATGAAGCGACGTCTAGCGGTCAACACTCAGGTACAAATTTAACAATATTATCTTTAAGAGTAACTCATTTGAATTCGAAGAAACAAACTACACAGACTACAGAGAAAGCCCAATTTGCCTGGAGCTGGACATTCCTTTGATATGGCCTGAAATCGAACTTAACCCTTTGATATGGTCTGAAAACGAACTTAACAATTTGATATGTTCTGTAATAAAATTTAACAGTTTGATATTGCCTTAAATCAAACTTAACAATTTGATATGGCCGGAAATCGAACTCAACCCCTTGATAAGGCCTGAAATCAAACTTAACAATTAAAAGTGGCCTGGAATCGAATTTAACCCTTTGATGTGGCCTGAAAATTAACTTAACCTTTTAATTTGGCCTGAAATCGAACTAAACCCTTTGATGTAGCCTGAAATCGAACAATTTGATGTGGCCTGAAATCGATGTTAACAGTATGATATGGCCTGACATAAATCGAACATTTTAATGTGGCCTGAAATCGACCTTAACCCTTTGATATGGCCTGAAATCGAACTTAACCCTTTGATATGGCCTGAATTAAACCTAACCCTTGTTATTTACAGTATTTTATTTTATTTTTATAATAAGAGTAAAATCAGTTAAAATCTGTGAAGTTTAATGGAGCCCTTATTGTAGATATAGTTTTAAACAAACCAATGTAATGTTGATCAAAAACAGAAAACGTATTATCATGAAGTTAACAAAATGTACAAGTTCTGCTATTATGTTTTATGACTTTAGTCCATCGTATACAAATTGTCTTTGTATGCCGGACAATAATATATAAACACAAAAAGTGGTTCCTTAAGTGAGAAAATAGACAGAAGCTTTCGAAAGAGTTAAGTCTAGTACTAGTTCTCGTCAGGAACAATGTTAAGATGGACTGTTTGTCTAACATGCCTCTAGATGTTGAAAAAGTTGCGACGTAAAACAACAACGACCGTCAACCAGAAAATGTCGTTTATCACACTTGGTTAGTTTTTAACAGAGAATATTACATGAGACTGTTTCCCTACATGTTAATCCTACAACTAAGCCCATCAGTCTTAAGTTATAACACAGAACGAAAACTATCGACGCTGAAAATGCCTGACCATTTAACCTGCGGAGTAATACATGTGTCTCTGATTTACTACGCAGTTTATATCAAGGCGATAAAGTAGTTCCGTCAATCAACTGACGCGTCTTTTTTTCTGTGTCAATGACAAATATTTACTTATATTGATAAGCGAGTGAATGGGCGGAGTCAAATCTCGTTAATACACTCAGCAGTAGTATTTGCCAGTTATACAGGATAGAATAAGCACTTCGCCTGCATTTTTTGCCATGCTCTCTTCGTACGTAAATCTAAAGTGCAAGGAGTAATCATTAGTATGGATTTGTTAGGTTTCAATGTGCACGAAAGTCTTTCTGTATTTCAATACTTTGATGTCAACTTGGAATGCCAATACAAGAAAAGACGAGTCAAACTGTCAATAACGGAGAATTGAATATATATTTAGACATGTTCAATTATTATCTATATAAACGAAGTGAGTAATATCTACACTCTTTTGTCCACCGAGTCACACGTTCTGCACACATTGTTTGTACTTAAAACTCCCCTACAATATCTTAGACTATTGTGTTTCCCCCATAAATGGAAAGTCCAAACTTTAAAGTACAAAACCATTGCCATGATAATATAGTTGATTTATAGTCCAACGCAGGTTGACTGTTTATCACGTGTATGTATAAATCAATTTTGTAAACATGATATGTTTTTGTTCTTTAAAGTTTGCACTCTTCCCTGCTTTTGAAAGTTAGACACACCTTTTGATAGATTGTCACGCCAAGTTAAACAAATAGCTATATTTATGTATGATGTTTTATTTCAGGAGCACTTTAAATTCTGTCATGATTTCGTCAACATTCATCTAGAAAGATGTCATGCTTATCTTTCACTACATCACTAACTTAAGGGAGAACACAATTTATGTTGGTGATATAAATAGACTAAACCAATATGTAAGACTTTGAGATTCTTCAATATTGTATTAAAGACATGAAAGATAGCACGGCGATACCAAATATTCCACTAACCTCCTAGTCCGTTGCTCAACTACGATACACGTCGAACGTTCTACGTTCTGACTGTAGAAGCCGGACTACTATCTCTGACTGTAGAGTTTCAGATATACCCTTTCGCCGTTACTCTACTATTATAGTGTGTCAATAATTTAGTGATACCCCAATATTCCTATACATACATTGGGGATATCAAAGACACGACTTTTGAGACAATGTTTCTGTGTATAAAAGCTTCGCTATTTTGACTATCCTAGCTCATCTTAGTTATAATATTGTTTATTCATTTATCTGTCTTTCTTTTATCCTCACATGTTAGTTTATTACATTATATTTATTCAATTCATTTCATGTTTGTCTCATGTTTTGTTACATTGATCCCATGTTTGTCATCATATCAAACTGATCGTTGATTTTACTGTTTAGTTAGATAGTTGCTTAGATTTACATGTATATAAAATATGTGTATAGTATATAATTAGGGACTTTAGTCAGTTATCTTTCCCTGATAAAATCTGAAGCAATCCATTTGGTAAGTAGGTCCTTACAGTTGGAATCCTCGTATTTTATCACTGAATTCTTATTTCATCTAATATCTTTCTTGTTAATGAAGATATTTACAAAAGTGATTACAGATACTTTTTAACTTAAAAATACTTAGCTTGAATTTCAAACAAATTAAATAATTTACAAAATAGATATTTAAGATTAATTTTGAAAAATTGACATTGAAAAGTAAGGGTAAATCCGAGTAATCCAACTAATTGGACCTACTTATTTCAAGAGTATACAAGGGGAATTAACTGACTATGGTCCCTTATTGTGTGTAGATAATTTTGTGTATTCAATGTATGTCTATATATTATATGTGACCTCCTCAGCAAAAATCAGTCTTAATGAGGAAAAATCACTTTTCTTGTTTCTTACATTTTCTTAATCTACTTGCACTGAAACATGTTTTCAGAAAATTTCAGGTGATTCTGACAAATATTGCCAAAGTTGCAGTGTTTAGAAGTATACAGGTATGACGGCCAAAATTATGTGTAATCCGAACATTTTTACCAATTTTCTGCATATTAATGATAATTTGCAGCAAAAGATAAAAACATGAGTAATTCTCTGAATTTTATTCTATTTTATTTATCATTTTAAGGAATACATTTTACAAAAATTAAACACTTTAAAATTTGGAAGTACATAATATTCAAGCATGTTTCCATAGAAACCAAACATATAAATTACAACTTTTATGGCTTTTTTAAGAATATTCAGTCCAATTAATTGAAAATGCCTGTAATACATAGAAAACTAAAATCAATGTCAATAAATTGCAAAAATTCCTCATTATTGTATATGATGATGTACTACAAAACAATGAACTATGACAATTTTTATTCTTTGATGGAAAGCAGATTTTTTAAAATTACATGACACATACTATGTTGACTTGAAACATTTAAATAATATGTACTATATCATATGCTTAAGGGATATCTAGTTTGAATATTGACATGTTATCAGGAAGGTCTTGTTACAATGAAGTCATTCTTCACTTAATAAAACAAACAGTTTCCATGGAAACCAATTCAGTGTACTTTTTAGCAATACTACTTATTTTCCAAGATTTGAAGGAAAATAATGACGGATGTAGCAGAATGGTAAAACACGCATTATTTACTTATTTCTTCCCCTCAACTGATTATGTATTTCAGCCATTATTATATTTCTAAAATTATACTTAAAGTACTTACACTATATATTAGCTAAAGCATATTTTGAGCCATATTTTGCAGACGACGTCACATATGTGCATAATTATATTATACAAGTATATAATTAATGTGAACCATTGTATTAGTATATAATTATGTTAACATCTGTATGTTTATATTTAATGTGTAAATATTTATTTCAAATGTCTGTGTATATATTATATGTGTTTTTTAATGTTCATATTTTTTTTAATTTGTATTTATTTATGTAAACACATAAACAAATACATATTAAAAATAAACACATAGTTACAATAATGTCATTGATACCGAAATAAAATTAGTATTATTATGTGTATATAATTAATATTTATTTGTTTATGTGTTTATATTTAATAAATTAATATGTGTTAATTCATGTGCATGTGTTTAATGCGCGTCTATTTATGTGTATATATTTAATGTGTATTTTATGTGTATATATTTTATTACATATAGTATACATTTTATGTGTATATATTTTATGTGTATATTTTCTATGTGGATTTATTGCATATGTTACTATAAATAGTAACAAAGTTGACGTGGAAGTGTGCCAATATAGCCTCAATGTGAGCAATATATTCCGGTATTGAGCAAGTGTGCCAAAATATCGATATTTGGCTAACTTCCTAGTGCCCCAAAATCGATATTGAGGCAACTTCCGGTCATTACGCACCGCTGTCCAATAACGGCAGATTTTTTATACATTATCAACAAAAGGACTTTTTTTATAATTTATAATAAGCGTTCAATAGATTCCAACGTTTCGGCATTGAAAAAACAAAACAATACATGTGACGTAACGTCACAAGCAAAATAGCGCGTTACGTTGAGAAAAAAATTGTATTAATCTTCAAAATCGTATTTTTGTTTCAGAAAAATCATCATTACATGCAAGAGTCAACATATGCAATTAAAAGGTTATGAAACAGGACAAATGTGCCTTAAGTCGATATCAGCACACTTTCCTCGGCATTAGCTCTCGGGCTGAAGCCCTCGGGCCAATACCTGAGCAAGTGAGCCGATATATTCCTTAAGGCACACTTGTCCTGTTTAATAACCTCTACATATTTCTATGTGCATACGTTTAATATATATACATGTAGTTTATGTGTATTTATTGCATAATTTATGTTACTATAAATAGTAACAAAATTGACGTGAAAGTGCACCAATATAGCCTTAATGTCGACAATATATTCCAGTAATGAGCAAGTGTGCCAAAATATCGATATTTGGCCCACTTCCTAGTGTGCCAAACATCGATATTGAGGCAACCTTCGGTCATTACGCACCTGCAGTCAAACAACCGCAGACTTTCCGCACGTGAAATTCGTACGTAATTAGCCACAAGAAGCTATTCAATTTTACGACGTGTGTTTTTTTTCATAGTGAAAATTAATACGATAATCAACAATTTATCAAGACTTACGTTTTATAACAAGTGTTCATTAGATTCCAACGTTTCGACGTTGAATAAACAAAACAATACATGTGACCTAACGTCAACGTGCAAAATAGCGCGGTACGTCGAGAAAAATGTATTTTTTGTTGTAGAAAAATCATCGTTACATGCATTGGTCAACATATGCAATAAAAAGATTATGAAACAGGGCGAGTGTGCCTTAAGTCGATATCGGCACACTTTCACCGGCATTAGCCCTCGGGCTAAAGCCTTCGGGCCAATACCTAAGCAAGTGTGCCGATATCTTCCTTAAGGCACACTTGCCCTGTTTAATAACCTCTACATATTTCATGCCTGGTAGATATAAAAATATGTTTTCCTTATTTTGTAAATATTTAAAATATGTAACTAAAGATATAGTAAAATATGCATTGCCCGCTAAATTGTTCTTGGACAAATGAAATCTTAGAAAAAAAACTGATAATTCTTACTGCAAATAACTTTACTAGAATAAAAGCTTATTAATGTAGCATAATTGTAATCTTATATTGATAAACTAATTAATGCTGATATTTTTTATTTGTCTCAGATTTAAATTCTTTTCAATGAATAAATGTGAAAAGGTTCATCCAAAAAGAAAGATTTTGTTCAAAGTACGTACTTATGGTTTCAAAAAGGTACGCTGTATGAGTAATGTTGTTCCATTGTAAATACGTCATTTCTGTTCGTTTAGGGCCCTTGCATGTATGTTTCATAATATCATTAATGAAAAAAGCATTTGCATGCCTTTTATTTATTTCTCTGCAAGTACAGTGTGTCCTGTTAAACTTTTGTAGAACATGTATATTTTTCAGTAAAAAAATAAATAAATATGAATGTAATCATAAGACTACCGTAGTTTGTTTTTACTAGTATGTTGTCATTTAAATTTCTGTTCCATAAAACATTAACATATCACTAGATCTAGATATATATGAAATTGGAACTGAATAAAACATGCACTATGTAGGGGGTTCAGATGACGTGACGTTGCATGACGTCGTCGTGACGTCGACGCCATTTTTTAAGTTTTTTTACTAAAGTTTAAGCCCTAAATTTGATTTTATTACGGACAAATATAAAACAATAAGAACATGTATTGATAGAGTAATTGTAAATTTATCATTTTATATTTTTATCTTGAAAAAAACGTAACAAGAATCCTGAATAAATGATGATAGAAAACAACTCCTGTTGCCGTAGAACGCAACGTTAACATGCTATGGACGCGGATTCGCGTCATTTTGACGAGGTATGGAAAAGGCTTATGCAGTTTGCTAGAGCCCGCTTCCAACACAGAAAATCGATTGACCAATCAAAATGTAGCTTACACAAGCAGCTTCTCATTGGTGAATGAAAGTAGAAAATTGCATTATCAATAAAAATTTGATATGTAAACAAAGAAAGTTTTCCAAGTTTATGTTATGTTTCAATTGATTTTACATTGACTTTCAACTTATTCTATGTTTATCATACCTTTGTAAATTAAAAACAAAGATTAATAATGAAGAAACCTGTAACATAGCTCTAGCAAACGTGTATTTCCAACCCTACCGTTCGAGATTTTTTGACATTTTGTGAACGTAACGTCATCCCACCCACCGGTCATCGCTGGCTGACGTCATTTCTCCACTACGTCATTTTTTCTCAGATAAGTTTTCCTCCTTCTACCTTGGTCAATACTCCACTTTCTATAAGTGACGTATACATGTACATAGTTACGCATCGTTTTTCAGTTAACAATATTCATCTTCAAAAATATAATATGAAATGTTAATTTCGAACAACAAGATTATTGCGGGTTTTTTTTAATTCAACTTACATGAAAGATTAATCCTGGATAACGGACATAACTCTTCTCGCACATACGCTTCTGATCAACGATAAAGTTCTGACATGAAAACGCCGTATTCACCAGTCACACGATTTTAATTCATATTAGAATGAAAGTCGGTCTATTAAATAAATTACGCACATTTTGCACTTAAATGTTTGATAGAGAAGTAAGAGGCGTTTGTTGGAAGGTTTAAATTTTGAGTCCACCGTTTATACATTTCTGTACTAACATTATTCTAAATAGCTGAAGAGAGTGTTTCAACGTATGATAGTTTTCTTTGATCTTTGTGCTACTTCAGAATAGTTATGGCGGCAACGTATCTGATGACGTCGTTTAAAACTGTGAGGGACCGTGATCAAAGGCGCGCCGACATTGCTGTACTGATATTAATGTAGACCGCGTCAAATATCGATTTTGTAACTCCAGGGTAGTCGAAAACTGAGTACAATAACTGTACCTTATTTAATCTAGTAATTTCCCTATTTATATTTACTCTGTTAAACGCCCTGTTCGGATTATTTTTCTTATAAATGCTATTTTTTGGGGAAATGTTATGCCCTAGGACTTTATGGTTTTTGTGAGGGGTTGTTGCTATGGTAACCAAATGTATGTTTTCTTTGAAACTGCAAAATCGTTGCTAAGTGCTTTGATGTCAAGTAAATTTACAAAAAATGTGAATATCATTCCCTTGTGAGTATTCATGTTTTCTAGGTAGTTAATTCATAGGTTTATATATATTATTATGCGTTGCTATGGTAACAGAAAAATATTATTTCCTCTATTTTGTGGCAAACATCACTAAAAACAAAGTCAATAAATTGCCATAAAAAGTAATGAACAATACACACATGACATTAACTAAAATTCAATGTACTAGCTGTCATAATTCAGATGTAATTTCTTTATTTTGTAAAAATTGACGGCCATTTTGAATTCCACTCGGCCAACCCGGCAACATACCCAAAAATTTGTAATGCATCAAAATGCATCATGTTGCCTCGTTCCACAGCATCCAGAAAATGTATACATTCAGGGGATTTGCATTTCTCATAATACCAAAAAATAAATTAATCATCATCTATAATATCAAGTTTTTCTAATTTTGGTGCCTTTTTTCTGTTTATTTTATATAATAAAGATCTGCCTCACAAAATGGTTCAAATGCCAATATGAAAAAGTGTGTAACTTCTAGACCCATCATGCTATCAAACTAGTTTATACCTCAAATAAAACCTCATTTCAATAGCTGTGTATTAAGAACTGTAACAAAATTATTCAAGCATGGAACAAAAAGGGCCTGAACCCCCTACATAGTCACTATGGTAATGACGTACGTCTCACTATAAAGTTTCCTGTCTGCTGACATGTTGTGACGTCACACTTTAAAGTTTCCTGACGGTTGACTTGTAATTACGTCACATTCTAAAGTTTACTGCCTGCTGATTGGATATGACGTCAGACTCTAATTTCCTGTCTGTTGATTGATTAATTTGGTGTGTACTTTTCTGCAATATACTCAAATTTGTTCACAAAAGATTTCTTTCACTGAACGTAGATAAAAATTAAGTGTACCATGGTAACACAATTCACAAACTAGCTCGTGAAAGAAATGGAAGGTGAAATAATGAGCCAGTTGAACATGGAAGTCTTTTAAAACTTTTAAAAGCGGCTTTTTATATATTATAAAAAAAACAAGAAACATATTTTTACATAGTCGCAAGCCGTCACAAAGTCTGACGGAGGATAATGAGCAGTTTTGGAATATTGACTATTGTTTTATACAAAATAATCAATGATAAATAACTCCAGTTAATGGTTATTCTCAGCAAGGACCCCTGCATTCTATAAATAGACGGTGAACCGTTTGAGTACAGAATGAGGGCCCACTGCTCAAGTAGTTCTAGCTTCCAAAAAACTTTATAAGCCGCTTTTTACCATTTTGATTTTCATCAGATGCGGTATTAAACCCGTTCATTGACAGTATAAAATAATAAACAGGGTTCGCTGAAGACCTTAAGCAACTGCTCAAGATGAAAAATAAATCTTTTTGCTAAAATAATTTCTTTCCGATTAAATATGTAACTTTCTTGTAAATCGTCATCTTTAGGTTGAAAAGTCATTAGGTGTGAAAAATATTTCCTGGTTCAAGTCGGTAAGTTTGTTTTTCATTTTATGATGGTGCTGATTCAATTTTTTTCATTTTGTATACAAACAAATTAACAACATGAATCAGTTTTGACCATTCATCCTAGTTATCTTTGATATCTAGGCTTAACTTTTTCAGATCATTATTTTTTAAAACTGGACCAAGGGAGGTAACTCTATTGTCAGTAGTGTTCATATATTCGGACGGTGTCTAAATATTCGGACAGAAGACTTTTAACATGACAGACAAGGATGAAAGTTTTAGTTGTTTTTTTTTCAGTATTCTGAGACAAAATTATTATTTGTTATTGATATTAATTACATACTCCTCATATTCCTATTACCGGACGATTTTTTTATATTTTCAGTGATAACTTTTTGGTTTATCATGTATTAAAATGAAAATTTGACATAAAATAATTAGGTCCCCGCTCTGTACATTTATATATAAAAAAAGTAATACACAGGTGTATTGCTTCAAAATCGGGACTTAATCTCGAGAGGAAATCGGCCGTAAAATATGGGCAAGGGACATAATAACCGGATGTTTGAGTTGGTGGGAATTGGAATCAAATTCCTTCTTAAATAAACACAATACACTTAAAAATTTTTAGCAAATCAATAAAGTAAGAATATATCGCTTACTGTGCAAAATTTGAGACAAAAACAACCATCACTTACCTCAAAATCTAACATTTTCTCTTCTAACCCAATAGTGATGCATGTGTATGACATGGTCATGAGGTAGGGCTTTAACGAATGTCCGAGCTCTCGAGAGTTCGTGAACCATGATTGAAATTCGGACACGAATATTCGCCTTACCAAAGTTCGGGTGGTTCGCGAATATCATATGCATTTCAAACAACAATTAATTGAATAAGTTAACTCGCGAAAACAACTTTAAACTTGCCTAGGAAATCATATCAATTGATCAAATTTTCGTGTCCCAACTATTTTTAAATCCGAACGCATGTTAGTGCACCAGATGCTACTTAAAGCTGTGAATGATAGGAATTCGTATTTTTATGTCATTTTTTTCTTATTAAAACAGATAATAATCCTATTGATTTGAAAATCCTAAAATTGAAAATCTTAAATACCCTCAAAACACAGGGAATTAGGTGTCATCTATGTCTCTGGCCAAACAGGTAGGAACAATTGTCATGGTGAGCAAGGGAGTTGTTTTTTACACCTCTGGATAACAATCAAAATGTGGAACACAAAACAATTCGTTTTTAATTTCTATCAAAATTAAAAATGTTCTGTGGGATAGTTTTGATAGATTTTTATATTCGTGTTAAGATCGGGGATACATTAGGGAAATAAAGGTAAAGTGTACACTTGCAAGTTAAACATGCATTAAGTAGCAAAGGTTTGCGAATCGATCTTTGTATTGCTTTGCCGTTGCGCGAACCGGTCCGTCTCGCGACAGGGTCCACAAACCCAAGCCCTAGTCATGAGGTAGATAAGTCAATAATTAAGTACAGGACAGTTCAAGGGATTAAAACCTCATGTATTTAGTAAATGTAGATCTATACGGCTATCTTAACATAATTTCGTTTCATGGTGTTTCCTTTTTACTCGAACATGCTTTTAATTGAGAGTCATCTCATCATAAACGTGCATGTAGCTCTAATGAATCAAAGATCAATAACATACGCAGATCTTAGTTTATGTCAAAATTAACTAATGTTTAGGCCTTAAATCAAGGTGTGAATAATAAGAAATAATCATTGGACAATTGTTTTCGTTAATTCTGATTTATTGAAGGTAAACTCCCAGTTAAGCCAAATTCAAGGACTAATTATACCCCGCTTCGAAGAAGAGGGGGGTATACTGTTTTACCCTTGTCCGTGCGTCCGTCCGTTACAAAATTTCCGTCGCAGTTTTCTCAGCAACTATAACATGCAGCAGCCTAATACTTAGCATATTGCTTCATCCCATAGTCCCATGTGGTGTAAAGCGATTTCATGCTCCTTGCTCATCCACGTCCTGTTTGTCGCATATTTTTAGATTTTTGCGGGGGTATCACTAGTGAGCATTAGCTCACAGATTTACTTGTTGTATCAGTAATAGAGGCCACCAACTCAGATTCTGAATATGTGTTATGGGTGCCATAGTAGAGAATCTCTGTAGGTCAGTGATGTACCCAATCTGATTAAAACCTGATCTAAAATTTTACCGCTCGCATACTCGCTAATTTAGATCTGGCCTTTTCCAAACGAAGGTCACGTTCAGGTGACCTTTTCTCATCATAATATTCATGACGAAATTGCTATGATACGTAACTTGTTTACATCGTCTACGTCACACTATTTGAAATGAGCCACCCAATCGCAGACTGTGAATAATACCGCTGTTAAATTTGCATGCCAACCTTGGTCTAAAAATAGAAATTACGAAATCAAAATGTGATTAATAGTGTTTTTGTCTAGATGAAAGCTACGCATTGATTGGTCGACACAAAGTTCATCTCGACATGACCTTGCATTGACTAAGTAGAGATCCAGTACCACAACGCGAGTAGAACAGGATCTCTGTTTACGGAGATTGTGATGTACCTAAATGTACCCAATCAAACTTCCAACTAATTTTAATCAGTTAATATAGTAAAAGTTTAAACTGTTTTATAATTTTATAAATAATAAAACATTTACATATATATAACTGATAACTGAAACAATGGCATGTAAATGTTTTCCATTTTCTGTCAGATTTTTACGGAGCCCCTAAAAGGACATTTTGAAATACTTTTTTTATTTTCACAACTATTTCGTTATAACGTAATATTATTTCGTTTAAACGAAATATTATTTCGTTTATTCGAAATATTATTTCGATTAAACGAAGTAATATTACGTTTAAACGAAATAGTTATTTCGTTTTTCGAAATAATATTATTTCGTTTTTTTTTAAAATAATTATTTCGTTTTTTCGAAATAATTATTTCGTTTTTTCAAAATATTATTTCGTTTAAACGTAATATTATTTCGTTTTAACGAAATATTATTTCGTTTAATCGAAATAATTATTTCGTTTTTTCGAAATAATTATTTCGTTTTTTCGAAATAATTATTTTGTTTTTTCGAAATATTATTTCGATTTAACGAAATAATATTTCGTTTTTTCGAAATAATTAATTCGAAAAAACGAAATAATTATTTCGTTTAAATGTAATATTATTTCGTTTAATCGAAATAATATTTCGAATAAACGAAATAATATATCGTTAAAACGAAATAATATTACGTTTAAACGAAATAGTTGTGAAAATAAAAAAAGTATTTCAAAATGTCCTTTTAGGGGCTCCGTAGATTTTAAACAAAATTTGGTGTAAAAATAAGACCTGTCATTGAATGTCACGATTTTGTTGATTTACAAATGTTTTAAACAATTGTTGAACAGAAAAATGATGACCTCCTAATATTTCCACTTGACAGACCCCCTTTTTTTGAACATGGGGTGTCATGTTTGACCCCCAAAATTTTTACTCGGGAGAAAACACAGAAAATAAAATGTTATAATATGCAAATTTGAAGTTTGTATAAACTATGCTCATTTTTTGGAAAACTTTACTAATATATATTTTAAAGATGTAAGTTACATTTGTGGAACAGAAACAAATAAGATTAACTTATAAATAGTTCAATATATTTTTCCATAAAGTCCATAGTATTTCATCGAATTTAATAACTTGAAAGAGAAAACAGCAGTTAGAAGAATAATTGATGCTTTGTAATAGTTGATTAACCTTTCTGGTTTAGAATAATCTTTATTTTTATGTTAGAGCAGTGGTCAAGTAGTAGAATGCAGGCTTAGGAATCAAGAGGTCCTGTCTTTGAATCCCATTAGTGGCACTGCTGATTTTCCTTGAGCTAGAAATTTACCTACATTTGTTCCACCCCCACCCAGGACTGGTGTTAATCCTTAGTTTGTTTTGAAAGTGTTAAGAAATGTGTTTGTGGAGACTTGCATATTCATAAGTGCTGCTCTATTCACTTGGCTAAACCATTCGGAACACCCTCGACCTTTCATGAATGAATAATATCGGAAGAATTTGTGGGGGGTCTTCACTGAATTTTGGTGATGTTACTACTTACCCGAGGCGAAGCACGTAACGGTTACACAAAATAGTTCTTGTAGTATACACACAGATCTTTGTCTAAACATATTTATTTGTTTTAAATTGAACCAAATATTGTTCATTGGTACCATTGAAATGAGTAATTTCAAATTTACAGACAAAAAACAAAACTTCAATCATCGCCTAAACAACCGTGAATTTGTTTACATAGTTTCAAAATGGCGTCTAGATATGTCCGAGGTTATTCGTCACGAATGGCAGAGGATGTTCAGAATGTTGGCTAAACAGTTGACTGTGCAGAGTTTTGCATCAACCACCTATACATTATGAAACAGTTTTAAGTCAAATTCCAGATGTAAATTATGGCTCTTTGTTAGCTTTTTAGCTCGACTTTACGAAGTAATGCAGAGCTCTCCTACTTGCCCCGGCGTCGGCTCCGCGTCGGCTCCGCGTCCGCGTCCACATTTCTGATTAAAGTTTTTGTGCAGTAAAATACTTTCTTCTATATCTTTGTTATTTCTTAAGATATTAACTTCAAACTTTAAATATATGTTCCTTACTATCAACCACATCTCATGTGACAAGGTCCATAACTCCAAACACACTTTTTTAAGAATTATCTCCCCTTGAATTGATTGAAGATTTTGTGCACAAATTAAAGTTTTTGTGCAGTAAAATACTTTCTTCTGTATCTTTGTTATTTCTTAAGATATTAACTTCAAACTTTAAATATATGTTCCTTTCTATCAACCACATCTCATGTGACATGTTCCATAACTCCGAATGCATTTTTTTCAGAATTATCTCCCCTTGAACTTAGAGTTTTCTTTAAAAAATGTTTGTTTTTACTGCAACTGTTTTATTACTTTAGGTATTGATTTCAAACTTTAAATATATGTTCCTTATTATCAACCACATCTCATGTGACACGGTTCATAACTCCGTATACATTATTTTCAAAGTTATCCCCCTTGAACTTATAGTTTTCTTTAATAAATATTCGTTTTTACTGCAACTGTTTTATTTCTTTAGGTATTGACTTTAAATATATGTTCCCTATTATCAACCACATCTATGTGACAAGGTTCATAACTCCAAATATATTTTTTCAGAATTATCTCCCCTTGAAATTAGAGTTTTCTTTAAAAAATGTTTGTTTTTACTGCTACTGTTTTATTTCTTCAGGTATTGACTTCAAACTTTAGATATATGTTCCTTATTATCAACCACATCTCATGTGACAAGATTCATAACTCCTTATACATTTTTTCTGAGTTATCCCCCTTGAACTTATAGTTTTCTGTTTTTTTTCTCTTTTTTTTCTTTGAATTTGTTAAGGTTATATTTTCAAATTTTAAAATATGTATGTTCCTTATCATCAACCACATCTCCTGTGACAAACACTTTCTAAGTCGAGCATGCTGTCTCCTCTGACAGCTCTTGTTATTTTTTGGGATTGTCTGCTCTAAATAGTAACTACAGCTGTGGTGTAGTGGTTAGCATGTCTGATTTCGAATTCCGGTGATTGCAGGTTCGAAACTCGTTCGGTCGCAGGTCATACCCTATACATGAGTCGTTGGCCTTGTGGAACTTCCGAAGGGTAAGTTAATACTGGTGATAGAAAAAGTGTCCAGGAAACCTACAGTAGGAAGAGCTAGCCGTCATATATATGACCTATGTACATGTATGTGTTGAATACGATAAGTTTTATAAAAACAAGGGCTGGCTAGCTAAGTTGGTACCGCTCAAGTCTACTGATCAAGGGGTTGTAGTGTCATGGGCATTTTCCTGCTACCACTGATTCTAAACCATAGGGGGCAGTCACTGACATAAGTATTCCCTATTTACTGGTTAATAGCTGAAATTAGTTTAACAGTCAGTTACCAGGAATGGCTAGTAGATTTACTGATGGCAGTATTATGACAGTTGACTTAGTATATAATGTGTTGCTGTGGCATTAAACCCAACCAAAGAGACTCTTCAGTCCTCTGTATGATCTTACTTTTGTAGATAATTTTTATGATAAGTTACAATAAATGCTTTTTTCTTCCTCGTTTATCAACCAGGATGTTCATGTGTGTTTAATTTTGTTTATCTTATTTTTGATATCAATATATTATAGAACAGATTTTCATTATGTTAACATTATATTTATGAGATCTGTCTGCATAGCTATTCAGAGTTTCACAACATTCTTTAGAATTTGGTCATGAAATTGTTTCTATGGCCATTCTCCCTCCTACCACTGATTCTAAATCATTTAGGGCAGTTGATAGTCACTGATGAAAGTATGTGCCTAGTATCTGGTTTGCAGCTAAATCCAGAGATTTAGCCTTTCCAGGAGGAGTGAATACCTAGGTTGACTGAGGACTATAATAACCTCAATCTGATTAAAACCCGATCTACAATTTTACCGCTCACATACTCGCTAATGTAGATCTGGCCTTTTCCAAACGAAGGTCACGTTCAGGTGACCTTTTCTCATCATAATATTCATGACGAAATTGTTATGATACGTAACTTGTTTACATCGTCTACGTCACGAAATTTGAAATGAGCCGCCCAATCGCAGCCTGTGAATATTACCGCGGTTAAATTAGCAAGCCAACCTTGGTCTAAAAATAGAAATTACGTAATCAAAATGTGATTAATAGTGTTTTCGTCTAGATGAAAGCTACGCATTGATTGGTCGACACAAAGTTCATCTCGACGTGACCTCAAAGGGAAAAAGTACAGATCCAGTACGACCGTGGTCTACTGGATATGTGTTTACGCAGATTGATAATAACCTATATAATGTTTTGCTATGACATATAATCCTCCAAATAAATCTGTGAACCATGATGTACTATAACATCTATAACCATGGGCATATCCAGCGGGGGGGGGGTCAGGAGGGTCCTGACCCCCCCCCCCTAGAATTTGGAAAATGTACCTGTCCATTAGTGTATTTCTTGCTTGTAAGTCATTTTTAAGTAGTATGAAGCAATTTTTCTCGGTAATTTTTTCTGCAAAATGTGTATAATGTGGTTGTGGTTTAGGTTCGGACCCCCCTCTAGAAAAGTTCGGACCCCCTAGAAAAAAAATCCTAGATCCGCCCCTGATAACTAGGTTCAAATCAAAGTTTCATGGGATAGTGAAATCTAAAAATGAACTTGCACATATTCAAAATACACTGTCCAAATGTTTGTTACTCAAAAAGAAATATTGAAAACTAGGATATATAAAAAACAAATTATGATAGTTATAATAGGTTACTGACAATAAAATAGTTCACTGTTGAATATGATTGAAACATATAGTCCAACAGAATTAAACTTAGCTTGAACTTCCTAATTATAATAATTACACACTTCACTTACATAAAATCGGGAGTTTCTGTATGCGTGTAATTAGTTATGCACATGTTTATAGCAAGTAAAAATGTGAGTAAAAATCAATCTATTAAAAATGGCATGTTATTGTACTTTTGATTTTTGACACTTTAGTTTTTGGGTAAACAAGTATGTCAGCAGTATTATGGTGTTTGAATGAGGAAGACAAACTCCAATTAAAAACGTTTTATTCCACAACGCGTTTCGACATTTATATACGTCTTCTTCAGGTGGATTACAATTAATAAAGCAGTATTATGGCACAGTTTCAAAGTATTTTTTCTTATGAAAACAACATTAATTGTTCAGTTTATGTATTTTGCCGAACGTTTCCGATATAGTGCGATTTACAAACGAAGACAAAAATAGACTGTAAATACTGAGTTTAATATATTCTTGCATAAAGGTCAAGCTCAGGTTAATTCTGTTGGACTATACTATTGAGCCATCAACATTAGTAACAGCTGAAAAATATTACATGTAAACTAGTTTTCTGACATTAATGTGTGAGTCTGACATGTCGGTCATAGGAATTCCTCACCCCTGTGTTAAGGTTATGATTTAAAAAAGACTGAGAAACAAATGTTTGAAAATCTAACCCAATTACTGTTTTAATCTAGCCTTAATATTATGATAGATAAATTATGAATCATTTAGCTGACATATAGTGCATACAAAAAAACAAAACGTGTTTGGGTAAACATTAAAAATGAGACAATCCAATTCAGGGGTAGGCAGTATTGAAAATAAAATGTGTGTAATTAATTTTAACAAAATTAGCATGATGGATACCACCATTTCTTGGTAAATCATGCTTGTAATGGTAAAAATGTTTTCCATTACACCAACAACTAAGACAATCGTAAAACATATCCCATGTTTATGCTATTACCATCCAGAGCCTCCCTCGTCGTGGATAAGTTCATTGTATTGTTATTATAAACAGTGTTTTGTTTTTTGTTCGAACTATACAATGATGTATGAATGTTTGTTTCTATACAGTGTGACCTCTCTACAACAACCAATGAGGTTCAATAACTATCAATGTGGGATGGTAGTTTGGATTCTTGGGTGGGGCATACTTTCATGAAGTTTGGGCATGAAATAATTTCCGTGATAGGCTCCTAGCGGTATGAATGAACAGCAAATATGATTATTAATTTTAAACTTCAAACAAAATTCACCCTGCAAATGGCCCAATATCTTTTTAAAGATATTTCTTGTTCCAATTTAAGCTAAAATTTGACTTTAGTGGTCTTTTTTTTAAAGGTGACTTCTTGAATAAGCAAGTTGTATATTTATGTCTTTGTTATTGATATACACCAGTAGCGTGTTCAATTACACAAAACGTTACAGAACGATACATTCGGAACTCCTCGGCCATTCGTTGCGAATAATCTCGGACATATTTAGACGCTATTTTGAAACTACCGGTGTTGAAGTAGAAAATATATGATCGTGTAGGCATTGAGTGATGTTTCGTTTTTAGTCCGTAAATTTTGAAACATCATGTATCGTTATGTAACGCTCTGTTACGTTCGCGGTAACGGAACACGCTACAGTTTACATGATTAGATTCAAAATCTGTTTTTAGAGCTTAATTATGTAATTTTGGAGAAAGTTATTATATCCTAACACTTTATCTTATTTAAATTTTAAGACTTAAATACAATACCAAATTACCAACAAGATCATTGAGTATTTACATTCTAATCATATGTTTGCTTTTGACCTACTTTCACTTTGAAATGCAAGAAATACCAAATTTAAAAAGATTTTAAGTGGAAATGATTGTTGACTAGTATTTTTAACATGGTGGTCAGTCAACCTACTTGCTGGTCATAAAAACGCTAGAGTATTCTCCCTCCTACCTCTAATTCTATATCATGTAGGGCAGTTGTAAGTCACTGAAGGAAGTATACACTGGTTTACCGATAAATCCAGAGATTTAGCCTTTCCAGGAACAGTGAGTAGGTTGACTGGCCTCAGTGATATGACCTATACAAAATTTGTGTTGCTATGCCCAACAAATGAAAAAAAAGAGGCAAAATCATGTTCTTATTTTCACAAATGACAGAATGCTCTGAATGTATATTTCTATTCAACAGGCTAGAAAACAATCATCTCTTGGTACATAAACAAACTGTTGTTGGGATATTTATTTTTTTTGGTCATATTCAACGCATATTTAGGTCATATATATATATGACAGCCAGCTCTTCCTACTATAGGTTTCCTGGACAATTTTTCTATCACCAGTACTAACTTACCCTACCATGAGGCCGACAGCTTTTGTATTGTGTATGACCTACCGCGAACGGGCTGGAACCCGCGATCTCTGGATTCAAAGTCAGACATACTAACCACTACGCCACACCTACTGCACTTGTATAGGATATCACTATGTAACAGTAACCTAAAATATAACTGATTCTATATCTCTTTGCATTGTCAGGCTAGCTCATTTGGTAGCACACAAGTCGACTGATCCAGGGGTCGTGCATTCCATTCCTGGGTGGGGCATACTTTCGTGGAGCTTGGTCATGAAATTATTTCTTCGACCATTCTTCCTCTTACCAATGATTCTTAATCATGTAAGGCAATTGTCAGTCAGACTCACTGATAGAAGTATGTGCCTAGTAAATGGTTAAAAGCTATATCCAGGGATTTAGTCTTTCCAGGAACTGTGAGTAGGTTGACAGGCAACAATTATATGACCTATACAATGTGTTGCTATGGCGTTAAACCCAACAAAAAAGAAATATCTTGCTGCTCTCAATATTAAACCTGGCTATAATGTTTACCAACACTAATGTATATACTTACTTATATTGTTAAGTATATAATGTCATGTAATGGTTAAGGGGCGGATCCAGGATTTTTTTCTAGGGGGGGGGGGGTGGAACTTTTTCTAGGGGAGGGGGGGGTCCAAAACCACATTATACACATTTTGCAGAATAATGCAATACATATACTTTGTACTAATGAAAAAAGCTACCTAACCATTAAATCTATTTTAAGCACCAAGAAAAGTGGCTTCATGCTATTTAGAAATGATGTACAATACAAGCAAGAAATACACTAATGGATTGGTACTTTTTGTAAATTCCAGGGGGGGGGGGTCTGGACCGCCTGACCCTTCCCCCTTCCTGCTAGATCCGCTTATATGGTATAACATGTTGTCATAAGCTAGGATATGATGTACAATATACATCTAACAGTATACTATGTTTGATGAAAGCTAATGTTGTTGTTGTTGGAAGTTAATGATGTTCAGATTTGTTTATAATTTATGTATGGATATATTGGGATGTAATCTTATGATGGTACATGTTTTCATAATTACAAATTCTAAATATGTCTCATTATGTGTCATGAAAATGCCTGTTTTCTGTTTTACGAAGTTACTGATTTAAGATGATAATTATGTCTGAAGATTTAACGATGTAAACAAGTTATGTATCATCACAATTTCGTCATGAATATTATGATGAGAAAAGGTCACCTGAACGTGACCTTCGTTTGGAAAAGGCCAGACCTAAATTAATGAGTATGCGAGTGGTAAAATTTTAGATCGGGTTTTAATCAGATTGATCATGGCGGTCAGTCTACCAACTGTACTACAAACTGGGATTTCAGTGTCAGATATATGAAAAAAATCATGTAGGTCTATCAAGCTATCAAGATGTCAGGGAAAAACTGCATTAGGGGTGTAATGGTTAACCAATATACCGGTTAAAATTGCAATACGACTTCTGATGGTTTTAACCAGTTTGTTTTTCTCTCTGAACCGGTTTTTCTAGTTATGTTCCATACTGATTGTTTTTATCAGAGTCTGAAATTTTAATGTTTGAATTAATGTTTAAATGTGTTTGGGAAACCTTGAAATCTTTTTGCGTAAAGTGAGAGAATAATTATCTTTGAAAGTCCAGTCAAAACCTTTTTTCTAACTTATTCAAAAATACAAATATTTATGTACAATGTTGATAAAATTAAGACGATGCACGTGCATTAATTTATGCTATGCATGTATGCGCAAAGAACAATATGTGTTGCAATACGGTTTTTACTGTATTGTTACACCCCTAGTCTGCAACGTTCTGTATTCACATGCATTTAAGACTAGTTTTACTCAACATACTTACCACAAAATATGATTTTTATGACATTTAATTCTAGTTTAGCTCTATGAGTGATGTTTGTTGGGGGGGGGGGTATTCAATTCAGCTGTTGGTGGGGTACAGTTTCCTTAATGTTTCAAGTTAATGATTTATTTCGTTAATGTTTTGCATACAGCATTTTATCAGCTTTAAAAACTCTTATATTCATTGTAGTCCTTAAACATGTACCCTGGGCCACAACAAATTGATCATATGTTCTATGGATTCGCTCGCACTGATGGTTTGGACGGTTTTTTACAAACAAGTATTTTTATTTCCTCGCTCGCCCATAAAAATTTGGTTAAACGGCTATATAAAGCAAGTGAATAAAGACTTTTAAAAAAAAATGTCTTCACTCGTTGCCCCATTTTTACCAAAAAAATCCGTAGAACATATGATCAACTTGTTGTGGCCTTGGTGTAAGTTTATGAAGTACAATGTATACATGTATGGTCTGTTCTAATGCAGGGAGAAAACTTCCCCATGAGTTGTAGTATACTGCCCTCAGAAAGTTCCTTCACAGTACTGTAAATTATACCCCCGCTTCGAAGAAGAGGGGGGTGTACTGTTTTACCCTTGTCCGTGCGTGTGTCCGTCCGTCCGTTACAAAATTTCTGTAGCAGTTTTCTCAGCAACTATAACATGCAGCAGCCTAACACTTGCATATTGCTTCAACCCATAGTCCCATGTGGTGTAAAGCGATTTCATGCTCCTTGCTCATCTACTTCCTGTTTGTCGCATATTTTTAGATTTTTGCGGGGGTATCACTAGTGAGCATCAGCTCACAGATTTACTTGTTGAATTACTGTTACTTCCGTGTTCATGTTTGAAGAATCTTAATTATGTACTCCCCCCTCCAAAAAAATGTTGTAGCCGTTTCTTGTCTGCTCAGTTTCTCAGCACCTTTTTACAGATTTAACTAGGGACTTTAGTCAGTTATCTTTCCCTGATTAAATCTGAAGCATTCCAATTGGTAAGTTACTGGTCCTTACAGTTGGAATCCTTGGATTTTATCATTGATTTCCTATGTAAGGATGATAAAATATTTCATCTAATATCTTTCTTGTTAATAAAGATATTAATAGAAGTGATGAAACTTAGATAGTTCTTTACCCTTAAAATACTTAGTTTGAATTTCAAACAAATCAAGTTATTTTCAAAAAAGTTATTTAAGATTAATTTTAGCAAATTGACATTGAAAAGTAAGGGTAAAATCCGAGTAATCCAACTACTTGGACCTACCTATTTGAAGAGTAAACAAGGGGGAAATAATTGACTAAAGTTCCTTATTCAAACTTCACACATAAACCAGGTATCAAGCTGACATGTGCATATCCCATTTGGTTTTTGCAGAGTTATGGCCCTTTGATGGAAAATCTTGGCCTCTCATTTTTCAGCTCCTTATTTCTTGACAAACACGTGTACATTCAGTGATAGGTCTGAATTTCATTGTTTATTGATAATACATTATTCTAACATTGGAAATGGAATTTCTATTGGTTCATTTTACTTTTGACTTGCAGCAAAAGTTTACCATCTGCCTTTAAAACTCTTGTCAATGTATCTCAATGAGCCAATATTAAGTTTTCTGTATTTGTGTTATTTCATATCTATAAGAAAAATATACTGATTTCAAAAAGCGAAATTAAAAATTGCTGAACAGCAAACTGCTTACAACTTTTCGAAATTCTATATAGTACATTGCAAAAAGTAGGGCTGTCACGATACACCAGAAGCGTATCGCAGTATATATTGTTTTGCAAACCAAAGACACGGCTGCATAAAACTTTTGTCTTAAAAAATATTCAACTGTTCAGTATCGAAGTATATTTATATAGGATTTAGTAGGGAAAGTATCTGTAGCAGACTGAGAAAAACTGGGCATTTTAGAGTTATTGGAACATCCTGAACGCATCCAAATTAATTGGTTTAATTCTTTAAACTTAAGCTTTAATTGAATGAACCATGGAAAATTGACATAGTTACATGTGCATGAATAACACAGAGAATTTGTAGTCAGGGGCCGATCCAGCATTTTTTCTAGGGGGGAGGTCCATACTTTCGAAGCACAACCACATTATACACTTTTTGCAAAATAGTGTAATATATTAATAATAAAAACTACATAACAATTGAATCTTTGTTAAGCACCAAGAAAATTTGCTTCATGCTAATTAAAAATGACTTACAGTCAAGAAATACACAAATGGACAGGTACATTTTGGAAATTCTAGGGGGGGGGGTCTGGACCACCAGACACCCCCCAAGCTAGATCTGCCTATGCTAGTGAATGAACTGTACTCTATAAGCTAGATACATGTTTATAATATTTGATGAAATTTAAAGATAGTGACAAAGTACTCATGTATTTCTCTATATTTTCAGATTATTTTGATAAAAGATGAATCTTTGATGCGGGAACTTGTTACCATAGCAACCAATGTGAAAACTGTGAGCCTTGGTTGGACTTCTAAATTAGCTAAAGGTATTAGCTGTTTTATGATTTTATTCCTTGATAATACAGAGTCCCGGTGTCTCAGTTCTTTTCAGGCCATATTTTGGCTGACAGTAGGCCACATTTTACTTTAAATATACATTCTCCCTCCTACCACATATTCTAAATTATGTATGACAGATGCCAGTCACTGATGCAGTGTTCTCAGTAAGATTTTTGTTGAATAGGCTCAAATAGAAAAAGTAATAAGCTTTCTAGGGCAGTCTGGATTTTTTTTCTTTTCCTTCATTTTTTTTTTTGGCCAATTTAACAGGCCTTTTAGTCTTTCAAACCGGCTGTTTAGCTCGGCAGTGGGTTCCTAACGAGATCACTGTGATGGAAGTATGCACCTAGTAACTGGTTAACAGATAAATCCAGAGATTTAGCCCAGTGTTTATTTTTACTCTTAGGGGAAAGGTGGCGGGGCCCTTTTTGAGGGAAGAATAGCGACAAAAACCAAATTAGGGGGAAACATTTCCTAAAAATATTTTCATTCTTTAAATAAAATTGATCCTCTTACAGAGAAACATATCTGTCTACCTAGTAAATAAAATTTTAATAATTGGACCCATATATTCATCTGTGATTTCTATGTTATGCTTGAGAAATAGGCAAAAATGCTATAAAAAGTACAAACATTTGAGGAAAACTCCAACAGGGGAACTTTTTACCTGGGAAGGGGAAAAATATATACTTTTTGGATAGGGGAATGGGGCCCAATTTCGGCCCCAAAATGGCCTGAAAAAAACCACTGTAGCCTGATTAAGTTAGACTGACTGCTGTGATATGACCAATTAAAATTAATGCATTGCTCCAGTGCTAAACCCAAACCAAAAAAAATATTCACAATGTGAGCTGGAACATAAAATATGAACAGTGAAGATGAAAACCAAAGATATTTTGTGGCCATGTACAAGTTGTTTTATCTTATCATACGTTAAATCAATTATCATAAGTAGTTATGTTGGCAATGATATCAGTTAAAATAATATATATTCTAAGCCAGGATGTTATTTCTAACTGATATATTGACCAATTATAACCTCATTATGATCTACCAATAATCTGTGCAGGGAGGGGGGGGGGTCCGGACCTAACCCTAAAATTTCAAATATGTACCTGTCCATTAGTGTTTTTCATGACTGTAAGTCGTTTTTTAAGTAGCGTGAAGCATTTTTTTTCCTTAACATAGATTTAATGGTTACATACTTTTTATTATTAATATGTATGCATTTTTATGCAGATATTGTATAGTGTGGTTGTGGTTAGAAAGTTTTGATGCCCCCCTAGAAAAAAATCTAAGATCTGTCCCTGGTATTTATTAATTAATGAAACATTTTTGATATTTTGATATCTCTGAATTGGCATGGTTTCCTAACATTAAAGTAGTTAAAATAAATCAGGAAGTTTTATGATTTTTTTTCTACTGGGGTTTAACACAGTGTTAACATAATTGTAGGTTGTTTTACAGCACCTGGCACACCTTACCTAGCTCTCCCGGACCGTTGTCTATAACCAGTACTCACCTACCCTTCCACAAGGTCGGAAACTTCTCTATATACCTTGATAATGGAGGAAATTTAAAATTATTGTCAAATTTTAATGGAAGGGTTTAACCACCGTGGGTGGGATTCAAACGCATAACCCCTTTTGGAGACTAGACTCTAAATCTTGACACCCTATCAACTAAGCTACAGACCCAGTGTAATACTCAGATTTTCCCCCACCCAGTTTTCCCCCCGGGGAAGAATTTAGAAATATATAGTGATTTAGTTTTTTCTGGACTTGTGTTCAAAAACCTTATAATTATGACAAGTTATTACTGTCGCCATATAGATAACACCGTATATTGATTACTTGTCCATGCATTGAGTACATTGTATACAGTAATTATATTGTATTGTATACATGTACATTGTACACTAGGTTATTGTTCAATCTATGTTATAATCATTATAATTACTTGGTATGTTAATTAGTGATGATGTCAGCATACTAATTACTTTATTGTTGTAATTACTACTGGATTATATAATTATGTCACTGGCACCCGAGTCCTCACATTCTTTAATCACTCCGGTATACATTACCCATTACCGTGTACAAGTTATAACTATACTTTCATTATATAATATTCACATGGTATTGAACCATTTTGACAGTAGGTATTGTTCGTTTTTTCTCAACTGTCAAAACATGAATAATTTCACGGTGAATGCGTTTTTTAAAATTCTTGTTGTAATACACCCATGAGTTTCCGAAAGTGTGTATTATGATCGAGTAAAGCTTCTTATGCCGTATTATAAGTTTTGGTCAAGATATTTTTAATGAAAAATAGGCCGCCAGTACAAAAACAATGCATTCAGTCACCGTGAAATTATTCAAGCTTTGACAGTTGAGAAAAAACGAAAAATACGGTCTGACAGATTAATTTTACCTTCAGGAATTTATTTGAATGCAAATATCGGTCTCGATTTGTAGATTAAACATTTCTTTACAAAACTGACTATTCAAAACTTTCATATCTTAAACAGTTATCTTGAAGTTTATCGTAATTTCAATATAATCAGTTTGCAGCAATTTTGATACATTGATCACTTCCGGTGTAATCATGACGCGTTAACCGGAGTATACTGATTGGTTGATAAACTTTTTGAGACATTTCCCGTACCTTGTCAATGTAGCGCGCCAAATTTAAACCCAATTGGAATGCACCGCCTAGATAAACATTTACATGTCCCAAGTTCTATGAATAGAATATATTCGTAATTATATTAGTCCAGCGAACCAGGCTACATTTTTTTTTTACTTCGTTGTCTGGGTTCTATTCCTGGTTTCAAGTTTTATTTATACACCATGTGTCACATCACACAATGAAATAAAACATAAAATGTTACTTCAATAGTCTTAAAGATATACTACATATCTAAAAGATTTATTTTAAACCTCAATGTTTAGTTTCGCATAAGTGATTTTTTTAAACCTCAGTGTTTATTTTCACATTAATTAGTGATTAATTTTAAACATCAGTGTTTATTTTCCCATTAGTGATTAATTTTAAACCTCTGTGACTATTTTCACATTAGTGATTAATTTCAAAACATCGGTGGTTATTGATGTATCAAATAGGGGCAATTATAAAAAAATAAGACCAAGATTTGATAAAAATGTTTTATTTAAAAATCTGCTTGGTTAGCTGAAGGAGAGAGCATCTGGCTTGAATCTCAGGATGACAGGTCATGGGTTCATTTCTTAGATTAGACTGACGGGCCTTTGTTGGGTTTGTTCATGAAATATTTCGTTTGATCGTTTTCTGGCCTACCTCTCTATCAAGTAATGCAGTTATCAGCCACTGTCCAGGAGAAAGGAATGTAATAGGCTGAAAGTTAGGGTCAAGAGGCCTAGACCTATCCAACAACCATGAGTAAGGAGCAGTTGTTTAGTGGTAGGATGTGCTAGAGGATTCGGGTTCGATTCTCAATAGGGGCACTAATTACCTTTAGCAAGAAATTTACCTACAGTTGTTCCACTCCACGCAGGTGTAAATGGGTATTGTGAGGGATCGCCGGCCTGAAGGTGATTTCAGTGATCGGGGATTATTGTACAGTATTATAAAGTCGACTTAACTTGTATATAGAAGCAGACTTTAAAACACCCTTTATTATTGAATAAGTGGATCAACTAGCCCAATAAGACAGAAAATATGTTGAAATGTAGCTTTAAATTCTCAACATTACATTACTGTTTTATGTTTGATTTGTTTCAGGGTTCATCTGTATTTGATCTGAAGACAAATAAGTATAAAATAAGAAATCATTTAGAAAAGTGATACCTGTGATAAGTGAAAAATACTTGTTCCAAGGGAGAGAACTGATACCTACCTGAATACTTGATTTAGAGGAAGATTTTGTTCATTGTGCTTATAAACATCATTACAAATCATAAAGAAACAACAAGAATACATCTTAAACATTACAAATTGGACTAAAAATAAGCTTTTTAACTCTTACTTTTTGAGTTAAGAAAAAAAATTGTTTGAATTTAAAGGGAGACAACTCTAACTCTTCTTTTAAAAAAAAACAAGGGAGATAATTTTTAATGACATATTGACTTACATTATTGAAGATATATGATTGAGGGTGAAAACTCTTTAACTCATAAAAAGAGAAGGGAAATTATTTACTTAGTGTTATTGTACGACAGGAATCGCCCACTTCAGTGGTAAATATCTCCATGTTTGTAAATTCTTAAGTCCAGATTTAATATTGAGATATCTTAGTGAAAATCATTTATGGATGTTTGTGTATTGTGTTGAATTGATTGCTAACTGTGACTACATATCTCTTTATAAACACTTAAAATATTTATTTTATGGACATTTTATTTATGGATATTTGTGTTGAACATCATTTCCTGATAATTTTATTTATGGATTAAGTGTTTAGGGGATTTTTTATGTTATTGTTTCTGGATCAAATATTTACAGGAAATATTGATGAGATGTAACATTTAAACATTTTATGATATTTTTATTTATGCATTAAGTGTAAAAAGGGAAAATATTTCATGATTTAGTTAGAGCTTATTAATTCATGTGATAATTGCATATATTTCTATTTTTAGATACATTTTGGGATACTATAAGTGAACGTGACATTGTCAAGCTAGGTTCTATTGTTTTAAAGGTTAAATTGTATAAAAACTGGAATACATTCCCTCCTGGAAGAAGTTCTTCATTTTTCTGTGATACTTGTTAACTTTGTGATATCTTTTCTGTGTAATAAACTTAACAAGGGAGACTACTTTACATGATCAGTTAAGAGAGATTTCAAAGGGAAGTAATTCTAAATTTTGAAACATTTTAAGCACCTTGCTGCAAAGGAAAAGAAAATTATTTATAACTAAGAAACGATTATTATCAATTTGGAAGCAAAGACATCATAGAGTGGTTGAGGAATCTGGAATTTGTGATAAAGAAACAAATCTGAACTATACACAGTTGTATTGTAAAGGGAGGCAATCCCTAATAAACCAGGGACCAGTTATTATAAACTATCAAAGGGAAGTAACTATTGAACATTCCAGAGTTTTCAACTTCCAAGTATATTATTCTACATGACTATGGCAATGGGTACTTTAATATGTTTCAACTGTTGTCTAACTGAACAGCCACAACCTGTAAGTTCAAATGGTTTTTATTTTGTTGTTTTTTTTTTTGTGTCGAGTTTAAGGTGGGTCGGTACCTATGTGGGTTTAATTTACTTGCATGCCTGTTTATAGCGCGAACCAGTATGACGGCCATGACGTCGTGAAAAATAACAACAACGTCGCTAAGGTTACCAGAAAAACAAACAACAGGCATGAAGGTATCTGCCTGCCAACTTTTATCATAATCAGTGAACATAATATTTTTTCATTTTTTTCTCTGAGTAAGGTACCGACCCACCTTAAATTTAACGCCATAGCAAAACATTGTGTAGGTCATATCACTGTGGTCCGTCAACCTACACACTGTCCTGGAAAAGCTAAATCTCTGGACTCAGCTTTTAATCAATTACTTAGAACATACTTCCATCAGTGACTGACAACTGCCGTACATTATTTAGAATCAGTGGGAGGAGGGAGAATTAACATATACATTATTTCATGACCATGTTCCTGGAGAGAATGCCCTGCCCAGGAACTTTACCCACGACTCTTGATCAGATTATATGTGTGCTAGTTGGATGGGCTAGTATGTATTTACCTTTAATGTAATACTCCCCACATTATCCTGTCTTCGACTCAAGCCCTACTACATGTCAAGCCTACGACAGGTGCTCTAGGCTAGTTAAATTTACTGATTTCATATCTACATGTATGTTTTCTGTTTTTGGCAGAGTCAGAAATAAAATAAGTTTTTAAAGAAATGATAAAAAATCACTGTTTATCCGCCGAATTTATACTGGGTTTAACACTGTGTCAACCTAATTTTTTAAGTTGTATAACTACATTCAGCGAACCTGACCTAGCTCTCCTGGATCCTTGTCACCTACCCTTCCACAAGGCCAGAAACTTTTCCATTATTGATAGTGGAAAATTGTCATTGTCATATTTTCATGGAATGGTACACTGTATAACCTCCCTGGATGGGATTCGAACCTGTATACTCTCTTCAGGACACTAGATGGGGGTAAAGGATCAAATCCCACCTTGGGAGGTTATTACTGAAGCACCTGAGACAGTAAAATGTATTAATATTATAAATAAGATAATTGTACAATTTCAGAAACATCGGCGACGTATTGACAGAAGTATGATTGGTGAGCCGACAAATTTCCGACATACGGCTCATGTCGGCTCGGGAGATGTCAGTCTAACACCAAATAGTTCAACCAATAGCGTATGTACAAACACCTATATTTTACCATTCTGTAGTCTTGGTCTTTGTATACTTGAATGTAGTATAAAGTAAATAATGTAAGATAAAATTTCTTGAAAAGAAAACAATAGGAGTGTTTTGCTAAGGATTTTTAAAAATGTTGGCCCCTAAGATTAAAATTGTTGGGGGACATTTAAATCTTATTTGGGCCCTGAGGAATCTGATAGATTTGCTATCCAATTAATTAATTTTCTTAATTACTATTACTCATGTTGTTACTGAATCAAATTATCTCAAACATAGTATCATAGTAATATCTTCGAAACTTCTTAAGGGATTCACTTGAAACTTTACACATATCTACAGGGTTACCATCAGAGGTCAAATACCAAGTTGCATAACTCTTGCATGAATTTCGACTGATTGTAGCTGTTGTTACCTCCTGATTAGTCGAGCACACTGTCCGTGGTCTGCTCTTGTTAGTAATTCTGACTGACAGTCCTAGCCAGTTTATTCTACCAGGGAGACTTGATGTCAGGGACCACAATGGAAATAAGGGTTTGCCCTTTTTATACCCCCGCTTCGAAGAAGAGGGGGATATACTGTTTTACCCTTGTCCGTGCGTGCGTGTGTTCGTGTGTGCGTCCGTTCGTTACAAAATTTCCGTCGCAGTTTTCTCAGCAACTATAACATGCAGCAGCCTAATACTTTGCATATTGCTTCATCCCATAGTCCCATGTGGTGTAAAGCGATTTCATGCTCCTTGCTGATCTACTTCCTGTTTGTCGCATATTTTTAGATTTCGTCAAATGAAAGTTACATTATGATAGTCATACATGTATTTCTCACTGCGGGGGTATCACTAGTGAGCATTAGCTCACAGATTTACTTGTTTGTGTTATCCCTGGTGTTGGTGTGCAAGACATACATGTAGTAACTACATCATGATGTCTTTGAAATTTGTGTTTGTATGTATTTTACTATGTGTACTCTGCCTAATAAATATAATTATTCTACCAATGTTTGTTGTTGTTCTATTTATAGTTAACCAATATTCAAGGTCAAATGTCATCTAAAGGTGAAGGTCACGATCAAGCAAGTTCAACTGCTGTACATTTAAATGTCATAGATTTACCTGTTAGGAATAACTCATAGGTAAGAAATGTTTATACTGGATTTAACATTGCGTCAACAGGGTAAATGCAGTCTTGAAAAGGCCCTAAAGTTTGGTTGTTGTTTTGAAAAGGCCCTAAATTGCATGGCTGGCCTTGAAAAGGCCCTAAATTGCATGGCTGGCCTAAGGCCCTAAATTGCATGGCTGGCCTTGAAAAGGCCCTAAATTGCATGGCTGGCCTTGAAAAGGCCCTAAATTGCATGGCTGGCCTTGAAAAGGCCCTAAATTGCATGGCTGGCCTTGAAAAGGCCCTAAATTGCATGGCTGGCCTAAGGCCCTAAATTGCATGGCTGGCCTTGAAAAGGCCCTAAATTGCATGGCTGGCCTTGAAAAGGCCCTAAATTGCATGGCTGGCCTTGAAAAGGCCCTAAATTGCACTATCTTTGCCATAGATTTTAGTTAGGAAACTATTTGGTTGGTTAATTATCAAAATGTAATTGATTTACAAGACTGTTGAGCCCATTATCATGGCAAAAATTAATGAAGCACACTATTATATGATTATTAAGTAATTTTAATATTAAATTTAGGTAGCCATAGCCATTGAAAAATGCCATGCGTGCAGCAAGCCATCTACCTGGAAGGAGGCCCACTGATGTGGATGATGCCCCCACACCTGCATGATAATCAAATGACCGACGATGATACTTATTGAAGGGTACTGGAGATCACTTTAAAGCAATTAACTGTTGTTTGATTAACAAAAAATTGTAAATCAGACATTTGTTTATGTCATGAAAATTAAGCCCTAAATTTAGTATAAAAGACCCTGAAAAAGCTCTTATTTAATCTTCCAGGGAGACTCTTAATTTAACTTATGTTCCAGACCCAAGCTAATCCGAGATCTGCTTTTGTTTCATTTTGAAGCTGTTAATATTGATTAATTTTAATACTTTAGACAGTGTGTATTTTATGTCTGCTATTTTGACAGTTGAACTGTTATTGGTTAGGTGGACTTTGATTGGACAATTTGTAATTTAAAAAAAAAAAAACCGGGTCGATAGCGCAGTTGGTAGCGCGCCGGGATTTTGATACTCGTGCCCGAATCCCGCCCGGGGAGGTTATACCCTTCCATGAAAATTTGACAATAATGTCGATTTTCCTCCATTTATTAGATAATATCAGGCTGTCAACCAGTTCCTATATTCCTATATTATTCCTATATTTTGGATGTCATTCCTATATTTTCAAAAGTGTCCTATATTTCCTATATTTATACTATATTTTGTCCATCATTCCTATATTTTTATAATTCATTCTAATTTGAACATGTCGAGTATGTTTAATTGTTTTTTTCCCTTATATAATTGAGTATTTTTTTTCTGTTTCCTCTTATACTGCCTATAAGTTGAATAATGCAAGTCAATGCCTATGATGAGTTGTTCTGGTAGGTGGCTGTCAAGTGTCAGTATTCAAGTTGCCCTAACACTTTGCTACATATATTACTCTTCAATAACCCCTCTTGAAAAATTTAGAAGAAATGTTCCTTGTTCAATTTTCAAAGTGTTCTGTTCAACCTAATTGTATTTGGTAGTTCATGTCACTTATTACCCGTTCACTGCAACCTATAAAATACATTGCTAAATTATACTTTATAGCATAACTCTACTTGTAGTTAATTAATGGTACCACTAGTGCGTTTATCAGTAGATCTCTCAATCTGTAGGCATGCATCCTTTCACTCATTGTATTTCGTCAGAAATAAAGTTACATAGTTATTGAAAGGAAATAAATCAATGAACCTGTTTTTCATTACTGGCAGGGCTAGAAATTGTATAGTAGATCTGAAACATTGCCAAGTATTCCCCTTAAATGATTTTGAGTGACAAATTTTAGCCTCATGTTTAATTAAACTAGCTCTATTCGGGTGTATTTTTTCTTTCTCAATGTATATACATGTAGTACATTGTAGTTATTACTATAGTTAAACAGTTAACATTGGAATTCAATGATAAAATCCAAGGATTCCAACTGTAAGGACCTACTTACCAATTGGATTGCTTCAGATTTTATCAGGGAAAGATGACTGACTAAAGTCTCTAATTTTGTATAATGTATAGTCCATTTTTTCTAAACTGTCAAAGCTTGAATAATTCACAGTAGCTGAATGTGTTATATCTCTATAGGCATGAAGCCTTGAAGTAACTAAAATATCTTGACTGAAAACCCATCATACAACACAAATACCTGATTATAAAACACACTATCGGAAAATCACGAATGTTAGACTACAATTATTTTAACAAATGAAGTCGCCATGAAATTATTCATGTTTTGACAGTTGAGAAAAAACGAACAATTATTTATCTTTTATTTCAGCTTTATGTATTATACTGGTCTGAAAACTGTGTTTAGAATATTCAAGTGCTTTCATATTCCACTAATATGTTTCAACTCAGGCTTGAAGAGACTTTAGAAGAAAGAAGCGTGCTGATTGGTCGAGCTTCTATGATTCCTGTTTGTTGATTGGTCGATATGATGTCGTCATGACAACTGATCAGATTTTGTTAGAAATTTAAATCTGTTAATATTCTTTTGTAAAATGATAAACAATTGTTGACAGAGTGTTATTTATTCTCAATATTATAATCAGTCTTGTTATACTGTTTTGTATATTTTGTAACAATTGCTGTCATTGGCTGACTTAAATTGTTCCAGCCAATTACAATCATTGATGTAAAATTATTAAGATTTTTACTAACTTTGAAGCAGGTCTTTCATTTTATGAACACAGATATATTTTTAGCGCATTTGTGATTGGCTTATTTAAATTGTTGTAGCCAATTACAATCTTTGAGGTGAAATTTACCTGTAACTTTGAAGCAGGTCTTCTGTTTTATATATTTACAGAATTATTTTGTAAGAAACACTGTCATTGGCTGATTTAAATTGTTCCAGCCAATCACAATCTTTAATGGAAAGTTGAGATATATTTTGTTATATTTATTGTTATTGTACTTTTAACTTACATCAATTTTAAAGAAATTATAGTCTGGAGAAATCTTACTTTCCTTCAGGCTTAGAAATTGAAGAATATTCAGTGTTGCCCATCTATGCTTGTTTTGATTGAAAACAAATATTCCGTAGATTTTTTCATGCTTTTTGATGAATATATTTTTGAAAAATAAGGGACATAAGTAGTGTTCTTTAAATTCTGACATCTCTTATTGCTTGGTGAAAGCAACTTGCTGATTAGTTTTGCTGATTTGGTTAATTGCTGCATTGAATGTAATATAGCTTTCATAGAAGCTTAAATGATTCAGCAGTTTTTTACACTAGACCCATGCTGATATTTTAGTGGGTGGGGTAGTTATTATGTTTTGTATAGAAGGTAGTTAATTTGGTAATTATGCTTCCCAAAACTCTGATTGCGGGGTATATCGGAGTCAGCTTGTCTGTTGGCCTTCTGTAGCTTTTACTTGTCCGTTCAATTTCTCGGCACCTATTGTACTGATTTGATTATAAATTCTCTAACAGACAGGGTATCAAGAAGGCATGTGCCTATCCCATTTTTTGCAGAGTTATGGCCTTTTGATGAAAAATTTTGCCTGCTCATTATCTCAACACCTAATTGAATTCAAACTTCTGGACAAGGCCTGTTGGGGGATATATCATCACATTCAGTGATATGTTTAGTTGATTCTGCTAATTGTTAGGATTTTGTATTTTATATATTATTATATTATTGGCACACAGTACTTGTCTCGGTCTATGCTAACATGTTAAGGCCATGCCAAATCGAAATTCTGTTAAGCGTCAACTCAAATTTGACAAACCTAGGTACCTATTCACAAAAACACACAAACCAAAAATGAAAGCACATATTATTTTTTACAACAAAAAAACATTGAATTATATAAATATTTTCAATGGAATAACATCCTCGTAATATGAAATAATGGTCTGAATTTAATATAAAATGACTAGTTTTTTTTTACGTAAAATACATATTGTATTGATGACGCGTTTATGATAAATTGCTTGTGATGAATAACGTAGTTGCTGAACACTATTTTCCCTGAATTAAATTGTCGTATTGAATTCTGGAACATCAGAATTATTTAAGAAACTTTTACCAACAATTTTGTTTTTTATTTTGATTTTTGACTCTAAAACCTAGGCGCACGCGGACGCTTAACAAAACTCCGATATGGCATGGCCTAATATGTTAAACTGAGCGTGGTCAAGTGGTTAGGATGTTGGACTAGTTATCATTGTATAGCTAGCTCCCTGTTGTGCAAGTCCATCCATAACATATCCAATTGTTTCCTTTAGGCTTATTTTAAAATTAAGTTTGTTTGCCCTTTACTGAATAACCTGAAAAAATGCTGCCGACTCAAAAAATTTTATTAAAAAATATATGTGTTTTTTTTTATTGGTCACCACGGTTCATCTTATTCTCATAGTTTCTTTACGCTAATGATTCTGCTTTAGGAACATATTGAAATCATAAGATATTAGATGGATATAATTTATAAATAGACAAGAACAAACAAATTGTTTTGCTGGATCTACCTAAATGAGGGATACTTCTTGAAAAAAAAAATATATTTCCTACCTACCTACCCAACCCAAAAATTTAGAGTCGGTAAAAGGCAAACAAAGTATTTTTTAGTTTAGGCCTAAGCGAAAAACTTTATCCTATTGGCACAGAACTAGGGGAACCAGGAAGCAGACTCGAAAGTGATCAATATTAACTTGTTAGAACTTGTTTCACAATCAAGCCATAATAAATTATCATCAACTTATTAATAAATAGGGATGGATCCAGTCTTTTCCCCAGGATTAAAGTTTAGACTTTTGGAGGTAGAAAAGACTCGAATATTATTTTCTAAAATCCCCTTGGAAGATGGGGTCTAGACTTAGATTAGGGATAAGATTAGGGTCACTTGAACCGAACAATTTTTTTGTTAGGCATTAAACAAGATATTACCTCAAAACTGTGATTTTCAAAATAGGGAACATAGGTTTTTTGTTATTATTATACCTCACTGATATTTCCCTATGCTAATGCCCTATACCGGAGCGGGTGATATTTTGTTCGATCACATGGTAATATTACCCGCTGTCTAAGGGAGACCACTTATTAACGATTAGTAGCCGTTAGTAACCGTGGCGTAGTGGTTAGCATGTCTGACTTCGAATCCGGAGATCGCGGGTTCGAATCACGGTCGCGGCAAGGTATATTAGTGATATAATTCAGTTTTTTTATTGTACTGATTGTTTTCTTTACTGTGTTGTTATTTGTTGTTCAATAAATATTTACATGTTACAGTTTTGTTCGGTATAATAAAACAAATAACACATGGCAGTGAGGGTGACAGTACAGATTATCAACCCTTGAAAATTAATATCAACCTCGGCTAGCGCCTCGGTTGATATTATTTTCCTCGGGTTGATAATCTGTACTGTCACCCTCACTGCCATGTTTTATTTATATACTGTTTCCCTGTGACAATATAGCATGTGCCTTTAATGAAGATATTGTTGGTTGACATGAGTTATTAAATTACTATAGTTTACACAGTCTGGTTAAATATACTGGGTACTGGGTCACATATGGCTTTGATAGATGATCTGGATTTCCTGCCCCTTACCACTATTGTTAATGTGCCGGACAAAAATTAAATGTGATGTTGCGTGATATATTAATATAGCAAGCAAGATTTTTAATGATTTTCTCATTTTTACCTGTGTAAATATTTGTTTTTACTGATGGGTTGAAATGTTTGTACTCAAAGTGTTTATACTTAAATTCACTGTTAATAGACAGGAAATGTTAATGGAAAGAAATTTTTATCAGAATGAAATGTTCTCGTTGAACTTTGTACTAACATAATTTTATTCAATCATTATTAAACCAAATACATTCTTACTTTTTAGATGTTTTTGTGAATTTGATTGGCCCCCTTTTCGACATTTTATTGGCCTCTTTTTAGTCATTTTTAATTAGCCCTTTTTAGGTCATTTATAATTGGTCCCTTATGGAGGATTATTAGTTTGGCACTCTGTTCGAGTCATTTTAACTCAATTGGGAGTCATTTTGGCCCTCCTTTGGGGTTTATTTCATAAATCATGATGAAATTTTACTGAACAATATTTATATTGGATTTATTGTTGATATCTTGCCTTGTATATCTGAACTTAATGAGATAACTAAGGGTGTGGCTAATATTTGAAACTCCACCCCCTTCAATTCTGTTTCTCATCTTACTAGATGATAAATAGTGTTTACTTAAATAATTATTAAAATGTGTTCACTTGCTATAAATGTTTTTTATCTGCCTTAGATTGTATACAGTACCCGCCAAAAGTTTGGAGACATTAGAAATTTACTATAATTCTTGAAATTTGGTGATTATTACAACTAATTTCATGAATGCTACACAATTTTGAAATTCAGCATCTGATATCCTAAAGCCTAAAAACCATGTTAATTGTAATTATTTTCTGTATCATAGACTTTAAGCTATTTTTGTAGTCTCAGTTATAAGTATAATGATAACCAAAAAAATAAAGCATAACTAAAAAGCATATAATAATAAATGGTAATCAAATTTTAGTAAAAGCTATTCAGAAAGCCTACAAAGTGAAAATGTCTCCAAACTTTTGGTGGGTACTGTAAGTTTTAAAGCATCATGTAATCATGACTTTAAAGGCTTGCAATCTTTTATACCATTTATTTAATGAATCAATTTTGAAAATTATGATAAATGCTTATAGTCGGACAATATTAACCTGAGCTTGAACTACCTTATTATAATAATTACACACTTCACTTACATCAAATTGTGAATTTCCGTATGCGTGTATACGGTTTTTACACGTGTTTATAACAACATATGTGACTGTAAATCAATTTGGTAAATATTGCAAGTTATTGTACTTTTAAACTTTGGACTCATTCGTTTATGGGGAAACATGTGAGTCTGCGCACGGTTTTAAAGTATTAATTCTTATGGAAACAAAATTACAAAAAAGTACATCTATGTGTAATTTGCTGAAATCTTCTGATAAAGTGTGATTACAAACAAAGACAGAAATAGACAGTAAATATTGAGTTTAATATATTCTTGCAGAAATAGACAGTAAATATTGAGTTTAATATATTCTTGCACAAATAGACAGTAAATATTGAGTTTAATATATTCTTGCACAAATAGACAGTAAATACTGAGTTTAATATATTCTTGCAGAAAAAGATAGTATATATTGAGTTTAATATATTCTTGCACAAATAGGCAGTAAATATTGAGTTTAATATATTCTTGCAGAAATAGACAGTAAATATTGAGTTTAATATATTCTTGCACAAATAGACAGTAAATATTGAGTTTAATATATTCTTGCACAAATAGACAGTAAATATTGAGTTTAATATATTCTTGCACAAATAGACAGTAAATATTGAGTTTAATATATTCTTGCACAAATAGACAGTAAATATTGAGTTTAATATATTCTTGCACAAATAGACAGTAAATATTGAGTTTAGTATATTCTTGCACAAATAGACGGTAAATATTGAGTTTAATATATTCTTGCACAAATAGACAGTAAATATTGAGTTTAATATATTCTTGCAGAAATAGGCAGTAAATACTGAGTTTAATATATTCTTGCACAAATAGACAGTAAATATTGAGTTTAATATATTCTTGCATAAAGGTTAAGGTCAGGTTAATATTGTCAGACTATACATGTTATTTAAGAAATAACTTACAATTTTCTATGTTTTATTTTATTATAAAATATAGGCACAAGCTTTGATGCACATATGAATTAAATCTTCAGTGTTTAAACTTGAGAAATTGCTGAAATTTTCCGTTGTTTTTTATTAAGATTCAAAGTTTTATTTTTCTGAGATATGATGTTACGACTAGATGTGGCTAGAAAAAAACCGTCAGAGGGGGGGGGGGTCCGAACTTTTATAGGGGAGGGGGGTCCGAACCTCGAACCACATTATAAACATTTTGCAGAAAAAATGCAACACATTGATAATAAAAACTACATAACCATTAAACCTATGTTAAGCACTGAGAAAAATTGCTTCATACTACTTAAATATTACGTACAAGCAAGAAAAAAACTAATGGACATGTACATTTTCCAAATTCTAGGGGGGGTCCGGACCCCCTTACCCCCCCCCCCCCCCCGCTGGATCCGCCTATGGCTAGAAAAATTTTTCAATTTATTTGACTTTGAGTCAAGTCAATTTGTTTAGCCATATTATCTGTTAATCTTGATGACTTATATTTGTTATTGTTTTTGTTATATATTTGGTATTGTGTATATATGATGATAAATTGTTATGCTATATAAAAAAGTATCTCTTTTACTTTGTTTTTTGTTGGATTTTTTATTACCTTTATTAACTCTTCATAAGAAAGTCATAAGAAACTGTTTAACCCTATCTGTAGTACAGTTGGTAGAGTGCTTGGATTTCAAATCTAGTGTCCTGATAGGGGTACCGGTTCAAATCCCTCTGGGGAAGCTAGGTTATATCCTTCCATTAGAAATTTGACAATTGGCCAAATGGCAGTTTTCTTCTCCTAAAAAAGCACTTGTATATGGAAAAGTTTCCAGCATTGTGGAAGGGTAGGCGAGTACTGGTTATAGACAAGTGTCCAGTACAGCTAGATATGGTGTGCTAGCCTTCTTAAGTTATCCAAAAATGTGTTGACACAGCATTAAATTCAGTATAAAAAACCCCAGTCTACCCACCTATCAATTGTCCCGGAATG
This sequence comes from Mactra quadrangularis, assembly GCA_025267735.1. Lineage (NCBI taxonomy): Eukaryota > Metazoa > Mollusca > Bivalvia > Venerida > Mactridae > Mactra > Mactra quadrangularis. The sequence goes on along the minus strand of CM046295.1, from coordinate 23,433,703 downwards.
CACCAGTATTAAACTTCTGCCTTCTACTAAAATGTGAGAGTCTCAGTCAGTGAGCATTGATTTGAACTTGTGACTTATAGTTACAGACATTGGTGCATGGAAGTGAGTGATTTGAATAGTAATAATAAAGAAGTTACATGTATAAAAATACAATGTTAAATTTATTAAAGCATGATCTTTTTATTTTAAGGTGACATGAAAAAACAATATAAATAGTTGCTCGGTGTCAGTTCTTTTTTATTATGTGATTTGATTTGGAGGCAAATATAAGGACTATTTATTTCTTAATTTCACGGTAGAATTAAACCAGAGAGGTTAAATCTTTAAATGTCTTCTTCAGACGTTATAATACCTTTTTTTCTATACAATTTTTACAGAGAACATGAATATTTGCTTGGTGGCAGATATCAAATATCTATGATTTAACTAATAGATAGTGAAATTAAGAAATAAACATTCAGGTGAATATTTAACAATAAGATTGTCAAGAAACGTTAAAAACCAATGGTGATAATTAAAGGGAGATAACTTAGTATTGAAAACGAAATGTATAACAATAATCTCTATTGAATTATTTCCCTTATGTGACAATTGAACAATCGTACAATTTCAATGGAAGCACCAGCAGCCCTTCGACTTGCAATTAGATTATTCAGAGTGAATGCAATGAAAGCCAATGTTGGGAAACTGGAGTATCTATGATTTAACTAATAGATAGTGAAAAGAATGATTTACAAAAATCATGGTAGGAAAACACCCAATGTCAGTTTCAAATATTTTTTTGTTGATAACTATTAAGTGAACGAGTCTAGAGAACATATGATGAGACGATTCATTAAGGCTTACCCAGGCTCAAATTTAAGCTCGCATACTTGCAAAATGCAAGTGGATTTTGAAAATTGCAGTTACTTTTATTTTAACTTGCTAAATTTCTCGAGTTGAAATTGATTGGAGTTACATGCCCCTGTGGGGGAGAATTTGGGTAGGGAAAGAGTGAAAGGGCCAAATACCAAACCTTATTGCCCAAGAAATGACCATAGTTCTATCAACAATGTCACCAACTTCATGAAAATTTAAGATATGTTGTATTTTCAAAGTCTACTCAAAAATAATTTGCATCTATAGTTTAAATAAAGTTATCTGTTGTTATTATATTGCATATATGAATAGTTTTGCCTCTAAAATTTGGAGAAAAAAAATGTGAGAGTACCACAAGTGCAAGAAATAAGATTTCATTCATACTGCATGTATAGAATAAGAAGGGAAAATTGGGACTGACACCTGAGTTTGACTGTAGTATATGACATTAGAATAACATTATTATGTAAATAGTGTATATAGTTTTAATTGCGCACCAACCATGTAATAATAATATAGTGTCAAATCAAAGAAACAGTATTCAAATGTAGTATAATACATAAAGAAGATAAAAATACCAGATATTATGAAAAATTTACAAGAAAACCGCGTTCTAAAAACCCATGTGTTTGTATGGACATAGTCCATAATTGGCGGTAGATATTAAGTGATTAAGTGATTAAGTGATATTCATATTGATGTATACATAATAATTATTATTTAGTTACGAGTCAAAATTATTTGCAATCCTGTTGTTCATGTTTGTATCAGAACAGAAGATCCTGGTCAGTGGTAATATAATGATTCATACAGTGTACAATTTCTTCAATATTATTTTTATATGCAAAATTTACCGAGTAGAAATATAATTATTTATTTTCGTACTTAAAGGGACGAGAGGTCTATGTTCTAAAAGTCTTAGGACGAAACATAGATGAAGAAAAAACATGGTGATGCAGAAACAAATAGCTTCATTCAAACAATGCAGCATCGCTAATCTTTATAATAAAACAAAGAAATAAGAATCAGTTTATTCCAATGACAGATTAAGAAAATATTTTATTTTTCGTCGAATGTTTACGTTTCGCTAGACGCTTGAAAAAACTGACTCGTTTGATGACGTCACCCAATCACCTCTTAGGGGCGTTTTGATCCGCCATCTTGTTTGCATCGGATTTATTTTACTCAAAATCAAACTTAATCATTGACTGAACTTTGTCATCGGTGATTCTATTTTGTCATTTTGTAGAATTTATACTTTAAAGAATTCATACAAGAAGTGTCGTGCTCGTGAAAATTACCTGTTTCCCGTAAGAGTTTTCCCAACTCGTCATCTTTTTTGTTGACACTTTCCCGGAAGAGATAGAAAATGGGCACCAAGGATGACGAATACGATTATTTATTCAAAGGTTTGTTATCATTTGATTTTTCTTTGATTATGAATTCTATCTAAAACTTAACTAGATGTATAACGCGCCTTTGTGCAATTTGCTTCGCAGTTTTCCTGCTTTGGGGAGGGGTCATTCTTTCAAGTGTGAAAAGCTGGTCAAAATATTTTACGCATTTGACGTGTGAGTCACCTGATTGCTTATTAATGAATTCGATTTTTTCAGAAATGCCTAATCTTATTTTGTGGTATCGATTTTGTTACACTCAATTATTCATTGTAAGGATTATGGAGTCTTTCATGAAAAGTTAAAATTGTTGTCAAAAGTCAGATGACATGATACTGGCTGCTGTCATTAATGTCACTTGCCTGACCTGACTGAGGTTTTATATATCCACAGTGACCTGGTATAAGTCCACGCCTAGAATAGTCATTGCCTTTTCTCTAGCATAAGCCTTATTTATTGTGTTGTTTACTAATTGACAAAATGTTCAACTTACCCAACTAATGAAACTTGAAAGTTAGTGTGGATTTAAGTCTACTTCCACTTACAAGTTACATATTGTTTTTTGTGAAAACCCCTGATCATTGAAATAACATTAGCGCAAGTGAAACTTCACAGTCGGTGTTTGACTCTAACAGTGATCCAGGATACAGAAGATCAAAAAAACTTAAGAGTTTCAGACTGCTAATTTGTATCTATTTTTTTTTTGCATTAATTAGGAATCCCTAACGCCCTAACTACCACCATCAGAAATCGCTGAATAATTGATTTGTTTGATTCCTTCAAGATCCCAGGTTAAAACACCCAATTCAGATCCATGGTCCAAACTGAGATTCGAACAAGCCAATACCTCTTGTGGTGTAAGTGGACACTACCACATCTTCAGAAAAGCAATCTCGAAGGATATGGTTCAAATGTTGCTTTATACCTCTGCTACATAACTGTCAAACAGGTTGTTTAACAGTAAATTTCGAATCATTGGGAAGAAAATAAAACTTATTTTCTGTTCTTTCCCGGTTTGCAGTACGTAGTAAAAAATAAAAATAAAAAGGGAATTGATGCAGCAGGAGGAATAAAAATTCTAACCTGCACAAATGCTTTCAAAACATTTGTTACTGTCTATTTTAATGGGTGTGACCTGATTTGTTTGGATATAGACAGTTGACCTAGTTTCTATTTAAAGAAATGATATAATCACAGTAAATGTCAATGCTTCCAGGTTGTCAATTTACACATAGATAAAAGTACATGTAGTGTATGTATGGGCTGATTTAAATTGAAATGAGTCATTATAAACAGTTATATTATTAATCTTAATGGTTTATACTTTATAGAAGTTATATCCTATCCAAAATCCTGGCCCAATTTTAAAAAAAAGTATTTGTCATTTTGTATTATTATGCATGATAAATATTAACATCCAAATTGGTTAGAATTTTGTCATTGAAGATAAAACTTGACTCAACTTTCTGAAGTGATTGGTGTGAATTGTATAAAGTTTAAAATTCCATTTAAGTTCAAACAAATGTACATGTGTATGACTCATACAAGTTGGTAACATTTTGTAAATAAAAATGATGCATACTTTTTCCTTAGGGTATATATATAAAGAGAGAGGTATAAATTAAATTAATATATAAAGAATTGTTACTAGTGTCTTAGTGTTGGGACTTTATTATTTTTAAATTGTGTCTTGATTTAGTTGTTGTTTACAGTAAAAAATATTAGGAATTTATAAGTTCATATTAATTATTCTACTGTAAAGTCTGTTATACGTGCATATATATATTAGTTATATTTTCAAAATGTCTATGCTATTAAACAGTAAATGTACACATCGTGACATGGTTAGCCATTACTGTGAGGATGAGTATGCTTTCATCTTTAAAGGTAAATATTTACATAGAATTGATTCTCTGAGGAGTGTTTCTTTCATTTTCTACCATTATTTTCTAGCCATCGTCTACTCTCCGATTCATCGGTTCAAAAGATTCACTCGCTGAACTTTCTTCTTCTGCTAAAATACTACGTACAAACTGATATTTCTATTTTTAGACAGAGACACATAAACATTTAAATCGCATGTCTGTCACGTGACTTTTTAAAAATAGATGCAAAGTTTCTCACGCCTGTAATTTCAAAATGTCGAAATGCAAAGATGTTGGACAGTTTCGCATTAGTTAGATAATGGAAAATTAACAAAAATAAAAGTAAATATTGATCTTTTAAACGTGTATTTCTGATCTTTTAACTGTAAACATAGAGCAACTTATTGAACTTATAGCCTCGCTATATATGACGTCAAACGAGGTTGCATTCGTCACTAGTATGATCATACCATAATAAGGTAATGTTTACCCGTTCAACCAATGAAAATGCGTATAAAGTTTTTCAGCTAAATTGGAATTTGGTAAACTTTCATTGGTCATTCAAAGGTTCATAATAAAGGTCAATATCATAAATTGAGACATTTTAAGGCAGCGTGTGAATGTAATGTATTCACTGAGCTGCGATGGGAGTGTAGCCATCGTCTTAATCTAGTCAGGAAGGACAGTTACCAGCCTCTGATGATAGTCATGGACTTAAAGTTATATCACTGGCCTGAAAACCAGGACTAGTGAAAATTACTTATAATCAGGCTTGCTTTTTTTAGACATCCATGGGTTTGATTTCAGGCTTTTGAGTCCATCTATTGTCTTCTTAGTGTATTAGCAAACATAGTATTTTTAGGTTTTAAAGAAAAAAATTCAGGCACGGGAAAATGTGGTCAATGGCAGACCTGTTTGATATTAGTTATATCATGTAGTTTGGCTAGTTGATGATCATTTTACTCTTAAATCCTTAACAATTTAATTTAGAAGTTATTGGTGTGTTGATTTTTCTCTTATAAACAGGGCGTATTTGTGGATGGTTGTTTAATGGAGAAATTACGGTCTATATTTTATAATACAATTTACAAAATGTATTTATTTTCTTATCTGTTTTACTTTTTGTGTCACACTATTATATTACTTAAAAGAGTCAGTTGAGATCTTGTTTCAAGGAAGAAATTTTTATCTTTTAAAAGATAATATAATATTTTTTTTAATGTGGACATAACTTCCTAAGTAAAGAAAATCTGTATTTTTGAACTTCCTTGTAAGGAATATCTTGAGAAATAACACATGTGGGCTACATTTTCTTCACAAGCCCCCCCCCCCCCCCTATGAGCCCCTTCCTTCCCTTTAGATGCTTAAAATTTGTGAGGAGAAAACTGAAAAGGGGTTGTTTAGGGGCAACTTTTAAGAAATGGAATCTGTTTTATCAAGCTAAAACAGGCCATTTTAGTCCTTTCAGTGACCATTTTGAAGAGTGGATTAAAAATGTGTGAAAATTCATTATTGTCTATGAATGCAAAACTAATGGATTTTAAATCTAGTGACCGGAGCCTCTCTGGTGCTGGTTACACCCTTCCATGAAAATTTGACCATAATGTTAATTTTCCTCTGTTTATAAGGCATATGGAGAAGTTGTTGATTTTGTTGAAAGGTAAGGTAGGTTAGTTAGTACTGGTACTAATAGTATGTTCACATAGGTACAGGAAAGCAAGGTAAGGTGAGGTTAAATGACCTTATTTTTTGTTGACACAGCATTAAAACAAATAAAAGAAATTGATTGGTTATTTTGTAATATATTTGATATTTTGTATTTTCACAGTTGTATTAATTGGTGACAGTGGTGTAGGAAAGTCTAACTTATTATCAAGATTTACAAGAAATGAATTCAACTTAGAAAGTAAAAGTACAATAGGTGTTGAATTTGCTACAAGGTAAGTTCAAATCTTTCCTTAAATTTTACACTCAAGAGTTTTATTTACTCTACAGGGCTCTATAAGCCACAAACAACCAGCCATTACCTCAAATATTCCTCACGTGACTGACTCAGAATGATAAATGCTTTCTTCTCTATCTTCTCATCTCATATTCTATGGAAGTCCCTGTTGACTGCTGTTGATACTGGTTCACATTGGCTATGGCAACTTCTGTAATGCAAGGTTTAGTCCTTTCTAATGCTGGTCATGCCATTCTCAGCCAATGCCAAAGATGTGAATCATTACTAATAAAATTTGCTTGCATGCCATCAACTCTACTATTACGTCAGACCTAGACTCGATAAACTTTATTAATATTTCCATGATATAGTGAATAAAAATCAAAAGATTCATGACTTACAAGATACAAGGAAGAGCAAGACATCTATAAATAATCCCTATAAAGAAAAAGCCAATTCTTACAGAACTTAGAATTCAATAGAAAAGTAACCAAGCTGCCCTGTTTGCTCAGTTGATTGCACACAAGTCCACTGATCGATTGTGGTGGGTTAGATTCCCAGATAGCTGCGGCCGTGGCGTAGTGGTTAGCATGTCTGACTTCGAACCCGGAGATCACGGGTTCGAATCCCATTTGCGGCAGGTCATACCCTACACATGAGTTGTCGGCCTCGTGGTAGAATAAGTCAGTACTGGTGATAGATAAGTGTCCAAGAAAGCTATAGTAAGAAGAGCTGGCTGCCGTGTATATGACCTATATATGTGTTAAATGCGACGTTAAAAAAAAATAGATTCCCAGACAGGCACACTTTCATGAAGTTAGGTCATGAAATAATTTCCACCGCCAATCTCTCTACTTCTGATTCTAAATCAGGTAGTTGTCAGTCACTGACAGAAGTATGCAGACAGTATCTGGTTAACAACTTAATCCAGAAATTTAGCCTTTCCAGGAAAGGTTACTGACCACCATGATATGACCTAAACAATGTGTTGCTACAATGTTTAACCCGACAAAAAACCTATATAATCAATGTTGATCAGTTGAATTATTTTGTTTATTTATATAGGAGTATACAAGTTGATGGGAAGACAATTAAAGCACAGATCTGGGACACAGCAGGTCAGGAGAGATATAGAGCCATTACTAGTGCGTAAGTATCTGTTTACAGTGTTCTCATTAAGAACCGGCTGCCGACCTAAATAGCCGGTTAGAATGACTAAAAGGCCTGTTAAAATTGGCACAAAATAAAGAAAGAAATAATGGAATTGCCCTAGAAAGCCTATTACTTTTCCATTTGAGCCTATTCAACAAAATCTTACTGAGAACACTGTGTTTATAAATTCATGATTACAAGAAGAAGTGTTGAGGGGTTTTGTATCATTATTGCCGGGCTGCCACTAGACTCCTTTATTTGATACTGTTGGTCTCTGGAGGTGAAGGCTATGAGTTCCAAATTACATCTTACGACACAGGGGTGTCCACGGACTGTTGAAATCTGAATATCAACTTGTCTGGAGTCATAATGCACTTTCCACAAGTTTAATACTCATAAAGATATTTTAAACTATGGTGTAAAACATACTTTTAGTAATATGAAATAATTGATTAATTATGGAACCTGTCAATTAGCCCCTTTGACAATCTGATTAAAACCCGATCTAAAATTTTCCACTCGCTAATTTAGATCTGTCCTTTTCCAAACGAAGGTCACGTTCAGGTGACCTTTTCTCATCATAATATTAATGACGAAAATGTTATGATATGTAACTTGTTTACATCGTCTACGTCACGCAATTTGAAATGAGCCGTCCAATGGCAGACTGTGAATAATACTGCTGTTAAATTAGCTTGCAAACCTTGGTCTAAAAATAGAAATTACAAAATCAAAATGTTATTAATAGTGTTTCGTCTAGATGAAAGCTACGCATTGATTAGTCGACATAAAGGTTATCTCAACGTGACCCTGCATTGAGAAAGTAGAGATCCTGTACGACAATGCTCTACAGGATATCTGTTTACAGAGATTGCCCCTTTGAAAATAACTCATACTACAACCAATCCATGGATAGTGGCATAAATGGGTATTGTGATAGATCGCCTGCCTTAGGGTGATTTCAATGATCAGGAGTTATTGTACTAGATTGTAAAGTCGGATGAAAGTTTATATGGAAGCAGACTTTAACCAAACCTAAACTGAACTTTTTTACAGGTATTACCGTGGTGCAGTGGGAGCGTTACTAGTGTACGATATAGCTAAACATTTAACTTATGAGAATGTGGAACGTTGGTTAAAAGAGTTACGTGATCATGCAGATAATAATATAGTTATAATGTTAGTTGGTAATAAAAGTGATTTACGACATTTACGAGCAGTACCTACAGATGAGGCAAAAGCTTATGCAGGTATGATATTGTTTATTGTATTTTAACGATGTGACTATTTTAGAACTCTTTAAACGGGCAGAAAAAATTCTTGGTTTCATTGCTCATCTAGCTTGCTCAGTCGGTAGTGCACAAGTCTGATTCTAAATCAAGTAGGGCAGCAGTCAGTCACTGACGAAAGTATGCACCTAATAGTTGGTTAACAGCTAAATCCAGAGATTTTACTTTTTCAGGAACAATGAGTAGGTGGTCTGACCGCTGTTATATGACCTATACAATGTGTTGCTATGGTGTTAAACCCAACAACAACAAAATTGGGCTCATCAGATGATGTACTTTTTAAAATAAGTTGAAATTTAAAATTTTCAAGAAGGGAAGGATTTTATGATGGGAGAATGCCAATTTTCCTTGAAAATTTTGACTTTAAAAATTTACAGATGCCCATTTGGAAATCTACATTTAGATCGGATCAAAAATTAAAAAAAGATAGTTTGCCAGATTTCTGGATTGGTATTGTCCGTTTTTTCTCAACTGTCAAAGCTTGAATAATTTCACGGTGACTGAATGCATTGTTTTTGTACTGGCCACCTAATTGTTATTAATGATATCTTGACTAAAACATATCATACGGCATAAGCAGCTTTACTCCATCGTAATACACACTTTCGGAAACTCATGGATGTATTATGACAATAATTATACCCCCGCTTCGAAGAAGAGGGGGGTATACTGTTTTACCCTTGTCCGTGCGTGCGTCCGTCCGTTACGAAATTTCCGTCGCAGTTTTCTCAGCAACTATAACATGCAGCAGCCTAATACTTTGCACATTGCTTCATCCCATAGTCCCATGTGGTGTAAAGCGATTTCATGCTCCTTGCTCATCTACTTCCTGTTTGTCGCATATTTTTAGATTTTGGCGGGGGTATCACTAGTGAGCATTAGCTCACAGATTTACTTGTTTTAACAAATGCATTTACCGTGAAATTATTCATGTTTTGGCAGTTGAGAAAGAAAGTACTATAAACCTATGTAGACTGAAATAAAATTCTGTCTTTTCTGTTTATTCACTGTCTCTTGTGTTTATTGTGTCTTTTGTGTCTATTCTCTGTCTTTTGTGTCTATTGTCTATCTTTTGTGTCTATTCTCTGTCTTTTGTGTCTATAGTCTATCTTTTGTGTCTATTCTCTGTCTTTTGTGTCTTTTCTCTTTCGTTAATGTCTTTTCTCTGTCTTTTGTGTGTACTATCTTTCTTTTGTGTCTACTTTCTATCTTTTGTGTTTAAACTCTGTCTTTTGTCTCTTAATTTCCTTTCTCTGTCTTTCATGTCTTTTATCAATCTTTTGTGTCTACTTTCTCTCTTTTGTGTTTAAACTCTGTCTTTTGTCTCTTCATTTCCTTTCTCTGTCTTTCATGTCTAGTATCTATGTTTTGTGCCTACTTTCTCTCTTTTGGGTTAATTCTCTGTCTTATGTTTCTTTTCTGTGTCTTTGGTGTATATTCTCTGTCTTACATAGTTAATATATTTATTTCAGAGAGAAATACATTGTCATTTATTGAAACGTCCGCGTTAGATTCCACAAATGTAGAAACAGCCTTTCAGAATATACTAACAGGTGAGTTACTAACTTTTATGTGTCGAAATAGTTTGGTCAGGTAACATTGAATACCCAGTACTGGTCAACCTCTTAAAAACTGCTTGACAAAAAAAAATCCTGCTTTAGGGCTTACCTGGCTACTCAATCCCAGTCTACAAAATTCAATGATGTCAGGTTGCTGATCAATAAAAACCACTTTATAGTTTGGGGAACCAACAATTTCTTTTTGGCTACCTGAATGCTGCAAATGAGATATAGTAGTAGCTCTTGAAAGTACTAACAAACCCTACCACGAGGCCGACAACTCATGTATAGGGTATGACCTACCGCAACTGGGTTTCGAACCCGCAATCTCCGGATTCAAAGTCGGACATGCTAACCACTACGCCACGGCCGCGGCTTACCTTAAGGTCCTTTACAAAGATAGTTCAAATTATGATGTTTGGGTCAAGTTGGCTCTGTCCTTTGAGTCTAGATTTCAACCTATTGTTTTACAACAATGACAGAGTGAACCTTGAGTTAAATGGTACAATGTTGCAGTAGTTTTTTCCTCAAATTCATATGGCATAGAGCTTCCCTATTTTGCACAAAGCATCACCCTAAAGACATATACAAAAATTAAGGTGGTGGTCAAAATGTCCTGAGATCTTAAACGTTTTCTTAGATCAAAAAGTCTTGTGTCAGAAGATGTAAGGATTTAGTTCTCAGATAAGTGACCCAGTTACTACATAACTCAGTTGTTAAATAGTTTTGAAATTAAACTAATTTCTACTGTTTTTCTATATTTCAGAAATCTATAAAATTGTTTCTCAAAAACAGATAAAGGATAACCCTGACGATGATAATTCACCCAGTAACAATGTGCAAACTATTACTGTAGCCCCTACTGACAATAATGTGGCGAGTAAAAAAGCTTGCTGTAACGTATAGAAGGTGTCGTCTGCTGGTGTCGTCTGCAGATGCTGTCTTGGTTCTGTGTGATGGTGAATTAATGATATATAAAAGTGATATGGAAGCTAAATGAATTTATTGTGTAGTTGTTTATGTATAGTGGAGAAAAGGGGCCCATGCAGGCCCCTTTTTCTATATTATATATAAGATAATGTGTGCAAGATTGAAATATTTGATGTATAAAAATTGGTCTGTTATTGTTTTTGAGTGATTGTAAAAATACTATACTAAATCAATTGTAAATGTTAATTGTTGATAACACATGGCTACATTTATATTAATATATAAACATTAAACACTGGATTAGTGTAAAACATTACTGGGTTATTTTTTACTGCAATTTGTAATTTTATTTACAAAGCTGGTTTACTCTGTTTGATTTTGTTTGTTTTTTCTAAGGCTTGTGTTTGAACACTGGTATTATTGATTAATCCCTATCATTTAAAGCTATGTTTTGTGATCAGGATTTTTTAAAAAGAAATGACAGACTCCAAAGTTAGCTTTTTGTATTGTATACTAGAATTATCAATGTCAACAATCTACTAAATTAGTGGGTGTCCGGTTGCCCGGGACAATTACTATTGAGTTAAGGCAACCAAGAATTTCTTTTGAGCAACCAAAAGTCTACCAGCAACGTATGGTGCTGTCTACTAAAATGACTTGCTCTGGCAACCACTGTCAAATCCTAATTTTGTAGACTGTTTCATTATTCAAATTCTTTTGTTAAATGATTTTTATTTCTTGTGATAAACTCTTAGTTCAATATATTAGTGATGCTCAAATTATGTTAAAATGCACAAAACGAATATGAAAATCATAGAATTCGTGTTTTCTGTGTATTGCTGAGATAAAACTTCACTGATTTTATATAAAGGAAATTAAAAGACAATTAAGATGGTAATATTATATCATTGGTATGAATGATATTGTAATTATCATAGGTATGAATGTTATTTATATAATGTTTCCACAGACTTCTATCATGTCATATTGTTCAAATATTTGTCACATTAATTTTCTATGTCTCTTTCTGTCTGTTTTTTGTACATTCTCAAACGTTTCGTTGTCATTGAGTATCATTCAGAAATTTTGTTTTTGTTTGCTGATAGTTGGAAGTGTCCTGTATTGTATTGTTCTATACGAAACATGATATTAATAGCATGTACACATTGACCGGAGACAAAAAAATACAAATTATTTAACCGGATTTTTCAGCGAAAAAATTCGGCTTATAGTTTAGCGAAACACGGGCAGGCAGGTGTCCGTTGTCGTTAACAATTGTGTAAAAGTTTTCAATAGAGCATATAATTCTGCCATTTATTGTCAGATCTTTATGAAACTTTATGCAATGATAACTTACCATGTGATGAACAGAATAAGACAGTAAGCACAACTCTACCTGTCTTAATAATGGTTTATTTCCTTTTTAATTTTTTGTTAAAGATTTTAAATCTGGCTTTAATGACGTTTCCACATTACATTTCTTGTTCATTCATTAAATTGGTAGGTCACTATGAAGATACATGCACAGAGGTATACAATATATTTATTTCATGGCTCGACATTAAAGGTCATCCTGTTGCCCCTGACGACCGAGTGATTGTTAGTAAACATTTGGTTTTGGGCAAGTAAAATATTGACCAAGTTGTCAAACTGGGCACAACATAGTTTAAAATTAATGTCCAGCTCTGAATTTATCTCTAGGGCTCTGGTTTATATGAACAAACTGTACTCTAGTTTCAATTCTCTAGTTTTGGGCAAAACCATTTTTTATTTGGATTGTAAACCTGCTAAACGGGAATCATTTTAGAGTCCTATAGATATATCTTGCAGATTCATAAACTTTTCATTATTTTTTCATAAAAATACCTTATAGACATTCCAATGAAGCTATCAAGTAGTTTTGATTATAGATTTACTAAAGCATTCAAATATGTGCTGAATAGATGAATAAACATTGTGTCATCTAGCTTTTAATGTGTTCACCTACTGGTTTCAATGAAAGAGGCTATGTGTTTACCCTTAGTTTGTACAACTGTTGGACTGTTTATTGTTGCTATAGTTACAAGAATGGTTGCTATGGTTTCAGTAGTTATACAAAAATAGTTTTGTAGTGTGATAAGATAGCTAAGATTTCAACTTGATTTGTTCATAGAGACAGTCTCGTTAAAATATTTCCATCAGAAAACTATATATACTTTGTTGCCATGGTAACAAACAAATTTTAAGAATCAAAACAACAAACATTATACCAGTAGGGGACTGCTATCTTGTCTGTGATCAGATCTTGTTATTTCATGGCTTGAAATGATGACAATTGGTCACTGATCCTTATTTTGACACTAACGATTGTTTTCATTTGTAACAATTGTTATTATTTACTTCTCCCCCCCCTACCCCTCCAGTGTGCCCCATCTCGCCCACCTTATCTCCTGTTTTAATATTGTTCATGAAAACATATCTCTTTGATTTGTCTGTTTTTTATCGTACTTGACATCAAATTACACAAACTGGGTATGAGGTCAAGGTTAGAGAGAGGTCAGTCAAGGTCATGACAGGTCAAGGTTAGAGAGAGGTCAGTCAAGGTCATGACAGGTCAAGGTTAGAGAGAGGTCAATCAAGGTGATGAGAGGTAGTTGTATGTTTTATGTATATCTGTTAAATAATGAACAAATTATGAGATATGATTATTTCCAGTTTTAATCAAAGGGGGGAACTGTTGAAATGTCAAATGTTTTAATCTATGTATTGAGAGTTATGAGCATAAAATTGAGAGTTCTTTGAGAGATTTCTGCTAATTGGGTCCTGCCAAACGTAATCAAAGGCAGAAAACTGACCAGTGTTGCTTTGTTAGGGTATAAAATAGGTTATATGTATGTTAATGTATCTTTATTGTAAATTCACGTCACCATAAACTGTAAATATAAGGTTGAAAGACTAATTGCTTGTTTGAAATTTCTTGGTGTAAATTTTTCAGTTTTTTTTTAATGTCTTATCTTTATGATATATATTATATTTTCTCCCATTTTGTATACATTGTGATATAATTATGAGACTTCATTAAAATTGTACAGCTTGTATGAAAGATTGTTTCTTGTTTCATAACGTTGAGTCGGTCCGAGAAATGGACAGTTTTGCGAATGTTTGGTTTATTAGGACTGAAAGGATGTTTCACTTTACAAACGACCCCAATTGTCTGAACATAATACACAAAATGTCCCCTCAATTCATATAAAATGGCCCCATGATCCCTTGAACATTAAGCCATGCTTAGACGCACAGTGTTTTGTTCATATTAAGGAATGAATATTCAACTAGAACCAGGATAGAAGTGCTCAGGATAGCTGGTTAGGTGACCTGGCTCATGTATCTAATTGATAAATAATATTTAAACTGGATTAGTTCTAACTTGACTACGATTTAACAATGACGAGGGTGTCTGTTGAAATCATTGATTACAATACTGTGTTAAAGACCTAACTTCAGAACTCCAATATACGAGTATTTCTAGGCGATACAAACAAAGCGTGTTACACATTATTGCTGAAAAGCGTGAAACCTGGATTAAATTCCATTGTTCTTTGTACACTTCTTTGTACATTACATTCTAACGCTGAAAGTTTGTTTGTAGCACGGAAAAACTCAAATATTTGAATTCCAGATATAGTCTGTTTCTGGACTATAGTTAAATTCAACTATCTGAGGTGCATACATTAACCTTGCTGAATTAAAATCCTTACAACAGTACTTCACTTCCCATGATCGATAAAAATATATATCCATGGGTGAAAGTTTTCAGAACTGATCCTGAAGTTCAGGATTTTTGGAACAGAGAAAGGGTTCTTTCCATATGGTAATGTGACCTTAAAAACATGAAATTAGGAAATTTCAGGATTTTGAAAATGTTGAACTTTCACCCATGTATAATATCTGTATTTATTTACAAGGCTTATCATACTACTATTATGTATGGAAGTAATGTGAACTTTATATTGTATAAGCTTATGTGAAATACATCTTTTGTCTATAATGTTAAATAATTATAATATTTATGACTGTAAATAAACGATGCTAACAAAATGTTTTTATAGTATTTTATCTCCCCTCCTAGCTCTTGATTTCCTGGCAGAGGTATTCCAGTTAATATTTTTAGCACGAGTCTCATCTTGTATGAAAACATGAGACATAGTGTCTTTGAGTGGTAATTTTATGATGTACGTGTTGACTGAGCTAGGCATGCAACATGCAAGTCTATCGATCAAGGGGTCAAGAGTTCAATTGCAAGGCAGGGCATACTTTCATGGAGTTCGGTCATGAAACAATTTTTATGGTCTTTCTCTTACCACCGATTCTAAATCCTGTCAGGCAGTCGTCGGTAACAGACTAGTGACTGGTTTTAACAGTTAAATCCAAAGTAAACGCCTTTCCAGGAATATAAGTTGTTTAACTGGTACTACACAAAGTAGGTGGACTCGACTTGTAATAGATGGCAGTAATTTGAGATTTAAGTCAACAGCAACAATGACTTGGGGGTTTTCTACCTTTTAACAGGCTATGGTAAAATGATTGCCATGATCTAGGGTGCACCAACCTTACACTTGCCCAAACAGGACATTTGGTGCTTTCAAAACGTTGTTTTAACAACTTAAAATGATCCACTCTGAGATTCCCAGTCAATGATGACAAAACTCAAACTGAAGTCAAACCTGACGTCAGGAGGACAGGAGAGAATGAAAACAACACAGAATACTTTGGTACATGTTTAAAACTTTATTTTATTAAATCAAACATTCTAACTCATTAATACAGACAAATATTGGTGTTCATTTAAACAACAAAGACAAGAAATGTGTTTATTAAAGTCAAGTCTTAAAAAATGGCTCAGTATTTTTTCCCAACCAATGTCAATAATGAGCTTTTAAGTGAATAGTTTTAAGCAAAATTCAGAGAGATTTTGACAAATTCTCTTTAATCGACAGAAATGAGAATTCCTTCAAAATCAAACAAAATTAAGAACTTAAAATATTAACATAACACTCGTTTAGTCATCGGAATACAGACATTAACTGATAAGGAAAAATTACTGATGTAAAATGACTAATTACATTATATAAATAGAACTCTTCTAATACACGATGCATATTGAATGAAACAATGCTACTTCAATATTTATTGTAGTGACTAAGAATTAAATGAGAACTCAAGCTTTTCGCAATAAGTGTCAGCTCAAACTTGTGATTTTTGTGAATCACGGGTCAATAGTTTTTATAATAATATTCTTTCATCAGTATTTGTCTGTATTCAAAAGTTATAGAATATTACTCAGTACATTCACTTCATTACCTTCTTAACAATATTACAATTTCACATTGAGAGGCGTGGTCACAAACTTAATGGGCGTGAACAATTTGTAAACAGGTGTGGTCAAAAACTAAATGGGCGTGAACAGTTCGTGAAAAGGTGTGGTCACAAACTATTGTTGTGAACACATTTATAAGCCCTGTGGTCATTTGCAAACAAATGGGCATGGTTAAATCTTAAGCAGTATATCTAACTTTGAGGTGAATCAAATTTGATTTTCTCCATAGCCAACAAGAACTCAGAAAGTGATAAAACAAAGATTTGGCAAGCTGTCTGTTTATGTATAACATACAGAACTTTTTATGTATGATTTTCTTACAATATTTGAGATCCTAGTTTTGTAGTTCAAATGTTTACATTATAGAATGAAGTGTTAAGATAACTGAAGACTTCTTAAATATCGACAAGATTACTATAGAGAACAAACAAGTAAATCTGTGAGCTAATGCTCACTAGTGATACCCCCGCCAAAATCTAAAAATATGCGACAAACAGGAAGTAGATGAGCAAGGAGCATGAAATCGCTTTACACCATATGGGACTATGGGATGAAGCAATATGCCAAGTTTGAGGCTGCTGCATGATATAGTTGCTGAGAAAAATGCGACGGAAATTTTGTAACGGACAGACGGACGCACGGACGCACGGACAAGGGTAAAACAGTATACCCCCCTCTTCTTCGAAGCGGGGGTATAAAAAAACACGTAAATGTACAATATTTGGTAAATGATTCTAACAGTGAGTCTATAACATACTATAGCCACTAATTGCATGGTTTTGTGTATGATCAAAATATAAACATAAGTAAACAAACATTTGTAAAGGCCGACTTTAAAAACAATTGTTTTAGTGCTTTGATCTAATTCTACTTCAAACAATTAACGAGACTATATTACTCAGTACACATGTCATAGTGGACGAAGATAATGCCCTTAATATTCTTAGTTCATGTTAATTTAAAACTCTGAAAAATTGGAAACTAAAGTAGTTATTCAAATTTTGTATTAAGAGTAAAAAAACTCAATTTGAAAAGTTTTGTTAAGTCCAACAACAAATTAACAGACTAAGAGAAATGTATAAACCTACAGATTATATTAGACAGGGGCCCAACATTAAATACCTGAGAGAGATTTCAAACTTCATACAAAATGAGTCATACAGTATCTCAAGAAAATAAAAGGAGAAATGGTTCTAAAGTGAATTCCCATACAAATTTTATACAAGATTAAGAAATTAATTGACACTTGAAGTAAATTGAACTTTTTACACAAGTTGATACACTATCAAATCTTCCATGAATACAAACGAAGCCTATCAAAGTAATTTGTAACAAAACTAGTCATCACCTAGAACCATTTCTACTTTCATTTCTTATTTCTACCTAATAGTTTCAATGTAAACACACGTCATACAACACTCATACGTACATGTATCGTTATAAATGGGCACACAACTCCTTAAATATCAAAATTGCTTGTATACAGAGTTACTTCCCTTTGAATAACAGTAATCATAGAAGTTGCTAAAAAAGTTACACAGCAGTTTCAACTTTTAAAGTTTTTATAAAAATCTCATAAAGTTACCTTAAATATTAAGAATTCAGTTTTTAATACAATGACTTGACTTCCAATGATTCTTAATTATGTTGTGCAGTTGTCAGTCACTAAGGAAAGTATGCGCTTAGTAGTTGGTTAACTGGTTGACTGTTGTCAGTCACTGAGGAAAGTATGCGCTTAGTAGTTGGTTAACTGGTTGACTGTTGTCAGTCACTGAGGAAAGTATGCACTTAGTAGTTGGTTAACTGGTTGACTGTTGTCAGTCACTGAGGAAAGTATGCGCTTAGTAGTTGGTAAACAAATTAACCCAGAAATTTCTAGGAATATTTTAGTGAGTAGGTTAACTGATCACCCTTATATGACCTATACAATGTGTTGCTACGGCATTAAACCCCACAAAAACAAGATTCGCCATCTCTCAAAGGGAAGTAACAGTGTAAATGGTGGATCAACAACGTTACTAACTATAAGTCATTTTTACATACCAAATAATATATACATAAAATATAGTATATATATAAACAGTTCTTTACTGCATGAGTTACACATGAAAATCATGAAAATAATAAAAATCCAGTGTGTCTATCAAACATATTCAAAAACAAGAAGTAACACACAATATAGACAGATATATTCACTGTTTTATCCTGAACACAGGAATAGTTCTGAAAAAAAAAGGTCACTGAATCGTATTTACATGAACATCAATTGTAATTATTAAGCTAACCTTGGTACCTTCTCACAAAAATTCTTACAATTTTTTTTATCTCAAGTCGATTTAATAAATTTTGCAGTTCAAAGTCAGAAGGATAATAAACGTAACTATGATATGATATTCAAAAAAGTGTAAAATAGTTGACATAATTCAATATTTGGAATCAATTGGCCAAAAAATAACCACAATATAAGTGTTTCTTACTTTTGACTTACAACGATTTTTATCTTACACATTTTTGTGAAAAGCGCCACTTGTTCTTCAGACTGGTAACACATCCAAGAACTAGGATTTAAAGACAAGTCAAAAGTTCAAAACTTACAAAACTTACAAAATCCAATATCTTACTAATGGTATTTAGAATGTCAACAGCCATTGGAAAAACTCACGAGAAGTAAGCCCTAAAACCTGTGAAATTTGATTCAAACTAGAGCAAGATCCTTATTTCATATTGGTCAGTAGGTAAGTTGATAATTCTACCTCTGACTTAAAAATAAGTTAGTTAGTAAACAAATCAAGATGATGATAATTATAATAAGACCATTCGATGTAGCACTAAACCCTAGATCATCAATGGAATTCAATTTTCTGTTGAATTAAACCTGTATGAAGATTGACTTCTGGAATATTTCAGCATGTATAATGTAACCTTAAGTAACAAGATTTAATCTGCATCATACATACTGTTCAAGACAGCGCGAGTCTGAAATATTTAATATTAAATTCAAAACTATATCTACTAACTTTACTGGCGACTAAGCCCCTTACTACACCCACTCATAGGAATCAATGTAAGCCAAAAATGCCCCTCCCATCTACAATTCTGAAAGAAATTCAGACTCAGTCTCTGCACTGGTTTAAAGAGCAATTACCATCAAATGGACGGACAAGATACCTTTTGAACAATATTTAGCCAATCAATATATTTTGAATATTCTAACCTTAAAATATGCGCATAATCCCAGTGTTTATTTTTGGTCAATTTTATAGCTGTTTATGGGCTATGTTCCCAATCTAAAATCATATCTTTTTTTCCCAAATTTCAATCCTAAATTCCCAATTTAACTTGGAAAAAAGTTTTTTGGACAAAAAAACTGCTGTAAGTATGTTTCAGCTTAAAATTGTACATTCAAGTAAGCTTTCTGTTTAATTAACTAACTAACTTAAATAATAATGAAACCAAAAACTTTGTTAAATCTGCTTTTGTTATTAAATTTGCATGACATTTTATCCCAATTTAAACCAAAATGCCGATAAAATTCCCAATTCTCGGGGTATGGGTCATATTCCCAAACTTGTGGGAAAAAGCATTGAATCCAATACGCCTTACTTAAACATGAACCTTAACAGTGAACATACAATTACATGAAGTTCAAAAACAAACATTTTAATAACGCACTTAAGGCACATTTATTTTTTTATCTTTTAACATT
Organism: Mactra quadrangularis; assembly: GCA_025267735.1. Lineage (NCBI taxonomy): Eukaryota > Metazoa > Mollusca > Bivalvia > Venerida > Mactridae > Mactra > Mactra quadrangularis. Next base: position 23,413,652 of record CM046295.1, on the reverse strand, counting down.
TGCAAAGGAAGCGGTATCTTTTAAAGAAGGGAGCAGCTATTTTCAAATCACTCACAAGGTATGGGGTACTTTTTAAATTAAATTTGCAATTGAAGTTAGTGTTTTTTAAGCTATGATATTTACAAGGGAGCTGTCATTTTTTTTGGTTTAATTCATTCACAAGGAAACAGTAATTTTATGAAAACTTAAATCAGTCCAAGATGAACAAAAACCAAGGGTTATCCACCATGTAACACAATGTAGTACTATTATGAAGTAGTCAACAATCTCATTCTCACAAACTTGCATCCATTAACAGTAGTAAATATCATCCAATGAAAATGACTCATGAAGACACAATGTCCAATCAGAATGCTTCTTATATGACACACTTCTCAAAATTAAATACAGTACATATATGAGATGTAACATGATCCGTGATTGGATTTGAATGACACAATGGCAGTTTTATAATGAATATTGTCCAATGAAAATGCACGTTATGATTTCACGATTCTTCTTCATCTTCATGTTTCCTCTTTGTGCCTCTCTGTTCAGTTTCTTCTGTAAACATAAGAAGGTATCTAATTATCGAAGGGTCCAATTTTGAAGGAGCACGGTGTTTAAACGCGGCAAGGCTTTTTTAAGGTTAAAAATACCAAATGCAATAAGGTGAAAAACGTTTTATATATTTTCAACACTTAAGATTATACCCACTCACCGAGTAACATTTTTAAACGAATATTTCCATATTACATTGAGATTTCTCTATACATCTTTCGAAATTGGCACAAACAAAATGAATAGTACAAAACTTTAGGGACAGTGGAGTTTTACTTCAAGGATGTGTAAACAGACATATTTTTGGGGGATGGGAATGGGGGCCTTTTATTAATTTCAGGCCCAAAATGTCTTGAAAAAAAACGCTGGAGCAATAGACTTAGCATAGCTCAATCTCCGTAAACAGATATCCTGTAGAGCATTGTGGTACAGGATCTCTACTATCTCAATAGAGGGTCACGTTGAGATGACCTTTAGGTCGACTAATCAATGCAAAGCTTTCATCAAGATGAAACACTAATAATAACATTTTGATTTCGTAATTTCTATTTTTAGACAAAGGTTTGCAAGCTAATTTAACAGCAGTATTATTCATAGACTGCGATTGGACCGCTCGTTTCACATTGCGTGACGTAGACAATGTAAACAAGTTACGTATCATAACAATTTCGTCATTAATATTATGATGAGAAAAGGTCACCTGCACGTGACCCTCGTTTGAAAAAGGCCAGATCTAAATTAGCAAGTAGGCGAGCTGAAAATTTGAGATCGGGTTTAAATCAGATTGGACCAATGATAGAATGTCAACTTAAAGATCAAAATACATTGAATCTCATTAGTGTTTAATTTTAACTAACAAACTATATAACAGAAATGATCACTTGGAAGTTAACCTGGTAAGCCGACTGAGTTACCTCGATACATGTTTGCCACTAACTGTAATGCTCACAGCAAACCAACTGTTGCTTAGACTCAACATTCCATTAGTTAGCAAAGTCTCTCAATAAGAAATACATTCCAGACGGCTAAAATTCAAAATATATGAGTCAATGTCAGAGTAAGGGCTCACAGCTGCCTTTGTTACGGGAAAATTTTGTATGCCCAATTAAATTTCTTAATTGTCTTAAACTAATATAAGGTTGTCCTCAACATTTGCTTATTTTGCCGAGTGAGTGGGAAGGGACCTGTGAACAACCTGTAATACAAAAAAAGCCCTTGTAACAGCAGACCCCAGCCCTTGTAATAGCAGACCCCTGCTCTTGTAATAGCAGACCTGACCTTGTAATAGCAGACCCCTGCTTTTTAACCAGTACCTAGCACCTCATCAAAAAAAGACAATATAACTCGTTAAGGATAGCGCGAGACATTATTTACATAGAATATCATTTAAATTTGTCCCAAGTTATCCTAAGCTATTGTTACAAGTAGACAAGAAGTCACATACCATCATCTTCCTCCTCCTCAACTTCATCCTCATCATCGTCAGCATTATCAGCATCAAAATCTTCATCATCTTCTTCATCCTGTAATATTTATATAAGAAATGTAATGTGGAAACCACATTAAAGCTGGATTTAAAAAATTATACTGCAAAAATTTCAAAGGGAATTATATCCATTATAAAGCCAGATAGAGTTGCAATACCTTTGTAATTCTGCTCACCACATAGTATATTATCATTGTATGAAGTTTCATAAAGATCTGACAATAAATGGCAGAAATATATGCTAAATTGAAAATTTAACGCAACTGTTAACGACACTGGACGAACGCCCACCCGCCCATGTTTCGCTTAACTATTAGCCGATTTTTTTCAATGAAAAATCCGGCTAATAAATTTAATTATTCTACAACTAAACTAGAAATATAATGTGGAAACCATATTCAAGCCAGATTTTAAAGATCTGACCCTGAACTGCAAAGATATCCAAATTGTGTTAACTTTAATGCGAAAATTACAAAGGGAAATAATCCATAAGCCAGTGAAGTTGTGGTTACTTTTTAATTCTGCTGATCACATGGTATGTTATCATTGTATGAATATTCATGAACAGCCGACAATAAATGGCAGAAATATGTGGTAAATAAAAAACTTGAACACAATTGTTAACACAGGATGCCGGCCTGCTTGTGCTTTGTGAAAATATAAGCTGAATTTTTACATTGAATAATCAGACTTAAAAGGGGTCAGGAAAAAAAAGGTGGGTGGGGTTTGACACCTACTGTTTTACCAGTGATCCAGAAGAAATCCCATGACAGTTGTTAAGATATGAATAACAAGTCAATCTGTGAGCTAATGCTCACTAGTTATAACCCCGCAAAAATCTAAAAATATGCGACAAACAGGAAGTAGATGAGCAAGGAGCATGAAATCGCTTTACACCACATGGGACTATGGGATGAAGCAATATGCAAAGTATTAGGCTGCTGCATGTTATAGTTGCTGAGAAAACTGCGACGGAAATTTTGTAACAGACGGACGGACGCACGGACGGACAAGGGTAAAACAGTATACCCCCCTCTTCTTCGAAGCGGGGGTCAAATCAGCTTAGAAACGGCCAGATAGATTGATAGTATCAATCTATAGTATCAGTCTTTAATTTAAAGATTAACCTAAAAAGACATGTTCCTTACTCTTTGTCTATCCCACAATAATGCCCCCATTGTTCCAAGCATGTTCCAAGAATAGTTAGTTAAATACAGTACTGTGTTGTTTTTATATTGCATATATATGAATTGTAACCATGTATTCTGTTAAGATTTAAGAAAAAAAATGCAAGTCATCTTTTTTAATTGCAAGTTGAAAAAAAATCAACTTGCAAAAATTTGCAAATCCAATTTTTTGTAAAATTCTAGCTTTGATATTTGTTTACACTAATCAAATCTATATTACAATCTACAGGAACAAATCCCAGGTAAAAATAGTTAGATGAACTTACTTCTAGGTCACCTGATTGTTGTAATAATTTCAAATTGGATTCTTCGCCATCTTCATCCTCCTCTTCATCCTCAACATCTTCATCATCATCGTCATCATCATCACCAAGACCATCTTCATCATCATCATCGTCGTCATCCTGTTCTACTTCATCATCGTCATCGTCATCACCTAAAAGCAATCAATGAAATATGTATAAATAGACTATATCCGGAATTCAAATACATGGGTTTTCCCCTCCGGTACAAACAAACTTTCACCGTTACAATGAAAACATGTGTACAAAGAACAATAGGATTTAATCCATAGTTCGTGCTATTTAGCTATAATGTGTAGAAAACTTCGTGTGTACCGCCTGTTAACGGATGGAAAAACCCATAAATTTGAATTTCGGATCAGGTCTATTACTTCAAAGGGGGTTACATTCATATGACCTGTGTGATGACAAATCATCAAAGCTTTAATCAAGACGAAACAGAATTTATATCATCTAGTGTTGTACCGATGATCGGGAATAATCGATTAACGACTAGTTGGAAGCTTCCGATTCTGATAATCGATTAAACTTTATCATAATCAATCATCGGTTAGAAAGGATAGGCTATTTAAGGACAATAACATAATTTTATGTATCTGAACTGTTATTAAAAATGTTTTAAATACATGTCATTTGTGTCTGACATGTATTGGACACTGATATATCTAGTTCAATTCCAAAAATACAGCTACTTTTACTAGTCAAGGGAACAAGGCAACTGATCATTTATTTTTATCAGTTTCTTTGATTTTTAATTTATATTAGGTTTTTTATATATTTGACTGAAGAAAAAATATTTCCTAATCCATAGTACATGAATTTTATAAGGATTTACAGTAAAACATGCATCCAAAAACAAACTTATCATGAACCGATTATAATCGGAAGAATCGAATCGACAACAGAAACCGATTCCATCTGATGATAGATTATGATTTTCAGCCGATGTCCCACCACTAATATCATCAAGACTTGGTTACTTTTTATTCGGGGTATCCCAGTTGGTAGCGCCGAGATTTGGAATCTCATGTACCAAAGGGGGGGTATGGGTTCAAAATCCCACCGGGAGAGGTCCATGAAAATTTGACAATTATGTTAATTTTCCTCCATAAATAAGGTATATGGAGAAGTTTCCAGCCTTGTGGAAGGGTAAGTGTGGACTGGTTATATACAGACAAGGGTCCAGAAAAGCTAGGTTGGGTGCACTGGACAACGTAAAATGGGTTAAACCCAGTAATAATAAATAAAAGTAATTTCATTTTAAAAATTCAATTGGGCAAGCTTATTTGACAGTGGATGTAGTTCACAGACTGTGACTGGAGGATTCTTTCCGTTATGTGTCACAATCTATACATAGATGATGGCAACAATCCTGTGAGCACAATGATTTCATCACTAACAGTATAACAGCAAATATCAGCTGAATGTGACCTGTAACGTCATATTCAACACAGATTTAGGTTATATATATGAAGGCCAGCTCTTCCTACTATAGGTATCCTGGACACTTTCCTATCACCGGTACTAACTTATCCTACAACGAGGCCATTAACTCATGTATAGGGTATGGCCTACCCCGACCGAGCTGGAACCAGCGATCTCCGGATTTGAAGTCAGACATGCAAACCACTACACCACGACCATGGCTACCCAACGTGACCTGAGCTAGAGGTTGTCAGATGTAAAAGGGAGTGAATATCAGGGAATTTTATAATCAGATCAATAATCTTACCTTCCTCGTCTTCTAAGCCATCTTCCTCATCAAAATCTTCCTCGTCTTCAACACCATCTAAAATAACAATAACAAGAAATGTAATGTGGAAACCACATTAAAGCTGGATTTAAAAACTTTATTAATTTATAAATAATCTATAACAAAGGCAGGTAGAGTTGTGGTTACTTTCTAATTCTGTTTATCACATGGTATTTTATCATTGTATGAAGTTTCATAGGTTCTGACAATAAATGGCAGAAATATATGCTAAATTGAAAACTTTAAAGCAATTGTTATCGACACCGGACGCCCGCCTCTCCAGGGTCACAACTGACCACAAGGCATTAGCCCAGCAGTGGTCACTGCGTGGTATACATGCAGATACAGACAGAATTATCAATAAGTTGTTCACATATATTTCCATAATATATGTGACATAATAAAGCAAAATTCTTTCAAATCAATACCACAGGTCAGAATCTGATTATATTCACTATCTTGATTAAGCACTTGATGACAATACTGTGCAAGTTTGATTGAAACCTATTCAGAAATGTGGATAGCCTGCCAGATAGTTCAGTCCGTAGCACAATGGCCCAACAAAAAAATGTAAGAGTTGTGCATAGAATATAGTTTACACCCAATAGCCTACACCCAATAGCCGGCTTGGCGCGATATAACCTTTGTGTTGATGCACCGTAAAACCAACACAAACAAACCCAACAGCTGGCAAACATTCACTTTTGTTGGGTTTAACGCCATTACGTCGCTGTAGCATATGTAGGTCATATAATGACGGTCAGTCAGCCTAATCACTGTTTTTGGAAAGACTAAATCTCTGGATTTAGCTGTTAACAAACTACTTAGCACATACATTTGTCAGTGACTGACACCTGTCCTACATAATTAAGAATAATTGGTAGAAGGGAGAATGGCCGTAGAAATACTTACATGACCAAGCTCCATGAAAGTATGCCCCGCCCGAAATTCGAACCCATGACCCCACGATCACTAATGTAATAATCAATAGTGTCCAGGGAAAACCTAATTAAATCTCTACAAACCTTCGTCCTCATCATCCTCCGCTTCCTGATCGTCTCTGTCGTAACCATCAAGATATTTTAAGTTTGTTAATAACTCAAAGACTTTCTCTCTGTAATCTTCGGCGTTAGTTACCTCACAGTTAAATAGATCTAAACTCTTTAAATTAGGTAAATCTTTCTGTAATAGGAACAAGTAAATCTGTGAGCTAATGGCGTAATGCTCACTAGTGATACCCCCTCAAAAATCTAAAAATATGCGACAAACAGGAAGTAGATGAGCAAGGAGCATGAAATCGCTTTACACCACATGGGACGAAGCAATATGCAAAGTATTAGGCTGCTGCATGTTATAGTTGCTGAGAAAACTGCGACGGAAATTTTGTAATGGATGGACGGACGCACGGACAAGGGTAAAACAGTATACCCCCCCCCCTCTTCTTCGAAGCGGGGGTATAATAATAAATCTTAATACAGCATTTATTTTCACTTTCAGGGGAAATGTGACGGAGCGATTTTTGAAGAGAAAATTTAAACAATAATGAAATTGGAGAAAAATCTTCTCAACCTCCGAGATTTCTCATCGCTACATAAGAAATTGGCATACATTTAATGAATGAACAAACCATCAGGGAAAGAAAAAATATTCTTTGGGGAAGGGAATTGGGCACAACTTCGGCCCCAAAATGACCCAGAAATCATTCTTTAATAGGACCACACTAAAATATTACACTGCATTGGTTCACTGATCTCAAATAGGTGTACCTTGAGATGGAATATCTAATTCTTGGTGAAGAATTCAGTCTAGAAATGCACCAAGAAATACCCTTGTCATTGCAAACTATGGCATCCCTTATCTTAAACTTAAGAGTTTCATGGTACATTGACCTGGTTGCCTAGAAACAATTTGTAAGCAGAAAAGCAGGGTGCTATGCATCGCCCTTTTTATCTACATTCTGCAGCCATCTATTACATTTCTTTGGATAAAACATTGGGGAGGTCCGAACTTTCTAACCACAATCACAGTATACACTTTTTGCTGAATAATGCAATATATTAATAATAAAAACTACATTACCATTAAATCTATGTTAAGCACTGAGAAAAAATGCTTCATGCTACTTAAAAATGACTTACTGTCAAAAATTACACAAATGAACAGGTACACTTTGGAAATTCAAGGGGGGGGGGATTCAGACCCCCCTGACCCCAAGCTAGATCCCCCTATGATGAGAGTGAAGTAAAGACAAACTTACCAGTGCTTCTAATGGTTCAAAGTCTTTGATTTTATTGCCACTAAGACTGAGATGTGTAAGGTTTATACAACCCGTCAAATTATTTAATCCTGATGATATTCTGTTGTCACTTAATTCAAGCTGAAAAAAAAACACATACAATTTTTATTGTATGATTGTTTACACAAACAATTCAGTTATTATTATAACATATTTTTAAACGTGAACACGCATTTTCCAATAGCACACTATAAATAAAATAATGAACATAATTCTGGAGTCATACCCCCATCAATGACGGTCCAAAGGGTAGGCTAGAGTAACGGAAATCAAATAACATTATGATGACATCAGAAAACTTGTTTATATTCATTATTACTGTTACTCAAAATCAACAAATATTTAAAGGAAATATAAGATTTCTATAGTAATTTTAATTGTGAATATAAAAAGTATATGAAGACGACAGCGTCATTGTCGTATTTTAAACATCTGGTAAGTTTATTAGTAATATCCAAAATTGCGGGTGTTATAACAATAGGATAACTCATTTCGGTAAATATTTTGTTTATTTTGAGTAATAATAAATATAAATAAGTTTTCTGATGAAAAGTTGAAACATACGCATGTTATTTGACTTCTGTAACTCTAGCCTACCCCTGTAAGGGTTGTCTACAGTTCCTAAACTTCCGTAACTCTAGAACTTGGTTCTAGAGTTACGGTACCGTAACTCTAGCCACTGCCAAAAATTAATTCCATTAACTATGAGTAACAACATTATTAAATAAGGCTATACATTTAGATAAATCCAATCACCAATGAAGGCTAAGTGAGAAAAAATTGAAGTTGCCAGTATATCCATCTAACAACAAACATGGTGTTCAAATAAAATGAACTGGGTTTGAACTTTGTAATAAAATTCCACATAGAGATATAGTTCACATAGTAACAGACCTAATTGGGAAACTCAAATCTGTGGGTTTTTCCTTTTGTGTCTACATGTACATTATTTCTGACAAGCACCACTTTGGATAAAATCCAGAACACATCTAGTTTAGCGGACCCCGGAAGTATGCGTGCGCAGCATGCTGTTCCTATGAGCAGAGGCGCGAAGGTAAAATTTTCTGTTATTATGGGGGCCCCCACACCCCCGCTGATATTAAAAATGGATAACAAAAAAGCATTTAAAAATAGTTAACAAAAATAATTCGTTAAAACAATGAATAAAAAACTGCATCGGTAAAAACAAAATGGCATCCAAAATTTGTAAACAACGCAACGTCCGAGCATGTGCAATAGCAGGGTCTGGTAAACTAGATTCTATCCTAAAATCCTATCTTTTCGTACACGTTTTCATAGCGACAGTAGTGTTAATTTGTAAGGCGAAAATCCAAATGTCTGAATTCCTGGTATAGTCTATTGAGCCAATGTGAATACATGTAAACATTTGTTTTTACATGGGGTTTCCACATGTTTAGTAGTGGACTGTAGCAAATCAACATTAAAATTTGTCGCGGACGATTACATTCGGTTTTGCGCACGCAAATAAAGGGATAATTACCACTGCAGTTATTATAGTCTGCATTACGCGTTAACAAGCAGACGATAAGAAGCATGTGTATATCTTATCTAGTTTATGTAAGGTAAAGGTCCCTTGTATGGCTTCCATGAGTTGTATACAGCCATATACTCTACCAAAACCCCATGTCTGACAGCCCTATCGGCGCTTTGATTTCAGGCTTCTGATAGTTATTCTATGACAAGAAGACTCATATACAGTGGCACTTAACTTTTATCAAACTTAAAAAAAATCACTGAAAAATAAACAAATAAACTGTATTATAGCAAACCTTTCTGAGACTTTGTAACTTTGGAAATCCTTTCAGTGAAGTGAGACCAACATTTATGATGCTTAGAGACTCTAAGGATGTGTATTTGTCTGTTAATCCTTCAATTTGTTGAGATCTACAGTTATCCAAATTTAACTCGGCGATCTGCAAAACACGACAAAAAAATCAGTTTTCTACTTTCGATTTTACACTATGACGTCACACACTATTTGCAAACAACCGAATTACTATTAATCAATGAAACATGCGTGGAATAAAATAGTTCCCAACAAATAGCTTTTCTTATAACGATTTATTGGGTATTAACCATTAATTATCCGACAGTGCTAATGAATAACTCTTTAATGACTGAAAAATAATCAATTCATAATAAATATCATTCGAATTTTTTTTGAATTACTACGCGGGGCACACAACACATTTTCCCAACAACTACAAATTCAGTGAGATATCATACACACCGTCATGGCGAATCGTACGCCATTTTTTGTGCCACAATTTGACTGAATACGCGGTAGCTACAAAGCAATTACGTTTTAAAGGAATAGTAATCGTTAACATGGAATACATTTAAGCATCTCCGGTGGATAAAATTGTTCTTCGCGTTGTAAAATAGGCTTTTATTTAAGGATTTTTGATCCCGTTCCACGCGGGTGAATTCGGTCTCAATAACAAACATGGCGGACAACGACAGCTTCCGCATGTGAATTTATCGGTTTTTAGGCAACTTCAGTAAATTTCTCATCAATATTATGTTCGTTACATTGCAAATTGACTTTAACTTGTAGGCTTATTCATACGAATTTGATTTTTAAAGGATAACCGACGCACGACGCGAAACATATCGCTTTACTGCTTTGCTAAGTGACCGATATCAGTACAACACACGAAACTGGGTCAAATGACGCAAAAGCGTGCAGCAGCATTTTTCTGTGTTTGTAACTTCTAAGGACTAACAACTCGCAATTTTGCTCGAGTCAAGTTTCTGGTGAACAAATATTTAGTTTTGTGACAAAGAATCTGTCTAACTTTTCGTAAAATGTGCAAAAAATGCAAAGTTTCTTTCAAAAATCAACATGGCTGCCGATCTGATACTTTTGAAAGCGCAACAATAACAGAGCGTTTATTTTCGCAAGTTTAGCTCTCGATTTCATAAACGTCATGATTAGTACTATTAAGTACAACAAATAGTATTGTTTTTGTACGAAGTTACCTCTCAAATTGTTGTAGATGCCTAAATACAGCAATAAACAACTGGTACACAAGTGATACAAAATGGCGACAACTAAACGACACCAGTATCGCGCTTTACCGGTACTGATAAATATTCATCAATATCGGACACTACGAATAATATGAAGCTAAATAATACGTTTAAACTTGAAGAATATACAACAACGTACGTAAAACAGTCATCTACAACAAGCTAACTTCATCGTAGAGGCATACACAATGAAGGAAACTGAGAGCTGGAAGTGATAACTTCAGAATTTCATCAACAGTCTTTTCATACGTTCATCATCACTCTACTGACACTGTCTATGATAGATTTACATTTCAATATTTGTTACAATTTAGATGGATCTACACTACATCTTACGATAACAAGTTCTCCTCAAGGGTCCTGAAAGGGCCAAAATTCACTGAACTTAGGTCAAATAAAGAATAGCAAGACTAACGTTATTTTCACGTCTGGCCAGATGTCAACTGGTTAGAATCATAAACCGTTGGGAATTCACAGTCCCATATCTAAAATGAAGGTCTGAATGAGTCTTTAACTCCAATAATGACTTGAGTCAGTAATGTGATGAACGTATGAAAATGGACACACGCCATAACATTTCGACCTGATAACAATTATTTCCCCCCACCACACAGTCAACAAAGCAATTACAAGTCAAATAAACACACTCACCTCGTCTTCTTTCCGTCCTCGCCGCTCCAACTCTATTCTCTTAGCCATCTCCATCTTTCTAGACTTAGAAATAATATCAAAACTGAATAGAAATCTTGTTTGGGTCACTTCAACACCGTTAACTTGATGTAGGCAAACCAAGGCAAAACGGCTCTCCGCGCGGGCTGATCGTAGAAAATGTTCTCGACCAATCAAAATCCACCTTGTGCGTGAACAATATAATGAATATTTAATAGATAAAGTTGCCGTTAGCCAATCAGTGCTCGTATCGAGTAAAGCGTCACCTGCGCGGTAGTTGCAAAATCGAATGTAAACACAAGGAAACACGTGGTTTTGTAGTTCTCGAGTGGAGACTATTTACATTGAAGAATACAAATTTTCATGATCGTATGTTGCTGTTTTAATCCACGCACAAGTACAAGAAGTGTGTAGCGTTGGAAAATATAACACGATCTCAATTATACGAGTTAATTAATCTATAATTGATTTGTTCATATTATCAACTATTAAATTTAAACGTCCATAGGCAACACATTTGACCTGAATTGAATGCACTATTATGATACATGTGTATGGAGGGACATAACGCATTTTTGGGGGGCGGGCGGGCTAGTCTATATATGTTAAGTACCTATAACAGATTGATTCCAATGTCAATATTTTTGTGCAAATTAAAAAATAAATCGGGGTTCCAGATCTTATCACTGGAATTGGGGATTCACTTTCCTTAAATAAAATCCTTGACCAAGGCTATATATGTGTGCGTAATTTGGTTGAATACGTGTAGGTGGTATTTATGGCAGAAAAATGATATAAGTTGACATTTTTTTGGTACAGTTTGCCTCAAAATTTCGACCATCCATTCATAGATCGCTACGTAAGAAACGATACTGGTAGTCAAATACAGTCGAATAGCACATGTTTTTAACTACTTACGATTTTCCATCATTATAAAACTCAAGTATGATTGCACACGCCGTATTCTCCCCACTCAGAATATAAAGAACCACTCGTGTAATGAAATATAAATATGGACACACTATCAACAAATCTATAGTATGTCCAACACTCGAACTGATATAACGATTTCGATGTTTTCTACTAATACAGCAAAACGTCGACTATATGGTTTCTCAGTTTCTCGGTGGGTCAAGGACAACACCTAGTGCAGGGAACCGTTGGCCCCTCCCTGTAAGCTCTTGTTATATAGCTATTTCCGACCCCCTTGATCTGTACAAAAAATATATTTCCCCAATTTCTCGGATGATATTTCATGGACATTCTGATGTACAGCGGATGATTGACTGGGAGATGTAAATGTATAATAAGATCTTTTGGGTGAAATAACTTTACTAAACAATGGCTTGGTCCTATTTTCATTAAAATCTTTAAGCTGAGCTATAGCTTGGTCCATATAGGCAGATATAGCGGGGGAGGGGTCAGGGGGTCCGGACCCCCCCCCCCCTGGATTTCCAAAATGTACCTGTCCATATGTGTATTTCTTGACTGTATGTCATTTTTAAGTAGCATGAAGCAAATTTTCTCGGTGCTTAACATTGATTTACTGGTTATGAAGTTTATATTATTCATATATTGCATTATTCTGCAAAAAGTGTATAATGTGGTTGTGGTTCGAAAGGTTACACCCCCCAGAAAAAAGTTCGGACCCGCTCACCAGAAAAAAATCCTGGATCCACCCCTGTGGTCTCAAGTTGATAATTCTCAAAGCAATTCCATACTAATAAGAAAACTTATGTCAGAAATGAACCAACAAATAAACCAAAAGTTAAAAATGAAAATTAAAATATAACTTATCTAAATTGCGTGTGATCTAGAAAGTAAAAAACCTCAAACGTGTGAGACACGACATTCTCGTACCTAGAGGTTATCAAGAGTATTGAGAATATTTACAGCTTCTGGATACGAGAATGGACACACGCGCAACATTGAGTGTGAGTTAACGCATACGAAATTTACATGTCCAGTTACTGTTAACCCCTCCCCCCCCCGCAAAAATAGTCTGATTGATAATTTTGACTCTTTATCATGTAATTGTACGAGGATGTAAGGATCCGAGCAGCAACTTATCAAACATCTTACGATAATTTACCTATACCATGTACAGTCCAACTCCAACATCTGCAAACGGCCAACTCCAAATAGCGGACACCTGCGGACAGCGGCCATTCCGATTCCCCCCCTACAGAAAATGCTTTTAAAAAGGCCGGGATTAACAGCATCCTGTCGACTGCGACTTTAGAAGGATTTACGACTAAAATCCATCGTAAGACGCTTGATAATTTTGGCCCCCGGTCCGTTTAATATCAATTTCACCCCTCAAGATCTACCCTTGCAATGTACCACTAAGAATATCTTTATTTGTGTTTGTTACCTTTGGCATTGTTCCAATCGGCGAGTCGAGTGTCGTCTGCTTGTTAAAATCCGCGTATTCGATTATTGAAAGTGCAAGGGAAGTAAATCGTACACTTCAGTTAGAACTAATAAAACATTGTTATCTCCCCTGGATACATATAATCATGTATAATGTCATATTTTTGTCGACGCAGACCATTTTTGCACTAAGATATAGTATTGTAACATTCGATGCTTTATGACGCATTTTATTTTGTTAATTAAAAGGCAAGACGCTGCGATCAGTCGCCCTATTCACTATTGCAAGACGGGCCCAGATCTCAGACCATGCTTTAAAGGTACTCATTCACTGATTTCAACTTAAATATCAACTTTTTCTAAAACTATCAAAATTGTATGGAGATATTTTTTGGAAGCAGGAAAGTAGTGTTCTGATAATGACAATTTTAGTGCAAATTGGCATACAACTACAAATAATGGTGGTTTCATGTAGTAAAAATTCATCCCGTATGTAACGGTATAGACAATTTAATTGCATTTTTGTGACCTTTATTGTAGATTTCTTGCAACCTATAGGTCAGTTTGTTTTAAAATATTAAGAATCATTGTTTTAAACGATTAAAAACAATGAATGATTTTTTTTTCGGCGTAGCTGTCTAAGCTGGATTTTGACCTACATTTCTGTATAATGACGTATGTCTGGGAATTTCGGAAATCCGCCGTTCTATTGGATGATTTTATAAGCACTGAAAATGACGTACGGGGGAAACAGAGAAAATCCCCTCTTCGATTGGATGGCCCTGACACGCGCGAAAAAATAAAGGCCACACTATTGTAATGCAATGTTTTACGAAATTTTGCTTCGTTCGTAGATTATTTTTTTTGGGTAGACTTCTATTGCTTTCCAAAGTGTTTTTTTATTTTGTAACAATAAAAAGTTACGTGTCAAACACAATATTTTATGGGTAAAATGAATTACGTCTCCAGATGTGAACCGGTTTCTAGTAAAAAGTCTGACATATTACCCAATAATTATTAAATTAGCCTCACTACGTCCAGTTTCCGGGGTTTACACTTTGAGAGTCACAGCTCCACATATAGACCAGTTCATTGTTATTGTTGTGATGTCTATAAATAGTAACAAGGAGCTGATAAAGACTACAGGTAACCGTTCGCTGGTTGGCAAGAAATGATAGCGAGTAAATACAATGAAAACACAGTAATTTTAAAATTGCAATTACTAAGTCATTTTTCATCAAACAATTTTGCATTTTATATCACTAGAAAGGTCTTGAAATTCATATTTTGAATATCTAAAAATTATTTGTCAAAAAGAATTGTTTTTTGTTGGCGAGTGTTTTAATGATCTGCCCTATGAAACATTTAATATTCATAGCTCGAAGAGTTATGTTTAATCAATTTAATCGTGCGGTTTAAGTGCTACTAGGGTATCAGTATATTTTGTGAGCCACAAAATAAGAAATCTAGATGAATCGGTCTAGTAAACGCAGTTGTACCCCTTGTATATAAGTATATTAAAGGTATGTTGGAAAAATCAAAGGGAGGTAACTTGACAATTCCCTGTGGTTATCAGTGTACGGCAATTGCATTGGCTGTCATATTGTTTACGGTAGGCAATCATGTGCCAAGTCTGCGAAACTGGTCTGCAACTGTTGTTGATGAAGTGATGATGCGTGGTCACAACTTGTATGAGCAAATACTAACGGAATCTGGCAATCCATCACCACGTCAAAAAATAGGTTTTAACATTAGTGGTCCTATGTAAATGGCTCTTCTGTGACCTTTGACCTTTTCCTCAGGTGAGCACCCAGGGCCCTTTGGGCCCTCTTGTTTTTAAATCGACGCCGTTTGTCTTTTTTAAAGACATTTCTTGTCAAAAATAAAAAGGTAACAAAATCTGTGAACTTGTACCTTTAAACATAGTATAGGTAATTTCGGTAAACCTGGGCCCCTAAAAACATGAAATATCTTTTAACTATTGGATAGAATTAACTAAAATTTTAAATGTGATGATAACTAGCATTTTCCTTCTCAAATCCAAAAATTTAGAGTTTTTCTTCAATTTCATAACATACATGTACTTTCCATAGACCTGCAATGCAAATTTGAAGCTAAAGAGAGGGTTTTGTTAAATGGGTATAGGTAGTTTGTGTTAAACCTGGACCCCTAGAAATCGTAATTATCTATAAAGATACCACACCGATTTTGCTTAGATTTTGGACACTGTCTTTTTCAAACTTTTTCTTCTTGGATTTAGATTTTCTGAACTTTTAAGACATAAATAAAAAACTTGTCCATAGGGTGTAATGCAAAAAAATTGCTTTAAAAATCCGATGGGAGGGATAAAAAGCTGTTCTGATTATATTGTCCGTTTTTTCTCAACTGTCAAAGCTTGAATAATTTCACGGTGACTGAATGCATTGTTTTTGTACTGGCGACCTAATTGTTATTAAAAATATGTTGACTAAAACATATCATATGGCATAAGCAGCTTTACTCGATCATAATGCACTCTTACATAAACTCATGGATGTATTACCACTATAATTTTAACAAACGCATTCACCGTGTAATTATTCAAGCTTTGACAGATGAGAAAAAACGAACAATATCATTGTAATAATGAACATTGTTGTGAAATTATCGAAAAAATGTTGATTTTACATGTTATTCTTAATATATTGTCTTTGAGACCTGTGGTGCTTTTCACAAAAATTCTTACCAATAATATCTTCGTAAGTCAAATGCAAGAAACATTAATAATACGCACATTCTTTGAATTATCAATTCCAAATATTATAGAATTGTGTAGAATACTGTATACCTTTTGAATATCATATCATAGTTATGCTTATAATCCATCTGACAGTGAACTGCTAAAAATTTAAAATTGACTTACGATAACTTTTTTCGTAAGAATTTTTGTGAAAAGGAGTCCTGATATACATGTATTTGAATCACAAGGGACCAATCAAGGAGTGCGGCGTTCATTGTTTGGTTCGGTAAAGTTATAATTCATGGAAGTGGAAACAAAAATAAAATAATTTGCAATTAATCAAAACTCAATTGTTTATAAGTATGTACTTTAATAGATATGTACAAGTACGATGATAATAAAGTAACATGTGTAAGATACAATATATATTTATAAAGAATCATAGTCGGATCAAGGACTTCTAGTTAGGGGGGAGGGGCGGAAATTCTAGATAGGGGGACGTAAAATGAACAAGTCGACTAAGGATCCAGGGGACCATAAGGACCCAAAAGGTCCAGGGAAAAGCCCTCACAAGGGATCCAGGGGACAGGCGGCCCCCGGAAGCTCCTGAGTTTTGGTTATTCCCAAGGGTTCATGCTCATTTCCAGAGCCGCAACTTTCCTTTCCCAGGGTATGCAATATAAAGCATATAAATATATCAAATTGTTTTTATACAGCCGTTAGATAACCTTTAAGTCTTACAAAATATGAGTAAGAATCGTTTTTAATGTGTACGTTATGTCAATGTATCACTGAACTCACAGATTCACATCTTATTTTACGCGTAGCATGGGAAATAGTTTTGATTTTTATTATATATGTTCTCCAATAAATATTATATTTCATGAAAAAAAACTTTGCTTGGTCAATTTAAGGGGGCGGGACGTACGTCGGGTCAACCCCCAACCCTGGATCCGCCTATGAGAAACAAAGTGTTTATATACAATATACACCTGGCCCTATTGACCTATACAGTGTAGGGAATCACGTGACCTATGTGGTTCCTAACACGTCAAAATGAACAACCAGACCAACAAATTTAGATGAAAAAAGACAAGATAAATGGCATTTATATGTAACCGATTTATGTAACCGATGTAACGCGGTAGTTTTTCCAACCCCTCAACGTTGCTAGTTTTCTAGATTACCTCGAGGTTTTGAATGAATTGAGAGATTGTTGAAAGAACCTCGAGGTAATCTAGAACTTTACAACCGTTGTAGGGTTGACAGAACTACCACTAAAAATATAATTTTGTGCTGCTTAGACTGCACTAGGTTTGATAAAAATAGTTACGTAAACATGTCATTTACTTTGTCTTTTCATCTAAATTTGTTGTTCTGTTCGTGTTAGGAACCATATAGGTCACGTGATTTCCTACACTGCTATAAGTCACTATGTTAAATTATAATAATACTATATTAACAAATGCATACAATTATTTGTTATATTTAAGTCTCTGTCTCTTTGAATTTGCATCGACAAAATACTTTATTGATGTACTTTAATTATACGGATGATTGAAAAGTAGAATTCTAATTTTATTTCCAAAATTCGAATTTGAAAAAGTCATTATTGAGGTAAGTATATCTCATGAAAAGACCATCTCTAGAATTGTGATAAGAATTACAGTTTATATACATGTATACAATTGTATAAACCTAACACATAGGTTTCATGGAGACCATGTTTTCAGCACAAGTCAAAGGAAGTAGAACACATTTCTGTAAAGCTTGACACACGCTCTTTAAAGGATCAATACAGACGCTAAATGGCATCAGAAAAATCCACAACCAAGCCAAGAAGAAAGCTATAGGCCAAGCGAGGAACCATATTGCCAGAAACCATAACACACCCCACAAAAACTTGGGCCCACCGGCCCCGGTACCAGATCCCTGTCCCATGTTTAATATCTAAAAATAGAAAATAATATAAGTCGTGAAACAATTTCTTTACATTACATTGTAAATATTGATGATGTTGATGATGATGTTGATGATGATGATGATGATGTTGTTGATGATGTTGTTGATGATGTTGATGATGATGTTGATGATGATGATGTTGTTGATGATGATGATGTTGTTGATGATGTTGATGATGATGTTGATGATGATGTTAATGATGATGAAGGTGGTGATGTTGATGATGATGTTGATGTTGTTGATGTTGATGATGTCGATGATGATGTTGATGTTGTTGATGATGTTGATGATGATGATGTTGCTGATGTTAGTGATGATGGTGATGATGATATTGATGATGATGTTGATGATGTTGATGATGATGATTATGTTGATGATGGTGTAGATGTGTAGATGATGATGATGATGATGTTGTTGATTATGAAGGTGGTGATGTTGTTGATGATGTTGTTGATGTTGATGATGATGATGATGTTGTTGTTGATGGTGATGATGATGATGGTGGTGGTGATGATGGTGGTGGTGATGTTGATGGTGATGTTGATGATGTTGATGATGTTGATGATGATGATGTTGATGATGTTGATGATGTTGATGATGTCGAAGTGGTAACTATGTTTATAACTGATGATATTCTTTATAATTCTACATTAAGATTCACTGGCACTTTTCACAAAAAAATCTTACAGTAAAACGCATCGTAAGTCAAAAGCAGAAAGCATTGATAATACCGTCACTTTTTGGCCGATCAGTTCTTTATATTATTGTATAATGTAGAATATTGTGTACATTTTCAATAGCATAGTTATGTTCATTATCTTCTGACTTAAAACTGCAAAATTAGACTGAAGATGACTTTTTTCATATGAATTTTTGTGTAAATATAATATATATTGTAGGAATGATTTACACGTGTCAATTGCAATGTCAACCCACCTAAACGATAACCTGTAACTTTTATTGTAACATTAACATGACCCCGCCAGCTCTAAATGTTTACATGTTACCACCATCTCTAAATGTTTACATGATCCAACCACCTCTAAATGTTTACATAATCCCACCACCTCTAGATGTTTACATAATCCCACCACCTCTAAATGTTTACATGGTGCCACCACCTCTAGATGTTTACATAATCCCACCACCTCTAGATGTTTACATGGTGCCACCACCTCTAGATGTTTACATAATCCCACCACCTCTAAATGTTTACATAATCCCACCACCTCTAAATGTTTACATGGTGCCACCACCTCTAAATGTTTACATAATGCCACCACCTCTAAATGTTTACATAATGCCACCACCTCTAGATGTTTACATGGTACCACCACCTCTAAATGTTTACATAATGCCACCACCTCTAAATGTTTACATAATGCCACCACCTCTAGATGTTTACATAATCCCACCACCTCTAAATGTTTACATAATCCCACCACCTCTAGATGTTTACATAATCCCACCACCTCTAGATGTTTACATAAGCCCACCACCTCTAGATGTTTACATGGTGCCACCACCTCTAAATGTTTACATGATCACACCACCTCTAAATGTTTACATGATGCCTTCAGCTCTAAATGTTTACATGATCCCACCACCTCTAAATTTTTACATGATCCCACCACCTCTAAATGTTTACATGATCCCACCACCTCTAAATGTTTACATGATGCCATCCGCTCTAAATGTTTACATGATGCCATTCGCTCTAAATGTTTACATGATGCCATCCGCTCTAAATGTTTACATGACCCCAACCAGGTCTTAATGTTTTCATGACCCCCACCAGCTCTTAATGTTCTCATAATCCTAACCGCCAAACATTCTGAAATTAGCTCAATTGTAATATTTTAGCGATTTTAACACAGACCTTAATGCACCTATAATTGAACAAATACACGATCAAAGTGTTCCAAATGTCTGGAAGAAAAAAGTAGTTCCTATTTACCTCTTTGAACGTTACGTATGAAGAAATAATGGACGCTCCGAATGTCGTCTGTTCGGTGATGAAATACAACAAACAAATTAGTCACTCCTTTGTGTCTGAGCCCTCGTCACCTTGAGTAGATAAAACACTTAAATAAATAAAAACATTGATAGCGTTTATTGATAATTAGACATGAAATAATCTAATAAACAATGGACTATGTAATATTATCATATTATGATTACATGTAGGCCTACATGAAGATATGTAGGTGGTTTTAAGGTCATACTTGATGTTGTACAGCAAACATATAACTCGATCACCTGAGGTGATTCACCCGTATTTATCTCTTAATTAAAATGGAGGATTTTGTGTGGAAAAACACCAGCAAAAACAAACTATGGTTTATCCTGGTGTATAGTCTTTTATACAAGTAAAAACAAATTGTGCAGTTGTATAATCTTCAGTGCAGCACAATGACGTCATGTCTATATGACGTCATGATTTTTTATCCCACAAGTGAACTAAACTCACTGGTTTCCAGATTAAATGATAACTAGTATAATGAACTGTAATTGTAAATTTTGTTTCTTCCGAATGGACAAAAACTAAAGGGCTAATACCACCTACAGCAATGGGATTGTCAATACGTATATTATAATTAAATTTTACAGTGAGGAGAATATAGTGAATAAAAATACACGATTTTCTGCTCATACACCGAACTTATTCCTGCGCGGAGCTAAATAGGTGATAACTGCGATGAGTTGTGCGTCTAATGATATTTCCATCGACTCTGTTATAGAACACATACTGTACAGCAGCGTGTTCAGTTACCTTCAACGTTCCGTAATGGAAGTGTCGGAACAACTCAACCCATAGACAACTCAACCCGAGACAACTCAATCTCCTACTAACGGATTGAGTTGTCCCAACTTTGAGTTGAGTATTGCACGGTTTGAGTTGTCTTCGGGTTGAGTTCTCCCGAACCCGAAACGTTAGCCAACAGTAGTTACTGAACACGGTACAGGTCGTCCTCGTAAACATTGCGTTTATAAACATAGTCAGTTTCATTTAACACTAATATATGGGGATGATATATTATTACTATTTTATAGCTTAGTTAGTTTAAACTTATTCCATACATAATATTATATCATCTTCTTAAATATACAATAACTCACACTACATGTATATAAAATAAATGTTAAATATCAAAGTGGTATGTTTAAATCAATAAAATGCTGTTTATATATCTGCTTATTCACCTATTTTAGTGGACAGATCCATTGTCACAAATACAAAAACACGCATGGTGTATAATACGATCTGTACTATACAATATCAAAACATAATGCCAAATAAGCATGTGATGCTTAGGAAGTAATTAAACTTGAACCTATCGTCTTCTAGTAAACAACGAACATGTTGAGATACGTAGTAATACAACCACAATGATCAAAGGTCTAAGTGGTTATAATTACAGTTTATTTTATTTATTGGAGTTAACGCCGTATCAACACAATTTAGGTCACTTCACGACGTCCAGCGCACCTAACCTAGCTTTCCTGGACCATTGTCTATAACCAGTACTCACCTACCCTTCCACAAGGCCGGAAACTTATCCATATTATCTAATCAATGGAGGAAAATCGACATTATTGTTAAATTTTCATGGAAGGGTATAACCTCCCCGGGTGGGATTCGAACCCGCACCCCATCGGGCACGAGTATCCAAATCCCGGCGCGCTACCAACTGCGCTATCGACCCTTGTTACTATAATTACAGTATGACCTGCATGAAGCAGTCACTGGAAGAAAGTGTATGAATTGACTGCTTACTGTCTTACAACAGGTGACCATTTTTAAACCAATCTAAAAAATTCTTACGAAAAAATTTATCGTAAGTTAATTTCATAATTTTGCAGTTCAAAGTCAAATGATATGATATCCAAAAAGTATACATGTACAATATTCTACAGGCCGTTACAGGGGCGGATCAAGGATTTTTTTCAAGGGGGGGAACTGAACTTTTCTAGGTGGGGGGGGGAGGTCCGAACTTTTAAATTACTTCATACAAAATGTACTACTTAAAAATGACTTACAAGCAAGAAATACACATGTACGTTTTCCAAATTCTAGGGGGGGGGGTCCGGACCCCCCTGATCCCCCGCTGGATCCGCCCATGCCGTTAGCTCGATGGTATTATAATATATAAATTAGAGTATCATCGAGCTAATGGCATGTTGTTTAAAACATAAAATCATCATAATTTACACTGTTAATTTGTACTTAAATTGTCATTACCAGGGCACTGTCTTATTGCTTCAAAAATGTTTCTTTACAAATTTAATAAGATTCTTTAAAAGTTGATATTTAGCTTTAAACAACAACTCGTTCATGATTATGTTCGTTTTCAACAGGCGTAGCCGAGTGCTTACGACGTTGGACTGGTGTTCATTGAATATCCAGCAGTTCTAATCACATCCAAAATCTTTCACATTGTTACATCGATCAAGAAATTTATTCTACTAACTCAGTACTAGGGAGCGGGGAAACAGGAAGCGAAATTCATAGAGAATGGTAAGTATAAGTTGAAAGAATTTGTTTCACAACTGAGCTGAACAAGCAAAATAATTATAAAGGCTCTAATGTAAATTAGAGTTATTAATAAGCTAAATACATGCAAGTAAAGTAATTCCATATAAACACTTATGTATAAAAGAAATGTTGACATTAAACTACAGCCAGATATAAATAATATGTTCTTACCTAAATCGCTGTATTTGTATATCAACTAAAAATAATCCGAGAAATTTCAACTTGTCTTCTTGGATAAACTGTCTCGTATGAACAAACTGATTACAATTAATCTACATTCAGGGCAGGTTAAATGACACTAGTCTAAAAAATCATAAACCCTATGATAAAATATCTCACATGTATAAACTACAATAACAATGTTACTCACCACTACTTAAATGGTTACAATAATTATATTCATTTATATATACGTAAAGTACGACAAATCACTTATTAAACATGCATAACCTTTGAACTTTGGAACATTCCATTTGTAATATATGAGTAGGTAGAACAGGTTGGATAATAATTCATATATAGGCTATAGTCTGTATGAATGTAGCATGGGTAAGGGGCCAAAGGGCGAACCCCTAAAATGATGATGATGATTAATAATACATGTACTACTAATGATATTAATAATGATGATAATAATAGTAATACTAATGATGATGATGGTGGTGGTGATGATGACTATGTTGTTGATTACGATGATGACGACGGCGCCTTCGCCGACGATGATGATGACGACGGCGACGATGATGATGATGACGACGGCGATGGTGATGATAATAATAATAATATAATATTTAATGATGATGATGATCCATTGTCCGTTTTACGTACAACTCCGCCCTCTTTCTAACAAAACCATAAAATTCACATACACTAACACTCATGTGATTCAACAATTACTTTATAACATACATTGTATATTACCACTTTAATTGTTACTATTTTTAGAACATGATATGACATAGTGAATAATGCATGTGACTTATATAATCATAGTGTAACCGGTAAAATCCGAACACCTACTCTGGGTTTATGGTCACGTGATCAACAACAACGACAAAATAATAAGGTTATCAAAACTTGTTCTTCAGCGATGACTCTTTTCAGACAAGACCGCCCGGCTAGCACAGTCGGTAGAGCACAAGTCTACTGATCGAGGGGTCGTGGGTTCGATTCCCCGGCGGGGCATACTTTCGTGGAGCTTGGTCATGAAATGATTTCTAAGGCCATTCTCTCTCCTACCACTGATTCTAAATCATGTAGGGCAGTTGTCAGTCACTGATGAAAGTATGCGCCTAGTAGTTGGTTAACAGCTTAATCTAGAGATTTGCTACGTCCCTTTTGAAATCACTAAATTACAATAAATCTATGTTACAAATTAATGTTATAACAAGGAAACGGCATCAGTAATTATTTGATCATTCTCATACGCAGACGTTATCAAGATTCTTGATACTGCGTGCGCACGTAATAGCTACTGCGTGGCCACGTAAAGCTATTACGTGGCCACGTAAATGTTATTGTGTGCGCACGTAATAGCTACTGCATGGCCACGTAAAGCCATTACGTGGCCACGTAAAGCTTTTACATGGCTACGTAAAAAATTAAATATATCTCCATGTCACCTCTATGCCACCGTAAAAATCTCTGTTAACCAGTAACTAGGCGTATACTTCTGTCAGAGACTAACAACTATAATACATGATTTAGAATCAGTGGAAGTAAGATTGGCTGCAGAAAATATTTCATGACCTAGCCCACGAAGCCCCGCATTAACACACGACCCCTCGATCAGTATAGTTGCGTGCTACAAACTGAGCTATCCCATTCAATCAGCAATAGACATATAAGGTGGACAGTTCAATTAACCATTATTTATTAGTACTGGGTTTAACATTGTGTCATCATCTTTGATTATTTTTACGGTCTCCAGCGCACATTAACTAGCTTTTCTAGGACCTTTGTCAATAACTAGTACTCACCTACCCTTCCACAAGGCCAGACACCTCTCAATAGACCTTATAAATGGGGGAAAATTTACAAAATTGTCATTTTCATGGAAGGGTATAACCTCCACGGGTGGGATAAAACCCGTACCCCCCATCAAGACCCGGATATAACCATTATTACTAGGAAGTATAAGAATCTCTATCCCCCAACAAAACCCGGGTATAACCATTATAACTAGGAAGTATCAGAAACTCTATCCCCCAACAAAACCCGGATATAACCATTATTACTAAAAAGTATCAGAAACTCTATCCCCCAACAAAACCCGGGTATAACCATTATAACTAGGAAGTATCAGAAACTCTATCCCCCATCAAGACCCGTGTATAACCATTATTACTAGGAAGTATCAGAAACTCTATCCCCCAACAAAACCCGGATATAACCATTATTACTAGGAAGTATCAGAAACTCTATCCCCCAACAAAACCCGGATATAACCATTATTACTAGGAAGTATCAGAAACTCTATCCCCCAACAAAACCCGTGTATAACCATTATTACTAGGAAGTATCAGAAACTCTATCCCCCAACAAAACCCGGATATAACCATTATTACTAAAAAGTATCAGAAACTCTATCCCCCATCAAGACCCGGATATAACCATTATTACTAGGAAGTATCAGAAACTCTATCCCCCATTATTTGTGAGAGCTGGTGTGATTTTAAGTTGCTGGCCATAACCTCGGAGATGAGTTTAAAACAAGAGCTTCACTGGGCGGGCATAATACGCATGTGTGCTGTCCATGCTATGTTCTGTCCCAAATGAAGTACCAGTGACTTTGACATATGACCCCGGGAACTCAAAATAAATAGGTCACATCCTTGACTAGAGGGCTATCCAAAGCAAAGATTTCATGAACCTAGGTACAGCCGTTGGCGAGTTATCTCCGGCACAAAGTTTCAAATATGAACTTCCAGTGACCTTGACCTTGGACACCAGGGCCTCAGAACCAATAAGGCACATCCCTGACCCATAGGCTATCCACACATAAAATTTAGTGAACCTGGATGAAGCTGTTGTTGAGTTATCAACCCAGATTTCTATACGATGTCACGGTGATCTTGAACTTTGACCCCTGGGCCACAGATTCAATAGGGCACATACTTGACACAAGGGCTATACACATTTAAAATTTGGTAAACCTAAGTAAATCAGTTGTTGAGTTATCGTCTAGACAATGTTATTCCATATGAAGTCTCAGTGACATTGACCTTTGACCCCAGAACCTCCGAACCAAAAGGGCAAACCCTCTACCCAAGGGCTATCCACACATAAAATTTGGTTAATCTTAGTGAATTTGTTGTTAAGTTATCGTCTCGTTTACAATATTTTCATTCTTTAAATCCCAGTGACCTTGACCTTTGACCCTGGGGTCTCAAAATCAAAAGGACACACCCTCTACCCAAGGGCTATCCACACATAAAATTCGGAGAACCTAAGTGAATCCGTAGTTGAATTATCGTCCGGACAAAGGGTTCTCCATATATTAAGTCCCAGTGACCTTGACCTTTGACCCTGGGGTTTCAAAACCAATAGGGCACATTCTTGACTCAAGGGCTACTCTCACATAAAAATTGGTTAACCAAGGTACAGTCTGTGTTGAGTTATTGACCAGACAAAGTTTTCATATTTTAAGTCCCAGTGACCTTGACCTTTGACCCTGGGGTCTCAAAAGGGCAAAACCTCTACCCAAGGGCTATCCACGCATAATATTTGAAGAACCTAGGGACATCATTATTTGAGTCATCATTCGGACAAGCAATTGTCGACGGACGGACAGACAGACAGACGGACAACATGATAACATAATACGTCCCGTTTTTCAAATGGGCTTTTAAAAAAAACAAATATAAAAAAAGATTTTATAAATTTATTGCTAATTACGATAAATTGCATGAAATCTAAATACAATTGTTATAAAACAATAATAGTAATCTCCAAATACAAGCTAAATTGTTGCCAGGGCAACCAATTCAGAATATTATATTCTTGTTACCATGGACAACAAGTTCAAGGTCATACAGTCTTGTTATCAGGGACAAGTTCAAGGTCATACAGTCTTGTTACCAGGGACAACAAGTTCAAGGTCATATAGTTTTGTAACCAGGGACGATAAGTTCAAGGTCATATAGTTTTGTAACCAGGGACGACAAGATCAAGGTTACAGTCTTGTTAACATGGACAAGTTCAAGGTCATATAGTTTTGTTACCAGGGACAACAAGTTCAAGGTCATATAGTCTTGTTACCATGGACAACAAGTTCAAGGTCATATAGTCTTGTTACCAGGGAAAACAAGTTCAAGGTCATATAGACTTGTTACCAGGGACAACAAGATCAAGGTCATATAGTCTTGTTACTATGGACAAAAAGTACAAGGTCATATAGTCTTGTTACCAGGGACAAGTTCATGGTCATATAGTCTTTTTAACGGGACAAGTTCAGGGTCATATAGTCTTGCTACCAGGGACAACAAGTTCAAGGTTATAGTCTTGTTACCAGGGACAAGGTCAAGGTTTGGTCTGTTACTGGGGACAACAAGGTCAAGGTTATAGTCTTGTTACCAGGGACAAGGTCAAGGTTATGTATCCTTGTAACAGAAACTTGTATGTAAAACACTTTTCTTTTTCCAGGTACTTAAAATGGCACCAATATTTTACATTTTCACACTGAAAAATGATGAAACTTATTGAAATACATGTATAACTGCACAATCAGACAGATCATTTAGGTACCATCGGTTACCTAGTAGCTGTCTGTTTTACTTCTTTTAGAACTTTACATGACAGTAAATAGTCTTCAAATAAGTTTTCCAAACTGTATAATAATTTTCACAATTTTGGAGGATTATCCCACTAAAAATCACAATTTGAAAGGCAGGACTGTAGCAAAATATCTCTAAAAACCTCTGTCAGGTAAATACCAGACCAACCAGGTAGTAAACACCGTCTACTTGTTACACAAATTTAATCTATACTATCTAGGGTAAATAAATATAAATATTCCACTATAAATTTTTATCTAGAAAATTTAATATTAAAGTTTTATAATGTTCACTAGCTTCATGGTTTCTTATACCATGTCTCTCATTGGGATAGACCTGAAAAAGAAATAGCAACATGTCAGAATAAATAGAACCCAGGTCAGTAGCACAGTTGGAAGCACACCTGGAATTTGAATCTAGTATCCAGAGAGGGTACTGGTTTGAATTCCAACTAGGGAGGTTATACCCTTTTATGAAATTTTGACAATAATGTCAATTTTCCTCCATTAATAAGGTATATGGAAAAGTTTCCGGCCTTGTGGAAGGGTAGATGAGTACTAGTCCAGAAAAGATATCTTAGGAGTGCTGAAAGCCATGAAATAACCTAAAAAATTGTGTTGACATGGCGTTAAACATGTTAAATTATATAAATAAATAAGTCAGAATGAAGAATGTTTCTTTTGGCTGGGTTTAACACCATGTCAACTCAAAATTATGGTCATTTTGCAACCAGCCAAACTAACTTAGCTTTCCTGTACAGTTGTTGACATCCCAGTACTCACATATCCTACCACAAGGCTAAAAACTTCTCTATACATGTATATCTTATTAATGGAGAAAAAAAGGCATCCGTGTCAAAATTTCATGAAAGGGTGTAACTAGCCCAAAAGAGGCTTAGACTAGCAATTCTGTTACAACGCTAGATTGGAAATCAGTCACTGTATCACAAACACAAATCTGTATCAAGAATTTACAACACATCTAAAATTTAGGGGTCTCTTAGACTCACACTTGTAGATATAACAGAAGCTAAAATAATAACTAGGGTTCAAAACTTTTTGAAATACGAGTAAGTATAAAATTCAGAGTTTTACAGAATTGATGTCCTTACAACTCACACTTAATGAGAACACGAGTCTCATAATAAAGTATGATAATACTCATAATAAAGGGATCCTAAAACTGTTATCAGCCGTCAGACAAATAAATCTCACCCTTTTAATATACCAGTGAGAAAAAATTTTAACAATAGAAGATTTGCAGCACTGCACAACGCAACAACACTAAAGGCACCCATTCTGTATATCACAATGTACCACAATATAATAGCCAACCATTTTGTAAACTACAATGAAATGTCCCCATTTCAGATTTTTTATTTTCCACAATGAACTGATATACAGAAACTGTATACAAACCTGTATTTGATGTGGTTTACATGCTTTTATTAAAGCATTAACTAATATAGAACTATGAAGAAAATGTACATTTTCATCTATCAAACCATGCACTATAAGCAGACGATTCTCTCTGAAAATATATATTACACAGTATATAAATAGTTTTATTCATGTAATTTCTATAGTTTAATAAAATCTAATTTTTACACATAACCATAAAGTAAACAAGAAATGTAAAGTGGAAACCACATTAAGCCCAATTTTCATCAGGATCTGACCATTAATGACAGAGATATCTAACATATTAAAAACTTTAACACATAAATTACAAAGGGAAGTAATCCATTATAATAAAGACAGGCAGAGTTGTGATTACTTTTTAATTATGTTCATCACATAGTATGTTATCATTGTATTTAGTTTCATAAAGATCTGACAATAAATGGCAAAAATATATGGTAAAAATCAACTTTAATGCAATTGTTAACGACACCGGACCCCCGACTGTCCGCCAACCCGCGCGTGTTTCGCCAAACTGTAAGCTGAATTTTTTCGTTGAAAAATCAGACTAAACATCTGAATATAGTATCATACAAGAGTAATGAAAGCAAATCTAAATATAGGAACATCCGAGTGTAATGAAATCAAATCTAAATTTAGTAACATCCGAGTGTAATGAAATCAAATCTAAATATAGTAACATCCTAGTGTAATAAAAATTAAATCTAAATATAGTAACATCCTAGTGTTATGAAATCAAAAATATATATAGTAACATCCTAGTGTAATGAAATCAAATCTATATATAGTAACATCCTAGTGTAATGAAATCAAATCTAAATATAGTTACATCCAAGAGTAAATTGTTTGTTTGTTTGTTTTGTTGGGCTTAACGCTGTAGCAACACAATTTACAGGACATATAACGGCTGTCAGTCAACTTACTCACTTCTCCTGGAAAGGCTAAATCTCTGGATTTAGCTGTTAACCAACTACTTAGCACATACTTTTGTCAGTGACTGACAACTTCCCTACATAATTAAAAATCATTGGTAGGTGGGAGAATGGCCTTGGAAATAATTTCATGACTAACTCCACGAAAGTATGCCCTGCCCGGGATTCGAACCCACGACCTCTCGATCAGTAGACTTGCGTGCTACCAGCTAGCCGGGCGGCTCCCAAAGGTTAAGAAATTTAATCTAAATATTATAACATACTCATCAGGGAAACTGTCCATATAAGTAAGTACGTTGCCTTGATGATAACCATATGTATTAGATAAAGGTACATCCATATATCTCTCAGTGTAACCTGTATCATATAATGCCCAGTCAACTACAGGGGCACCCGCTATTGCTACCTGAAATACAACAATATTATCAAAGTTAATTGTCTTTTACTAGGGAGTTACATATTTATATTAGGTTTAACACCATGTCATCACACTTTGGTTATTTACGGCTTCCAGCTCAACTTACCTAGCTTTCCTGGACCCTTGTCTATAACCAGTACTCACCTACCCTTCCACAAGGGCAGAAACTTCTCACATTATTGTCAAATTTTCATGAAAGGAACCTCCCTGGGTCGGATTCGAACCAGTACCTCCTTATAGACACTAGATTCGAAATCCTGATACTCTACCAATTGCGCTACTGACCTGGGTTTTGCTAGGGACATTTGGCTCAGTAAGCTATGAGTAAATTTGAAAATTAAGTGTCCCAAAGGGAGTATTGGTTAGAATCCCCTCCAGGGCCATGATACTTTTCTGAAAACTCAACAATAATATTGATTTTCCTCCATTATTAAAGGAGAAATTATTGGCCTAGAAGAAAGGTGATGCCAGGATGCTATCCAGGTGAGGAGCAAATTAGCAAATCCTCTGAAACAGTATAAAACATTAGCATAAAGCCTTCTAGGCCATATACCTAGGTCATTCACTTTAACCTATCAGTGAGAATTTTCTTGATCATGAAAATTACGAAAGGGCTCATTTTTAGATAATTTTTTTGAACAAAAATCTCCATTGACAATTTGCTACGCAGAGATGAATTTGACCTGCTAAGTTTTCATGTTACAGCCAGACCTTCTGTGGCCGGAATCAAATCCTTTCAATCAAACACCATTCCTTTTATTTGGAATCAAGGGAAATATTTTGCAACTTTGTATGGATGGGAAGGAATCAAGCCTAGGTCACTCAATATGAAGTCCAAGGTGCTGATGTTTGATTTTGTTGGGTTTAACACAGTAGCAACACATTATATAGGTCATATAACGGCAGTCAGTCAACCTACTCACTCCTCCTTGAAAGGCTAAATCTCTGGATTTAGCTGTTAGCCAACTACTAGGCGCATACTTTCATCAGCGACTGACAGCTGCCTTACATAATTAACAATCATTGGTAAGAGGTAGAATGGCCGTAGAAATAATTTCATGACCTAGCTCCACAAAAGTATGCCGTGCCCGGGAATCAAACCAATGGGCCCTCGATCAGTGGACTTGCCCATGCTATCAACTGAGCTAGCAGGGCGGCCAAGATGATGATGTGGATAAGACTGAATTTATATTCAAAGGGACAGACAACCATGGTAAAATGTCTATACCCTCCAACAGTTGATCACATACATTTACATACTTGCAGTAAGCATGTTTCCAAAGCAAACCAAGACCTACCTACCTTAAAAATATCAGGTCTCTGAGCAAGTCCCATCAATGATAGATATCCACCTAAAATACACAAAAATATACATTTTAAAAATTTGATACATTAAACTTTATCTAAGGATAAGTCTGATTCACAACTAAGAAGGATAGTCCTGTGGTGATCGTAGGTGACTATATAGTCCTTGCTGGCTGTTGGGTTAACCCTTTAGCGACGCAGTTTGTCTGGCCTACCACCCAGGAGAACCAGGTTTGATTTCCCGTCATGGCATGTATGGTTTTTATTCTCCCAATTTACTTTAGTCCCAATTTTCTAGTTAGATAATTTGATTACTATTCCCATATCAACTTTTCAACACCCCTCTAATATACTGAGCATATGGTAACTGAATTTCACGATCAACTTGTCACAGAATATGACAACTGTCGTAAATTAGTCAATGTTACTTTTTCGCCGAATGTACAACAAATCTGGTCCGCGATTGCATGCCAATTAATAACTTTCACGGCTTTGAGCAGTGGTTAAAATAAATTAACTTAATAAAATTGATATTTCCACATGTCAAATTGAATAATAACTTGCCCAGGTCTTAAAATGTATGACTCAAACAACTTGGGACTGTTTATATTGCCATCCCCAATGTAGAATTTTATACATAGATTATGTAGAATCTCATGTTTATATTTATCTTTTTAAAAACAGACATGGAATTATCGTATCGTTGACATTTTTAGATACATTGTAAATGTTATTAATCTGAGGTCTAGATTTTTCAAAAAAGGTAATTTTTTTGGGACAACTTTCATTAAGCAAAATTAACTAAATCTGGTTAAAAACAAAACAATTTCAAGGCCGGTGCCATTTCAAAGGGGGGGGTCCAGACCAAAAAAATGCAGTAAAGGGTTAAACAATCTTCACATTTCCCAAATAATTATTGAACAACCCTCATATACCCTGATCACATTTCCTAAATACTTATATAACAACCCTCAAATACCCAGATCACATTAACCAAAGATTCAGTGTTTATTTTCACTCAGAGGGGAAAGGTGGTGGGGCCCTTTTTGAGGGGAAAATCGCGACAAAAATGAAATAAGGGGAAATTTTTTTCAATACTTGAGATAACATGGATCCTCTAACAGAGAAATATTTCTGTCTATCTTTATGAAATTTCAACTATTGAACCCATATATTCATCTGTGATTTCTCTGTAATGCTTGAGGAATAGGCAAAAGTGCAATAAAAAGCAAAAAACTTTTAGGACACTCTGACAGGGGAATTGTTTACCTGGGAAGGGGAAAAATATATACTTTTTGGAGAGGGGAATGGGGCCCAATTTCGGCCCCAAAATGGCCTGAAAAAAAACGTTGATATTTATTAAACAACCCTCATATATCTTACCGTAAGACCATCCATGTATAGCTATTCTACTTTCATCTATAAAATCTACTTTTGTCATCAAGTTTTGTAATCCTTCTACTTGATCTTCTATCTCTGTAGTTCCCTATAAGACAGAAATATTGATTTTCTAATCATCAGAACCAACCTCAAGGGTTTCACACTTACTGCTTTTACCAAGGATCGCATAGATAACTTAAAGCATTACTCCGGGACTCCTCCGTAACATTAGGAATTCCTCCAAAAATGATAGATACAGATTTGCAGTTACTAATTGTAATAAACAATTTACATAAGAACAGGACAGTTCAAAGTTCAAGGATCCTTGCTAAATCCCTAGCTGAGCATCACTGGTATTCCTCCAAAGTCTTTGGAATCCTCAAAATCCCATAACACTGCAAGAGTCAAACTTTGACCTCAGTGGTTGAGTGATCTTTTACATTTTATAGTAATTTGGCAAATTATCAATCAGCTTAATACTTGAAATTATGAATTTTACTAGCCCAAATCAATTTACCTGCCCTGGGTTTTGGGTAGGGAGATGTGGGTTTTAAACTAGTCTATGCTGAACATTTATCGGGAGGACAAATTTTCCAATAAAATAAAAATATCGCTAAATACTGGTACTTTGAATTCGTACTGCGGTACGTATTGCCACAGCTGCGTATTGCAATATATCGGTATATCGTGACAGCCCTAATATAAATTATAAACATCGCAATCTCAATTTTCTACTTTTTAGTATCTTTTTTGCCATTTCTTAAGTTTTTTTATCTAGATCTAATCATAAGTTCTTACGATGGCATTATTCAATAGATAATATATCACAATATCATCTTAAATGTTGTAGAAACCCTACAATATCAACATAACACGCAAGCAATACAGTCAATTTTAATCCCTTCTTTATTTAACTCGTCAGTTAAGAACATAACCGCTCTATATTTAACTTTTCAGTTAAACGCACTATATTCAACTCGTCAGTTAAGCGGGCAGGGTTTTAGGAGAACCCTTAGTAATCGAAATGATCGGCTATTATGCCTAACAAAAAGGTCTGAGATTTTGCAGTTGCCCTTTCACAAAATCTGATTTCATTCCATAAGGGGTATTTCGGTGCGGAAGTCAATTACAAAAATATCTCAAATTTTGTATTGGATCACTGAGATACATTGACCATAGTTTGGAAGGCAGATAAATAACTTTGGCAGTAACACAAAAAAGGAAAAGTGCCAATTGATGTTAATTGTGTCTTCATTTCACAAATTATAGATAAACCCAGCAATGATATAATAATTCTTCAAACATGAACTTGAAAGTAATAGCAATTCAATTAATTGTACAGTGAATGAACGTCAGAAAGCCACAGCCGTGATGTAGTGGTTAGCATGTCTGACTTCAAATCCGAAGATCGCAGGTTCAAAACCCGGCGCTGCAGGTCATTTCCTATACATGAGTTGACGGCCTCGTGGTAGAGTAAGTTAGTACTGGTGATAGAAAAAGTGTCCAGGAAACCTATAGTAGGAAGAGCTGGCCGTCGTGTATATGACCTATATATGTGTTGAATGTGACGTCAAAAAAGAACTTCAGAAGGGGGCAGTGTATTATTTAGCATAGTGAATAATGGCATCTTGATCACTGAGATACATTGACCATAGTTTGGAAGGCAGATAAATAACTTTGGCAGTAACACAAAAAAGGAAAAGTGCCAATTGATGTTAATTGTGTCTTCATTGCACAAATTATAGATAAACCCAGCAATGATATAATAATTCTTCAAACATGAACTTGAAAGTAATAGCAATTCAATTAATTGTACAGTGAATGAACGTCAGAAAGCCACAGCCGTGATGTAGTGGTTAGCATGTCTGACTTCAAATCCGAAGATCGCAGGTTCAAAACCCGGCGCTGCAGGTCATTTCCTATACATGAGTTGACGGCCTCGTGGTAGAGTAAGTTAGTACTGGTGATAGAAAAAGTGTCCAGGAAACCTATAGTAGGAAGAGCTGGCCGTCGTGTATATGACCTATATATGTGTTGAATGTGACGTCAAAAAAAGAACTTCAGAAGGGGGCAGTGTATTATTTAGCATAGTGAATAATGGCATCTTTATTCAGGGAAGAAGTGTAAAATGGCAAGAAAATGTCAATTATAAGACTAAATACACTTAACAAAACTAATAAGTACCCCAATTTTCATATTGTAGGAATTTTTTATTTTCAACATTCAGCTTCCAAGCACTTGCACAACAACAATGATTGTGCATCAATGAAGAAGCATAAAAACAATGGAAGCAGACGACAGTATAGTCCTACACACATTTCCATAATCGATCAGACATAAATGTTGATATACAATATGGAAATTTCTGAACAAGTTTCGTTAAGTATACTCAAAAGATAGACTTCACTTACAAGACGATTTTTAATATGACTTTCAAACTTCAAGCCTCTACAGCATGATCCACGTCCGTCAATCATAACAACAGCATAACCCTGAGATGCTAACGTATGTAAACGTAAAAATCTGAAATATATGTAGTCTTATACATAGCAATCTTTGAATTTAGTGACAGTCAGTGGACCAAGGACTAGGTCCATCAAAATCGCTGTTAGACCAGTGACTGTTTGAATGTGAGTCTGACAGTCAACCAACATTTTACAGCCTCTATTGTCTATATTCAATAAAAAATCACTATTTGTTATTCTTTAGTAGCTTATACCTAAAGAAAAAATAATGAAAACATTTGCTTACTTCACACTTCTGAAAAAATCATTGGGACTTATCCCTAATCATGGAAAATAATGAAAACCTGGGACATTTTGCTACCTTAACCCTAATGGATAATACCACAAATCTTGCTTCAAACTAATAAAACTATCCATGGGACATTTTGCTAGCTTCAACCATAAAAAAAATAATGAAATCATTTGTACTTACTTGAGCCCTTTGAAAGAGTTAGTTACAAGTTGTACATGAGGTCCACCATAGACAAACAATACAGTAGGATATTTTACACCTGGTTGATAACCATATGGTTTGTAATACATTCCATACATAGTCATACCTGATTTACTTTTATAATTAAATATCACAGGTGAGTTGTAGTCTGTACAAGCTGTAACAAACAAAACAATAATAAACAAGTAAATCTGTGAGCTAATGCTCACTAAAGATACCCCCGCGAAAATCTAAAAATATGCGATAAACAGGAAGTAGATGAGCAAGGAGCATGAAATCGCTTTACACCACATGGGACTATGGGATGAAGCAATATGCAAAGTATTAGGCTGCAGCAGGTTATAGTTACTGAGAAAACTGCAACGGAAATTTTGTAACGGACGGACGCACGCATGGACAAGGGTAAAACAGTATACCCCCCTCTTCTTCGAAGCGGGGGTATAAAAACAATGTAAACTAGCAATAAACCAATTATTATAATAAAGGTTTGTTTGTTTGTTGGGTTTAACGCCGTAGCAACACATTGTATAAGTCATATAAAGGCGGTCACTCAACCTACTTACTGCTCCTGGAAAGGCTAAATCTCTGGATTTAGTTGTTCACCACCTACTAAGCGTATACTTTCGTCAGTGACTGACAACTGCCCTACATAATTGAAAATCATTGGTAGAAGGGAGAATGGCTGTAGAAATTATTTCATGACCAAGCTCCACGAAAGTATGCTCCGCCCGGGACTCAAACCCACGACCACTCGATCAGTAGACTTGCGTGCTGCTAACTGAGCTAGCCAGGCAGCCTATAAAAAAAGTATAAAACCACTTACATAATGTGAAGAAGGCATCAGGATATTAAAATCAAGAAATAGACATATTGGGCCTGTTTTGTAAGGCAGTCGCTATCTACTACTTTATGAAAGCGATTTTTGTAGCATATGAGGTCTACAGAACAGTTTGCTTAAAGCTAGCAAATGCAAGATAAAGACTTTCTTAAACAAAAAGTTCAGAATTATAACAAATGAAAATTATTCAAATCAATTATCACCATGATTATTCTATTTAATTGCTTTGACAAAATTATTGCATGAAAGAAAAAGTGAGTCAGTAAAAAGAAACAACATTCCACAGGGGACAGCCATTTTGAAAAAGCAGAAGCTTTCCTAACAATTAGGCTGGCAAATAAAACTTGCTATGTATTGCTAGCCCTGATTCGATTTGCTCGATCATAGCAGACTGTTTCATAGGAAATCCTTAAGTAGCAATTCAATATGCTTGATTATAGCAGACAATTTCGTAGGGAATCGCTAGCTTGTGATTCAATTTGCTTGATTATAGCAGATCATTTTGTAGGAAATCCTTAGCTTGCGATTCAATTTGCTTGATTATAGCAGACAATTTCGTAGGGAATCGCTAGCTTGCGATTCAATTTGCTTGATTATAGCAGATAATTTTGTAGGAAATTGCTAGCTTGCAATTCAATTTGCTTGATTACAGCAGACAATTTCGTAGGAAATCGCTAGCTTGCAATTCAATTCGCTTGATTACAGCAGACAATTTTGTAGGAAATCGCTAGCTTGCAATTCAATTTGCTTGATGATAGCAGACAATTTCAAAGGAAATCGCTAGGTAGCGATACAAAGTGCTCATCTTGCAAAACTGGCCCCAATAGTTATAATAAAGGTATAAAAGCACTAAAATTACGTGACGAAGGCATCAGAACTCCAAATGCTTGTGTCCTTATAGAGTTATCTGAATGTATAATCTGATACAATGTTGACATTGGAGTAACAGAAGATGAGCTGTATACACTAACAAATAATGTCCTTTCCTGTAATATGCAAACAAGATATACAGATATTAAAATACGTGATATTAAAATAAAAGAAATATTGAATCAAATAGTCCAAGAGGTAGTTTTTATCAATTACATGTACCTGTATACACACAGTGCCAGTATTACAAAATTACCTCCCTTTTTAAAAAAGGCACCATTTGAAAATATTGACCATTTTGTCAACAACATGGCAAATTTTCGTTGTTTTCTTGTAAAACATGCACCGAAAAAAAATGAAGTCATATTTGGAGGTAAAAAGTGTGTGTTATACCCATAAAATTATGGTATTAAAATACAGTAAAATTCTGCAACAAATGATATATTTTGTGACATTCTTTAATACCATTATGTTTACTTTGAGAAGAACAGAACAAAATTTTATTCAAGCAACATGCAAATACAATGTATTACATACTTATAATCTAACTTTTAGTCTTAGAAAAGAACCAAGGAAAAAAGTTGGGCTAGATCCCACAATTATATTTCATGAAAAAAGGGATTCTGGTAATATCAAGTAAAATATTTAAATATGTGTACATACAACTAGGGTCTACCTACCTTATTAAAGGCAATACTGTGAGAATATCCTGGCTCAGTAAGACGAATACATTCACCATATTTATCATACGATGAAACATACCTGTAAAATATATACAGTGATGTCAACATAGATATAGATGAGTGAATACGAAGCCATCAATGAGTGAATACAGAGCTGTCAACATAGGTTACAGAGCTGACGAAAAAACTGACCACAGAGCTGTCAATGAGAGACTACAGAGCGGACAATGAATAAATACAGAGTTGTCAATGTGTGGAAAAAAAACTGTCAACATATGAATACAGAGATAACAATGTTAGAATACAGAGCTGTCAATTAGTGAATACAGAGCTGTCAATGAGTGTATACAGAGCTGTCAATAAGTAAATACAGAGCTGTCAATGAGTGAATACATAGCTGTTGATAAGTAAAAACAGAGATAACAATGTTAGAATACAGAGCTGTCAATGAGTGAATACAGAGCTGTCAATGTGTAAAAACAAAACTGTCAATAAATGTATACAGAGCTGTCAATGTGTGTATACAGAACTGTCAATGAGTGAATACAGAATTGTCAATGAGTGAATACAGAATTGTCAATTTGTGAATACAGAGCTGTAAATGAGTGAATACCGAGTTGTCAATGAGTGAATACAGAATTGTCAATGAGTGAATACAGAATTGTCAATGCAGGAATACAAAATGTTCTAATAGTTGACAACTATTCTTCTAGTTACAGAGATAAAACAGAAAATGGATGTAAAAACTATCATATGACGAAATTCTATGACTGTATTCAGTCTGGGTATTTAACCCACAAACCTTGGATTTCTAGTAAGACATATTAACAACTGATTATTTAGATTTCTTTTTTGGTTCAATGCTGTGTCAAGACAAATTATTGTCATTTAACAGCAATCAGTTCACAACCTAACTTTTCTGGATCTTTGGTATATAACCAGTACTCGCCAAACCATTCACAAGGCCAGGAACTTCTCCATATATCTTATTAATGGAGGAAAATTGACATTATTGTAAAATTTTCATGGAAGGCTACAACCTTCCCGGGTGGGATTCGAACCAGTCCCCCCTTCGGTTCATGAGATTCCAAATCCCGACAAGCTACCAACTACACCACCAACCAGGGCCAAACCTTCCACAAGGCTGGCAACTTCTCCATATACCTTATCAATTCAGCAGCTTCAATATTTTTGTCCAATTTTATGGAAAGCAATAACCAGGTAGGGATAGGCTTGATTAATGACACCTTCAGGATACTGGATTCGAAATTCTGGGAGCAACCTTCTGCCCCCGGGACAGGATTTACTGACTGAGGTAACTGGTCAAATGATGATATTTAAGTATAAATGATGTAAGTATGTACTCACAGATGTGTTTCTAGTGGGGTATCTTTAAGACCTATAAAATAAACTAACTTTCTATTTTCATCAACCCAGATCTGAAATAGGACATTAAATCATTATTAATTAACTGTACTATATTTGACTTCAAATTCTGGACTGATATGGGCGTTTATTACAGCATTATAAACAACTACTTGGCCATTATGGGAATACATGACCTTAATGAACCTTATTATGAGATTCAGGCATTTTGATTGGTTCCAAATCTCATAATGGCCGAGTCTTCTCATAAAGGCAAATTTTTTTTTTCGACAAAAAATGCCACAATTTTAATGTTGGTACAATCTCAAAGAACCTTTTAGAGATATCCGTTATCTATTGTCAGTTTTCATAAATTGTATACATGTAGTAAATTAATAAAATTATCAATTGTTAAAACAGGCAGGGCTTGAATCTTAACTATTCATATATGCAATATAAAAACAATGTACAGCTAGATTTAACAATAAATACAACAAGGGCATTATTGTGGGATAGATAAAGAACATATCGAACATGTTTCTTTTGAGAATCCTCAATTAATACTATCTATCTATCTGGCCGTTTCAATGCTGATTGAGCCTCATCAGTTTGAACAGAATTATTTTGCGTTGATTTCAACTGGTGAAAATTTGCGAGTTAAAATTAATGCTACTTGCAATTTACAAAATCGACTCACATTTTGCGAGTATGTAATCTTAAATTCAAGCCCTGAATACAGGCCTCCTAGTTGGATAGATATCACAAAATTATGAGGATTTTAAAGTCTTAAATGCTTAATTTGAACAGAACAAGTAAATCTGTGAGCTAATGCTCACTAGTGATACCCCCGCAAAAATCTAAAAATATGCGACAAACAGGAAGTAGATGAGCAAGGAGCATGAAATCGCTTTACACCACATGGGACTATAGGATGAAGCAATATGCAAAGTATTAGGCTACTGCATGTTATAGTTGCTGAGAAAACTGCGACGGAAATTTTGTAACGGACAGACGCACGCACGAACACACGCACGGACAAGGGTAAAACAGTATACCCCCCTCTTCTTCGAAGCGGGGGTATAACAAAGCATACTAACCTCTTTATGAGAAACTTCCCAGTCACCTGAAGTTATTGGTTCTATTTTCTTACTGGCACACTTCAACACATCTGTTAATATATATATATAAAGGTATTATAATGTATGGTGTGTAATGACATTTTTCAAGCCCTACCAGCCGCCCGGCTAGCTCACTTGGTAGCAAGTCTACTAATTGATGGTTGCGGGTTCGAGTCCGGAGTGGAGCATACTTTTGTGGAGCATGGTCATGCAATTATTTCTACGGCCATTCTCCCTCCTACCAATGATTCTTAATTAGTTAGGGCAGTAATCAGTCACTGACGAAAGTATGTGCTTACAATATCATAATGGCAGAGATATCCAACAATTTGAAAACTTTAACTCAAAAATTTCAAAGGGAAATAATCCATAATAAAGCCAGGTAGAGTTGCTGTTACTTTCTTATTCTGTTCATCACATAGTATATTATCATTGTATGAAGCTTCATAAAGATCTGACAATAAATGGCAGAAATATATGGTAAAACAAACTTTAACGCAATGGTTAACAACCCCGGAAGCCCGACCACCCGGGCTTTAAGCTTTTTCATTAAAAAACAAGTAAATCTGTGAGCTAATGCTCACTAGTGATACCCCCGCCAAAATCTAAAAATATGCGACAAACAGGAAGTAGATGAGCAAGGAGCATGAAATCCCTTTACACCACATGGGACTATAGGATGAAGCAATATGCAAAGTTTTAGGCTGCTGCATGTTACAGTTGCTGAGAAAACTGCGACGGAAATTTTGTAACGGACGCACGGACAAGGGTAAAACAGTATACCCCCCTCTTCTTCGAAGCAGGGGTATAAAAATGGCTGAAAACTCATGCTTGCATATTGCAGATATTACATCGGATATCTAAAATTACCTTCTTGCAAGTGTGACAGTAACTGGTTGGATGAGGTTTTCAATGTAGCAGTAACTTTATATAAATGTTTAAATCCTGTTTTCTCTGATAACCATATAAAACAGATCTCTTCATCTGTCGTACTTGGTAAAAAATAAAGAATATCATGAACCTGTAGATAGAAAATACATAAAAAATAACAAGAGCACCGCTAGGCCGAGCATTGTATGCCTGAAAGTGTTGTTTTTTTAGTTTGAATATTTGGACCAAATGGAACTTAAGTAATGCTCTGGAAACTGTTTTTAGTTTTAAAGTAATAGTGACCTTGACCTTTGACCTTGTGACCCCAAAATCAATAGGGGTCTTCAAACCAATATGGACAATTATCCTATGAAGTTTGAATATTGTGGACCAAATGGAACTTAAGTTATGCTCCGGAAACTGTTTTCAGTTTTAAGGTAATAGTGACCTTGACCTTTGACCTTGTGACCCCAAAATCAATAGGGGTCTTCTACCCGATATGGACAATCATTGTATGAAGTTTGAATACTGTGGGCCAAATGAAACTTAAGTTATGCTCCGGAAACTGTTTTCAGTTTTAAGGTTATAGTGACCTTGACCTTTGACCTTGTGACCCCAAAATCAATAGGGGTCTTCTACCCGATATGGACAATCATTGTATGAAGTTTGAATACTGTGGGCCAAATGAAACTTAAGTTATGCTCCGGAAACTGTTTTCAGTTTTAAGGTTATAGTGACCTTGACCTTTGACCTTGTGACCCCAAAATCAATAGGGGTCTTCTACCCGATATGGACAATCATCGTATGAAGTTTGAATATTGTGGGTCAAATGGAACTTAAGTTTTGCTACGGAAACCAAATTTCTTACGGTCGGACAGACAGACGGACGGACGCCAGGGGGTATAACATAATATGCCCGAAATTCTTTCGGGCATATGAAAAAGACATTTTCAGGCTCAG
Organism: Mactra quadrangularis; assembly: GCA_025267735.1. Classification (NCBI taxonomy): domain Eukaryota; kingdom Metazoa; phylum Mollusca; class Bivalvia; order Venerida; family Mactridae; genus Mactra; species Mactra quadrangularis. Next base: position 23,370,881 of record CM046295.1, on the reverse strand, counting down.
AGAAATGGGTCAATAGAGAACCTATATGATATAAGTTATAAAATGTAGTTTGGCTAGTTGTTGATTTTGCTCTCAACTACTTAACTATTAAATATAGAAGTTCTTTTTCTTAAAAACAGGGTGGGTATTTGTGGATGGTCGTTTACTAGAGAAAGTACAATATAATAATAGTATAAAATTTGTATTTATTTGTTTATACTTGGTTAAACGCCATGTCAACACAAGTTTTAAGGTCATTTTACAATGTCCAGGGTACCTAACTTAGCTTTCCTGAACCCTTGTCTATAACTAGTACTCATCTATCCTTCCACTGGCTGGAAACTTCTCCACATATCTCATAAATGGAGGAAAAATTGACATTATTGTCAAATTTTAATGGAAGGGTATAACCCAATGTAATATACAAAATAAAATGTGTTGTTTGTGCTCGTAGAAACTAAGATTTGAAAGAGCCTTTAACACCCTGAATAGATTGTTTGTGCCAATATGTGACATTGTTTAGTCTGGAAGTGGTCAAATTCAAACGTATGTTTATTCAATAATTCCATTTTTTTATGCAGATACATATTTGAGTTTAAAACTTCGTGCCATGAAGATCAGAGGCTTTAGATACACTGGCAAGTTTTGTAATATAAGTAAACACTTATGAAACGTTCAATTTTTACAACGGCAGGGAATATCCTCCTGAGCCTAACCCAACACTTCCCTCAATCTAGTCATATAGTCTGACCACGCATTCCACGGGTGGGATTTTAACCTGCACTTCCTTCGGGACACTGGATTTGTAATTCCTGTGCCCTACCAACTGTTTTTCATGATTAAATCATATATAAATACAATAAATTATGAATAAAGCAGATTTAAAGCAAATAAATCATGAATAAATCATGTATAAAGCAGATATAAATCATGAATAAAGCAGATATAAATCATGAATAAAGCAGATATAAATCATGATTAAAGCAGATATAAATCATAAATAAAGCAGATATAAATCATGAGTAAAGCAGATATAAATCATGAACAAAGCAGATATAAATAAAGCAGATATAAATCATGAACAAAGCAGATATAAATCATAAATAAAGCAGATATAAATCATAAATAAAGCAGATATAAATCATGAATAAATCAGATATAAATCATGAATACAGCAGATATAAATCATGAATAGAGCAGACATAAATCATGAATAAAGCAGATATAAATCATGAATACAGCAGACATAAATCATGAATAAAGCAGACATAAATCATGAATAAAGCAGATTTAAAGCAAATAAATCATGAATAAATCATGTATAAAGCAGATATAAATCATGAATAAAGCAGATATAAATCATGAATAAAGCAGATATAAATCATGATTAAAGCAGATATAAATCATAAATAAAGCAGATATAAATCATGAGTAAAGCAGATATAAATCATGAACAAAGCAGATATAAATAAAGCAGATATAAATCATGAACAAAGCAGATATAAATCATAAATAAAGCAGATATAAATCATAAATAAAGCAGATATAAATCATGAATAAATCAGATATAAATCATGAATACAGCAGATATAAATCATGAATAGAGCAGACATAAATCATGAATAAAGCAGATATAAATCATGAATACAGCAGACATAAATCATGAATAAAGCAGACATAAATCATGAATAAATCAGATATAAATCATAAATAAATCATATAAATCATGCTTACATTGACCCATATTTCAGATGTATCTTCATGTAGTATATATATACAAGGATACTCGTGTATGTTTGCTGTATTCTTGTTATCATCATTGTTTTCTTCTATGAAACATTCTACTGGTATCAACACAAGCTGTATACATGTTTGTTTCCTATTTAATACTTGACAATGTACACTGTAAATAAACATTTACATAATTTAATTTTTAGCTAGACTTTTCAGATGGCAAAATTAGCAAAACTTCCGACTAAAAATCAAGGAGTTGTGGGTTCCATACCCAGGGAACCTACACACATTTGTGGAATTTGGTCATGAAATACTTTCTTTGCCCATCATCTAACTTACCTCTGCTTCAAGTGTGATAGTTGACAGCCACTGGCAAGGTGTGTGCTTAGAACTAAATTAAAAACTAACTTAATGAAGAATGAAACTGAAAATTTCAGTCTTAAATCTGCTATTGTTATTTAATATGCATGACATTTTCTCCCAATTTAGCCCAAAGTGCAAATAAAATTCCAAATTCTAGGGGTATGGGTCATGTTCCCAAATTTGTGGAAAAACAATTGGCATTATAAAGATATACTTACTATTTAGCATCTGGAGTCCAGCCAGCTCTGATAAGGTATTCCATGGTAGGAAATAAATTCTCCATAGGTTCATACAGACACTTAGTGGCTACATCAGATATCTTAAAATAAAGAGAAACAAGTAAATCTGTGAGCAAATGCTCACTAGTGATACCCCCGCTGTGAGAAATATGACTATCATAATGTAACTTTCATTTAACAAAATCTAAAAATATGCGACTAACAGGAAGTAGATGAGCAAGGAGCATGAAATCGCTTTACACCACATGGTACTATGGGATGCAGCAATATGCAAAGTATTAGGCTGCTGCATGTTATAGTTGCTGAGAAAACTGCGACGGAAATTTTGTAACGGACGGACGGACAAGGGTAAAACAGTATATCCCCCTCTTCTTCGAAGCGGGGGTATAATTACACATGTAAACTTTATTTAATTGCTTCAGTTTACATATACATGTATTTAAAATTGACATTTTTCACTATTTTTTTGGGCTTATTAATGATAGACTGTTCACTTTAATATGGTTTATTGAGTTTCCTGGAGAAAATTTTCAACCAGTTTTTTCTTACTCACATCATAGAGCCTCTATCTCAATACTGACTCTAAAACAGAGGAAAATTATCTTGATTCTTTTAACTCTAAGGAAAGGTATCGCCAGAGGCAACCAGAAACTGGACATTCCATTTCTGTGAATAATCAAACCACATAATTTTTCAATGTATTTTATACCGAATTTTTTATTTTTTTACATAATTCAACAAACCTTTCAACTTAATCAACTAGCTTCAATTAGTGCTGCAACGATTCACCGGAAAGTCGATTCGATGCGATTCGATACTTTTTTTTTTCGATTCGATTTTTTTTGATTCGATTCTTTTATAAATACAATTTACTACAAATATGCATTTATACACATATTTGAGCTTAAAACTAAATAATATTATTTAAATTAAAGTGTTACTAAAATTGGATAACACGAAACTCGAAATCTGATAAATTTTTTATATTTGCTTTATTCAAGTACGAAATGGATTGGGTACGAATGTAAAAGTCGCGAAAATGTATTATTTATGTAATATCGAACAGAGTTTCTATTCATGCTACATAAAATCGTAATAGAAATTTAACAGAAATGTAACAAAGTGAAACCCAGTTTCACTGTCAACGTATACTTTGACTTTTAGGCGCGCCTTTGCTTTCATCGTTTTAACTTATGTAGACACTTTTAAAAGTCAGTATCGAATCCAAACTCGCGGGTCCCGAATCGAAATCCAATCGGCACCCTTGCAATCGAGTTTCAATGTATCGAATCGAATCGTTGCAGCCCTAGTTTCAATCTCTCACAAGATCTAGGGCTGTCCCAATTTACCGGTATACCAGAATACTGCAATACGCAGCTGCGGCATTACGTACAGTGGTACGAATTCAAGGTACCGGTATTTAGCGAATTTTTTTATTTCATTGGAAAATTCTTCCCATCAGAAACGAAAGTAGAGAAACATCAGTTTTCCATGGTTAATTCGATTTAAACCTAAGTTACAAGAATTTAACCGATCGGGGTGCATTTGATATACTTCGGGACAGTAAGTTGTGGAATAAGCATGATGTCTAAAAACTTTCACCACTAAGGAACTAGACCTGGAAACCACACAATGACAATATAATAGTATAATAAAACAACATACATTATTATTTTCTAGCAATGTAAACTCAACGACTCTTAGACAACTTTTAGCATTTGTTTTTCCAGATCTTGGATATCTATAGTCATCAACACCTTTCTCTTCAAGTGGAGAATAAATCTGAAATAGAAATCAAAGCACTGAAAGTACTGGGGGTATTCATTGTGTTTAGATTTATTGCATTTAGTGTTGTTAAGTTTAACACTGTAGCAATACATTGTGTATGTCATTTAACAACTAGTCAACCTACTCACTGTTCCTAGAAAGGCCAAGTCTCTGGATCTAGCTGTTAACCAACTACTAAGCACATACTTTTGTCAGTGACTGACAACTGCCATACATGATTTAGAATCAGTGGTAGGAAGGAAAATGACCGTTGAAATAATTTCATGACCAAGTTCCACAAAAGTATCCCCCTCCCCCCCTCGGAAATCCAACCTGCAATCCTTCAATCAGTAGACTTGTGAGCTACCAACTGAGTTAGCCAGGCACATATACAGTAGCAGGAGTGCAGTTTTTTTAAGTACTTGGGAGAATACAAACAGAAGAAGGGGCTTAACCCTTGTGGGTCCCCCATTGGGAGTATATGGGCAACTATTTTTCTGTGGAAAAAGAAGTGGGCAGAAACATTCTAGTTGCTGGTTAATTGTACCTACTTCCTTTGAATAAGGGACCTTAGTCAGTTATTTCCCCTAGTATACTCTTCAAATAGGTAAGTCCAATTAGTTGGATTACTCGGATTTTATTCATACTTTTCAATGCCAATTTGCCAAAATTAATCTTAAATAACATTTTTTTATTTCATTTAATTCGTTTGAAAATCACGCTAAGTATTTTTAGTGTAAAGAACTATCTAAATTTCACCACTTCTGTTAATATCTTCATTAAGAAAAAAGATATTAGATGAAATATTTTGTTATCCTTACTTCATGATAAAATCCGAGGTTTCCAGCTGTAAGGACCAGCTTACCAATTGGATTGCTTCAGATTTTATCAGGGAAAGATAACTGACAAAAGTCCCTAATTGATTTTAACATCCCTGTAGTAGAACTTTATCATAAAAATCTCCAATAGTTGACTGGTAAACTGTCGCCAAATTTCATTTGGATAACCTGTCAGGCTGTATTTACCCTTTACATGGGTCTTCTTAGTAGGCTTTCAAAAAAAACCAAGTAAATCTGTGAGCTAATGCTCACTAGTGATACCCCCGCAGTGAGAAATATGACTATCATAATGTAACTTTCATTTAACGAAATCTAAAAATATGCGACAAACAGGAAGTAGATGAGCAAGGAGCATGAAATCGCTTTACACCACATGGGACTATGGGATGAAGCAATATGCAAAGTATTAGGCTGCTGCATGTTATAGTTGCTGAGAAAACTGCGAAGGAAATTTTGTAACGGACGGACGGACGGACGCACGCACGCACGGACAAGGGTAAAACAGTATACCCCCCTCTTCTTCGAAGCGGGGTTATAATAAAGGCTTATAAATGTTCATTCTTTTAACCCCTTAACTGTTAATTTCTCAAAAATAAAGAACAAATAATACTTTGAACCCTATATCAACACATAACAGGGATTTTTTCCTTATTTAACAGGAGCCTATACAGACCCTTTTCCATTCTGAAATTTCTTTGAAATCATGCAGTTTTACAAAAAATCTAAAAATCCCCTTTCAAAGAAATTGCTGAAATAAGTTCCCTAAATGTTCTGTATAAAGTAAGGCCAAGACCTTTTCATTAAATACTGAAAAAAGCCCTACATAATTGATGCATGACAAAAGAAAACAAGAGCAGTGCACGGACAGCGCGCTCCACTAATAGGGGGTATTACCGGTATGTACACAACAGCAACAACCAGTCAAAATTCATGCTAGAGTTATGCAACTTGGTATTTGACCTCAAACGGTAACCCCGTAGACATGTGTAAAGTTTCAAGTGAATCCCTTCAGTAGTTTCAAAGATATAATGTTGCACCAAAAAAAACCTAACCAAGAAATTTCCAAGTATAAAAGGGCACTAACCGAGTCAAGTCATGCTTCGAAGCAGGGGGTATAAAAAGGTGGAGTAAAAATACTACCTGTAAAATATCAACATTGGTTTCATCAACAACCTCGTACAATATTCTATATTTATTGTTTGTTGTATCACTACAAGGATCCCACCAATATCCCGTGTAACGATCAAACTCTTCTTGTACAACAAATGAAGGTACTCCAGCACTCATTGAGTCTTCCCTAAGTGACCCCGTACCTAAAATTATATCAAGGTAGTGTTCAATTTATAGCGCACCATTGGCCCCGTATGGATGCAAATGGCACAAAATCAATAGTCTGCTGGGCCCATTGGGCATACTCGCGGAAAATATGGCATAATGGTGCATTTGACAACCTTTCGTTTAATCTGTGCCATTCTGATTCTTTACACTCTTTTCGCTAAAATGGTTCCTTGCAGACTGTGTAGATTTATCTCACGTTCTAGCCTCAGGGGACCAATTATTGAAAAAAATAGTTTTCTCAGTAAATTTTCTACCAACTTGGGAGAATGCACAATTTGGTCTATGGAATATTATTGTTGAACATAGTTTTGTTGCCTATCTATGAAATTGCAATAAAATTTTCCCAAATACTGAAGAAAAGCCCTGATGTTTACCTTTATTTGTATATGTAAGTCTCAACTCTTGTCCAGTAGATGTATTCAGAACCCATAAATCGTTACAGTTTACAAAAGCAACTAGATCAGAATTTCCTGGACAAATTTTAGGGTCCATTCTGGCCCCAGATAAACTACTTTCAATACTGTTGGGGAATATAGGGTCATCTTTCTGTAAATATAAAGAAAACAAGAAATGTAATGTGGAAACCACATAAAAGCTGAGTTTAAAAACTTTAACGCAAACATTACAAAGGGAAATCATCCATAAATAAAGCAATTAGAGTTGTGATTACTTTCTAATTCTGTTCATCACATTGTATGTTATCACTGTATTAAGTTTCATAAAGATCTGACAATAAATGGCAGAAATATATGGCAAAGAAAAACTTTTAACACAATTGTAAATGACATCGGATGCCCTGTTTGGCCAAACTATTAGCCGAATATTTTCGTTGAAAAATTTGACTAAAACAATATATTCATGTAGTAACTTCAGAATTCACAACAAACTTTCATAAGCACTTGATAGTCGGACCAGTAAAATGGATTTTTTACTAAACAAAATGCAAGTTTACTGGACCAAAAAAATTGAAGTGGTTTGTAAAAATTTGTTGTCCATTTTAATGATTTAGCATCAATATATCTTAAAAATCAAATAAGCAATGTGTGAAAATTTTTTTTCTTTAATGAACAATTACAACTACTACTACTACTTTTTCACATGAAATTTCTTGTGATTTATATTGAATTAGTAAAATGGAGGCAGTAAAAGATAGGTGGAATGTTGGACCACTCACATTTTAAAAGTCACTGGGCTGAGAGCTATTTTGGAGGCCTCCTACTGGCATATGCCTCAGTGACATAAAATCGTGGCTTGTTACAAACCCATACGTGCAGACAGTCGTAAGCCATGGGAAGTCTTGTGTGTTAAGGTGACGGTACACACATGGTACAAAACAACACTGAATACTGTATAGTATTTCAACATGGCATAGATATTAAAATATGTGTATTAAGACTTCATCAAAGAAGAAAACCCCACACGGTACATACTTACATTCAATTCCGAGTCATTACAGGTAAATAATGAATTACAAGCAGGGAATACAATCCTTCCATTATCTGATATCTCGTAAGATGTTATACCAAATACTCCTAACCTAAAATATAGAACATCATAGGAGATTATTCAATGTTTGGACATTACTAGACAATGCTTATAACACACTGACATGTTTTAAGACCGATATCGAATAAAAAATGGCGGGTTCCAAATAGGAAATGTCATTGCATATAAGATTTTCAATTTTTACAGTAAAGGAACAACGAATCTAAACCCCCACAATATATTGTAGTATGTATCACGATAGGATGACAGCGTATTGCAATATACTGCGGTACGCTTTTGGCGTATCATGACAGCCCTAATAACTTCCCTTGGGACACTAGATTAGTAATCCTGGTGCACTTTCAACTGCTCTACTAACCAAAAATAATTAAAAATGAAACCTTTTTCGTTCTCGTAGAAGTAGTTCCTCCCTGGACAGCTGTACATTTGAAGATAAGGTAGAGGAGAAAGAGTCTAACAAACAACACCATTGTAATAGAGGTGTAATCACCATAGGAGACATAGGTATGTTAACATACATCAATGTGGACTCTCTTTGCTTCGGCGGAATTCCGAGAAAATACAACCTGAAAATATACAAAACAACTACAGTCAAACCTGCATTAGCGACTCAGTCTCTCTGTATAATGCGACTGTCTGTTAATTCCGACCTAATTTGGCCTCTCCCGTGACATTTTCCTATCTATTAAACCTGTATACATGTATTACGTTTCTACAAGTGACCTATGAAAACGAGGCTGAAAACGCATCCGACTCTGAATATTACGACCGTGTCAAGTCATTAAAAGAAACAACATTGTTTTTGGTTGTCAGAGTGGGGGGAGAGAGGTGATGTCAATCTAGACTGTGTGAATGATTGTGTAAATCAAAAGCTTCCAGATATTTGTAAGGAATACTCACATTCAACGATTTTAAACATTAACCTTTGTGTTGGATACATTATACTTCTGAATAGCTTGTTAAATAAACAGTGTACACAAAACTTAGAGTTGTATTTGTACCCTGCGTATTGTGACCCTCTGTGTAATGAGACTTTTTTGGCTAACTCCAAGTGAAGGTCACGATACACAGGTTTGACTGTACAATGAAGTCAGACCATTTTTGGAGCCAAAATTCTCATTGAACTATTTATTTTCCCCTTTACTGCAGCAAAATTCCCTTGTCATTATTTTTTGTACAATTTGTGCAACACTAGCATAATGAAGATGTGGATATATTACTTCAATGGTTGAAATTTTCTGACAAAAAAGGAAGTCTAAGGTCCCGGATTTCAAACCCTATTATTTATTTACCTACAGTTGTTCCACTCCATCCCAGTGTAAATTGGTTGTCCTAAGAAGCGTTATCTACTCAACGGTGATTTCAATGATAAGGGGTAACCTTACAAAATAGTTAAGTTGGCTGAACATGTATATGGAAGCAGACTTTAATCTGAACTGTGACCAAATATTCCGAAAAGTACAGGTCCGGTAAAATTCCAGTCGGTCCAGAAAAAAGTCTGTAGTAGCTGGACCGAATCATTTAAAATTAAAATGAGGACAACTATCCGCTTTTTTGATGTATTTTTTGGTAAGTATTGAACTGATTTTGATATTAGACTCAGTTAAAAGTTAAAATAATGACTGAGTAGCAACTAGAAAAAAGTAATGATAAGTTGCGATGTTTTGACTTCCTCTAAATATTCCAATAATTTTATTCGTTATAAAAAATTGTTGTTAATTAAGATGTAAAAATCTGTCATTTTGATGATTTCTTCTGGTCCAGTGAAACCTGATTCTGTCCAGTGATTCCTCCAAGATCACCAGACCGAATGTCTAGTAATGTCAAAACACTTTTCACAATGTCTGAGTCTGTAACTTGTTTTAACTTACCTAGTAACTGGACCACTAGGGGTCTCCTGTGTTCTAAAATGGAAGTTAGTTGGTACTCTACTTGAAAGGGAACTGACTATCTTTCTTGTATCCTTGACGATGTCTCTAAGGACTGCCCATGATTTATCTTGACCTACTTTTTGAGACGCAGGTTGCGCATCGCTAACTTCAACGCCTAATTCCATGTTTTCGGAGGCCATCATAAGTCTGCGACGTTTACAATCTATGATTGATGTTTCAGTTGTTACTGGCCAATCATACTGTCTTTGTTATAGAAACCTGAAACAGGAACAGTAAACCTATTATTGTTTTTCCTTTAAAACACAGGCCTTTTCTTAAAAACATACAATTTTCCCGAAATCATGATTTAAGTAATGAATTTTCTTCCTAACACCTATAGGCACATCAAATGGCAAAAAATTTGCTTCAAAACTTCCCTTAAAGTTGGTATCTATATAAATACAGGTCTCAAATTCAAGCTCCCATACTCGCAAAATGTGAGTGGAATTTGAAAACAGAGTAACTTAAAT